>JAVKLA010000017.1:9820096-9835096 GCA_034782735.1 Sagittarius serpentarius | reverse complement strand
CACATGGCATTACAGCAAAGAAATCCTCAGAGACCCTTTTCAACATGAGGCCTTGGCTGTTGATTCCTTGAATTCTCCCCGCAGGATGCACGGCTGCCGCTTCAAATGATGCACTTCCCGCCCTACACAAATGCGTAAGCCCCAGAAGGGTGTTCCAACGTTTTGGAACTTCCTAGAAAGAAACTGAATAGAGTTTCCTTGGCCTGCATAGTGCAACTGAAGTATCGTGCGCAATATATTTGAAATGAAATACATTGGTAATCGGGCTTCTAGACTCAGAAATGAGGAATGTTGAAAGTGAACCTCAGGTGGAAAGCTTTTCCCTTTCCTCTGGCCTGCACTAAGGCCTCAAGGTGCTTTTAGAACCCGTCAGCCAAAGAGGCAAATGACAACAGTCAATTACCACTTCTGGTCATCGCTGCTGGTGACAGGAACAGTGACCATCAGTACACGCTGTCACGTGCAACATTAACCCGGACCTGCACCACGACATCACCCATGTTACCCCTGCAATGAGTTAATAACTGGTTTAGATTTCATTATCGCTGTTAAACCGTCTAATTAAAAACATCTTCCTGGAAAACAAACAGAAGTAATTACACAGGGAATTGGCAATTAATTGATTTATAAGCATAATTATGACTTTACCATATGCTTGGGTTCCTGTATTGAGTATGTATTATGTCCAGCATTATGCAGTGGTATCAATAATTAGTTCTGTACATTATCCCTGCATGCCGTTCTTCTTAATTGCATTCCTTAGAGATCACCCTAAATGACCAAGACAGGAGCAGCCATACAAATTCGAGACGGTCTCTCTACCCCTAGCAAAGGCTGCTCGACTGCTGGGGAAATAGGGGAGAGGCAGAGGGTGCAGGACGCTTTGCACAATAGAATGCAAAATGGAGAGGCGGGTGACGCTGTGCAGTCAGCTAAGGGCATCACAGCAAGAAAGAGCAAGATAATTCATATATGACCTGTATGCACAATACTATATATGTTTTTTTTTTTGTAGGTAAGACAGGCAACATTTCAGAAAATTGGATCACCCTTTTGAGCATCGCATGTAAAATTTTATTCTTAATCATGCATATATGATACACCCAGATCTATTCTGTTTCTTGTTAGGCTTATGGCATTATGGTCATGTACTGCCATAGAAGGTTTTTCACGTTAGAACTTGATTCTTCATACTGTGAGACTTTTTCTGAAAGAAACACAACAAAGTGGCAAAGTTTTTAAAAAAAGATTGACAACTGCAAGAGGTGAACAGATGAAAAAAGTGAACAAGTTTTGGAGGATACCTGCATTTTTTTTCTAATCACTAGCAAACGGTAATCCAAAACACGAGGCCTAAACATACATATATAGGAGACTGTTCTGCTTCATGTATCCACAACATGCGTTATTTTATTGGTATCGGAGGTATGTTAAAGAAAATCAGGAGAACAAGAGAATGTCAAGGCCATGATATGAAGGGAAAATGAAAGAAATTCTGAGAAAATCTGAATATGAAAGAACTTCTAGACATGCAAAAGAACTTTTGCAGCCATTCAGAGACATTGCAAACGTTTTATCACCAGAGGAAGGAACCTACAACAGACCGGTGACATTAATACCAAATAATATCATATGGGAGAGAACTGGCAAGCAATTCTCAGATTTTTTGGAGATCTGGAATAGTCAGAATTCAGCTTTTTGTGACAGATGGGCAACAGGTCAAATATGTTTGCATCCTCCCTTTTGGAACCAATCAATAAGAAAAAACTACTCAAATGGAGAGTGGTAACAGAAAAGTAAACGGAGATTTTCAGTCACGGCAGTTTGTCTGGTTTGTCATCCCACCTGCCCCCTCTCTAAAACCCACTTGTTAGGTAGAAATTGCTGTACCGGATCAAGATGGTGATCCCCATGTTGCAGTAACCTGCCTGGGACAATCGCCACGGTCAGTCTCCTTACCGAAACAGCCCTGAACTGCTTACAGAGCAGCTGAGGGATAACCGTCCTGAAGAGAAGTTTCCCTCTGAATCTCGATAGATAGTGCTGGCTGGAAAACGTAAACACTACAAACCTCTTCTTAAGCTTTAGTTTTATTTTATGTGTTTATTAGTAAAATTTTGGATTTTTCTTGCCCAGATATTTTCAGTCATAGTGTCCTTTAGTAGCTCTCATGAGAAAGTCAATACATTTTTGCACCACATACACGTATATAATTTATAAAATTATTTCTGATATTAGTTCCGAGTACCAGAACTTTTACTGTTAATGCATGTCTTAATGTTCTTGTAATACGAAAATACATCCGTATGCAGTCCAGGGCTACAGGACAAAAGGATTAAATATAGCAGTGTTCAGTCCTGGTAAGCAGGCAAATCCCTGCACATCAGATATAAAGAATATATTTAGCTGTAAATATAAGCCTATAATTTTGTCACCTCAACTCCAGTAAAATGGATCACTGTGACCAGAAAACAGGTCCATCCAACTGGACCTGATGCAATACACCAATGGGCTAGTACGATGCAGAGTGCATAAAAGCATCGTGCTCTCTACGTTAGTAGTCAGCTGATCAGCGGCAGCTGAAGTAGTTAATGCCCGCTCCCTGCTTCTGTTCCCTGCCAACATCGGTATTTCTTCCGAGACATCCTTTTGCCAAAGGATATGAGCCAACTCCTCTGGTCTCGTAAGACTATTTTTCCATTGTTGTGATCAACGGGCCTTCCTCTGGGCCTGTGGACTTAATCCTTCTTGAATTTTCTTTGACTTAGTCCTTCTTGAGCCTACTGTGCCCAGTATCCCAAGCGATGCCTTAATAAATAACACGAGAGCTCTCTGTTGCCCAGAAGTACTTTGCATGTTGTTAACATCCTCATATTACATTTTCCTTTTTCCTGCCTGTTCACTGATGACTCTTAGACCTGTCATCAACAGTTACATTTTGATCAAGTTTTGGAACATAGCAAAAAAAATTCTGTTATCTCTAAGTAATCTCCAGCCTTGCCTTTCTGTTTAGTCCACCACGGTTTCAAGTTCTTTATGTACAAGATACCAGTTCTGTGCTGATCAGCCTTCCCATCTTGGGTCATTTCTGTTTTTTTATTTAAGATAGTAATGGGATTATTTGCCAAAAAGAGAAGAATTATGGCAGAAACTGCATTCACAAATAACTTTGAGCTCTGTCTTGTCACTACTATATAGAGAGAAGTTTTACTTCCATCATAAAGGGGGGGATGATGTAGAATGGGGCATGTGCAATTTCATTTAACAATTTTTTTGTGGAGAAAACCAGATCTAAGTTTAGAGCAAGAGTTTTCATTGCAGACACTTTTTTCAATGGAGGTATTGATCTCTAAACAGAACATTTAACCCTGCCGACAGTGGACTTGATTTTCTCAACTACCTCTCATGGACTGTTAGGAATAATTTGTGGATTCTCCGGGGTTCACTGACTGTACATTGAAAATCACTCTTCTCGCAAATGCTTCCGAAGAGTACGATCAGCCAAACTGTCTGTGGAAAGGATCAAACCAGAAGAATAAAAAGCTGCAGAACAAGCACACAGGGTAAAAAAGCAAAAGAAACAGGACAGAGTCAGAGCATCAAAAATGCAGGCATATAAAATGGAGAAAGTAACAAAAAAGACAGGAACTCTTGTGCCGTGATACCACAACTGTTCCAAGAAGAAAAAGGATGCACGATAGGGTGGAGCTGGAGGATACAGGCATGCCCAGTGGAAGTTGCTCAGAAGCCGTTTCGTTTTTCTGAGATTCATGTGTTAGCACTTGCACTTACTCCTTGATATTGCATTAGGCTCTGGGCTCTGCCCTGTCTGAAAGGTTTTGTCTTTTTGCAACATGATTTAGGCTGTCAGTGAGAAAAGCTTTAATCTTAAATTAGCTTCAGATGTGTCCTGCTTTTATGAGCTGAAAATAAGAAATTCTTAACACTGAAAAGTCAAACAATGCTTCACTGGAAAAATCAAAATTCTGTCTCCTACTGCACACCAAACCTTAGGGCCGCACACACTTCCGTTGAGCACGTGTCCAAGGAGCAACCAGCTGCACTGCTGGGGTTACCGACCACGTTCCTTTCGCCAGCCCTGAAGCACTCTGTGTGTTGCATGACCTGTATTTGTGGGCACCCATAATTTTGCTCAAGCACCCCATTTTCGTTCGACAAAGAAAGAGTGAGTATCCCCGTGAAGAACAGAGCCTTGGGCCAGGTTATCTTCTTTGTCAGATCTTGTAGTCTCACACGAGGGTGTCCCTTGCTCCTGGCTCCCCTGGGGACGCTGGGCCTGCCATGCCTGACCCAGAGCTCTGGGGCGGCAGGCCCTGGGCCGTCCCAGGGACGGTCGTACCTGCAGCAGCTTCAGGGACACCAGCAGCTGCCGCAGAGACGTCACCGGGGTGACCGTGGCACTAACTGCTTCAAATTAGGCTTTAGAGAATGCTCTTAGTTTAGGTCCTTTCTGCGGTTATTTGTCATGAAAATGTGGCATCAATTTACAGGCAGCGATTACTTATGATGGGAACAGTACAAGTAGCTGCATATTTTTTCCATTTTTGTGATGATCATGAGCTGGCTGCGGTTATTTTTAAATGGTCTTGTTACTTGAATTAATATAAGTAAATGTGTTATATTCCATAGGATCTGAGCAGTGTGCTGTTAGTAAATAACATGGTTTATAAAGAACGAGCTATGCAGTGACCCTCCTAACATATGGAATTGCTTCTACTCCATTCCTCACTGACCATGGCTTTTATAGAGAGAACAGAAGTGCACAAGTCCTTACTGGATTTACACATTAAGGAGATGTAACAAAATGAAACCAGGTTTTGAAATTTTTTTTTTTTATACATTTAAATCTTTCGCTGTATGGACTATGTTGTCCTTGCCTGAGACATCATTCCTAAAGAGATTTACTCTCCACGTGCATGAAACTTTAGATTTAACTTTTTTCTTGTAACATTAACAGAAGAGACTAGTGTGTGCATACGTGCACATAATCTTAAACTGTGAAGCGTGCTGCCTCACACAATCGCTGGCCATGCCCCAGAGCCCTGAGGCTCTGCCCAGGTGGATGCCCAAGATGTGTGAGCCACGTTCGTATTTAATCAGGTCAATGTTAACACCTCCACCAACAGACATGTTTAAGCCTAGGCAGAAGTCAGGTCTCCACTCTGATATGAGTAATATCCAACCCTTATTGCTATAACAGACATTTCAGCACTTCTGACGACACATGACACGATACCTACTCACCTCTCATGTCTGGACCCAGGCACATTTTTAGAGTTCATCTCCTCTGATTAAAAATGCTGATAGCCCCAAAGCCCATGTTTCCTAAGAAAAGGTGGATCAGGAGAGCCTTTCTGTGCTATACCGCTTGGACCAAGAACGAACTTCACCATTTCACTAACACTTTCAGTAAACCACAAGAAGAAAAGTTCACAGTAAAAACTACTTTTGTCGCTCCACCCAGGAAACTAGCATTCCACAGTAACAACAGCAAATTTAATTAATTCAAGCCTGTTCAGGAGAAACTTATTTCTGTCAGGTGTCAATTTTTCTTATTCTCACCTCTTTAGTTACATGCTACTTTCTCATTAAAAAAAAAAAAGTCTTCAATTTTTTTGAAGTTCACTTCCAGTTATTCCACTCTTTCTCTTTTGCACCATCTACGGTTATCAGAACACACGAGGACAGTTTCTGAAAATAACTTAAGCTGAATTTCCATCCCAGGAGGCAGGTCTGGAATACACTGTCTGGAAGAATAACTCATTCCAGGAGAAAGAAAGGAGTGATCTTTTTAAGCAGTTGCATTTACTGTAGGACAGCTGATGCAAAACATTTAAAATTAAGAGCAAAATTGTGGTGTGTCTAAAAACAGCTATTGCATGATCAGCTGAACTAAGTTTTTGTAGTCATAACTTATATGACTGTGTATGATTATAAGCCATTTTGAACTGACTGGGGATAAAAAGAGAATCTTTTTCAGGGTAGGTGGGTCAATAAGCAAGAAGTGATAGCAATATTCATGGCAAAGGCTGCGTCTCTAATTGGACATGCTGATTCAGGTGAGGCTGCCAGCATTGCACATGATGTGATCTTATCTATAGATAGGGACTGTGCAAACCATCCTGTGGTGCATCTTGTCTACACATGATCAGAAGCTGTCTGAACAGAGGTGCTCAGCACCCATGAAAATTACTGCTCTTACATGCTTCAGTTTGAAAATCCTGGCGAAACCTTGATTTTTTAAACTGCAATTTGAATTCACCATTTCCTAAGGAATCTGATAGGCATAGTTAAATGCTGATTACAAACAAATACACAGATAAAAGATAAAATATATATGCTACCTGTTATTATTAATACTCATCTATCAAATGATCTGGTTTGCACGTTCCAAGTGCACTCCCTCAAGATCTCACTGAAGTCAAGAGGAACTGTGACTTTAATGAGCAGGGCTTCAAAATGTGAGCGTGACAAGGTCCTGCGCTGGCTTTCAAGAGGATCTGCCTCGGTGTTCTCCTCACAGTAAGCTCTCCAAAGAAGACCAAAAAGATTTTAAACCCACAAAAAGACAGGTTTTGAACAAAAGCAGGAGGTTCATTTTTTTAAACAGGGAAGGCGCAGAGCAAGCTCGAAGAGAAAGAAAAAAGATGTATGCACAGATGTTCCCACGTGCTCCTTGCAAGCGTGTCCTTACCTCCAAGCTACCCACTGGCTTTCTGAGCCACCGACGCCGCCCTTGCTGAGGCCCCTGGATCCCAGGAGGCTGGCGGAACCCTCTCCGGGATGTGACTCCCAGCTCTCCGCTGCAACGCTCTTAACCACTAACTGCTCCAGGCCCCGGGGTTCACAGGAAGGAGCAGCCCTCCTGCTTCTGTGCCACTGGGTTTCACCTTCCTCGATACTTTTTTAATAACACAAATTTATAACAATCAAATAAAATGAAGACCGTGACTCAAAAGTAGAAAACGGAACTAGGAATCACTCAAGCACCTTCTAATGTTCTGGGTTTTGAACCTAGGACTTCAAAACTTTGTGCCTGGGAGAGAAAGGGCAGGGAAAATTTTAAGAAGGATGAAAAAGAAAGTCTGACGTGAAGAACTAATGACTGTGTCCTTTTACATCTGGTGCTTCTGCAAAAGTTACAAACTCAAATACTGGAAGTATGTTGTTCATGATGATCTTACAAATGATAGTGAGACTTATTTTTTTATTTTAAGGGCTAGTATTTTGTACTAAAATGCCAGTCAACGGTCAGTTTGCTAATTCCTGCTAAAGAGGGCAAGGTCTTTTCTTGTCTGTTTCTCCACAAAATTCTGGATTAGACTTTAGCTAATTGAATTTCAATGCAATTACATTTCAACATAATTGAAAAAATACTGTGCAAATCATAATATGCCATTTTGCTACTGGTTCAATACATATTTGTCAGGTAAGAGACATTTGGTGCCTATTTACAATAAAAATATTTTCATTTTTTCAGTGGGGAGAGAAGACATGAGTTACAGTTTCAGATTGAAATATGATATATCTTCACTACAAAACATTTCAAATGAATGGAACATTTTAATTGCACTGGATTTTTTAAATATTTGCTTTTTTGATAAAACAAAAAAGTAAGTTTAAAAAAAACCAAAACACCTTCCTCGCTCACCCTTATTACTTCCTGACAGCTTTTTTTAGCTGCTGTTCTGCTAGAAAAAAGAGACAGTGAGAATAGAATGAGAACAGACAATGAAAGGAAAACAAAGAAAACCAGAAAAATCAACATTAAAAAATTCTAAAATTTGCTAATTTGCTAAAATTCTTCCAACTAACTAAAGTTTCAAATGATATGATGAGAAATAATAGAACCTTAATTCATGTAACCCAGCCATATTTTAAAGATATCGTCGCTTCCAGTCAGAACTGGATGCGAATCAGTTTTGCTTTCCACAGGCTGGAAACAAAGAAGACGGAACCAGCCAAATGTCCATTTTGTGGATGAGTGTAGGACAGAATGATTAGTGGAGGACAGTGGAGGACGTACAGCAAGGATCCTTGGGAATATAATTACTGTCTGTGCAACTGAAGAGAATTGTACCTTACATTGATTTGCATGCAAAAGGTACCAGTATTGCTACAGGTTTTACTACTGGGAGGTTTTTTTCTCCATTTGTTTCTTAAGCAGGCTCTGTTTTGCTTACTCTTATCTAAGCCTTGCATGCTGAAAGGCTGTTTTGCTCTCTGACGGGTCATTCTAAAATTCAAGGGCCAACAGGAAGAGAGCATAGAGGGCTGACATGAAATTTTGGTCATGATACAATAACCTGAGTTACAAATCAAACCCCCTGATTTCACTGCTACTGTAACTCAGGACCAGCCACCCGGAGCAAAGAACACGTTTTGGTTTTGTTCTCTTTTTAGTACTTGCTTGTCTGTGTTCCCCTTCGCAGGAACGTCTTACTGTCTAAAGTGACTTAATCCTAACCAGAGATCCTGTAACAAACAACAACAGAACATCAAAGGTGACTAAAGGAGGAAGAACAAACAGCAATTAGGCAATCCAGGGAGCAATTAGAGGACATCAAAACCACCCTGAGGGAGAGAACAGGACTGAGCTAGCCCACCCTAGTTGAACAGTCCTATTGACTTTGAGCAGCCAGGAAAAGAGGGGTGAGTTGAGGGAAGCCTGCTGACAGCCCGAATCTCAGACAGCCAGCTGAACACACCCTCCTGCCTCTTAGTGCGCTTTGGTATTCGACCTGAAGGTTTGAGGAGCTGTATCTTTCTGGTTTATTATTTTTAAAAACAAAAATCCACATGGAGAAAAAAAGAATTTTTCTTCTGAACGGCCTGTTACAGTATCACATTACCTCTGCGTTTTTGAAGACCTTTGTTTAACTATTACTCTGATCAAACTATGGTCAGCTGGTTTTGCTCCAGGGGAACTGTTGCATTTCACTGGACGCTAAGGCCACGCTGACTAGAGCGGACTGTTCCTGTCCCAGATCGTGTCATGCTGGTAAAGTTGCTAATGACTCACCTTTTAGGCTTGTGAGGCATCTTGCCCAAGCCAGTCACCTAGGCTCAAGCTGCTGTTAGTGGCGAGACAGGCCTTTCCAAAGGGCATGTCAGCTGATGACAACGCCGGCAGAGATGCTCACTGGAGGGGATGCCTGAAGGCCTCTTGGCCAGCCTCCTGCTCCGACGAGGACTATTGCCAGCACTCTCCTGTATCAGCCACAGCTTTGTCTAATCAAATTTTGAGAATCTCTCAAAAAGAGGATTCCCAGCATTTCTGTGTAACCCATGCCAGTGCCACACTACCATCCTGGTAAAAAAATATTTTTACGCAATAGCCAACCTAAACTTTTCAAGTCACAATTTACAGCCGTTGCACCTTGCTTATATATATCATCTGCCACTGCAAAGAATTGTTTTGCTTTATCAGTTTTTGTAGTTTCTCTTCAAGGTGTCATAGGTTGCTGTTGGATCACTACCTTGTCCCCACTTCGCCAGATGAAACAAGCCCAGATCCCTCAGCCTATGCTCACAGGTCGGGTACTTCAGGCACTTGGGCATCTTGGTCAACCTCATTCCGGTTTGTCATCATCCTCTTTGACCTGGAGAGCCCAGAGTGGGATGTGTCCTTCCAGGTGGGACCTCACATGCATCAGCTGCGGAGAAAAGCAGCTTCCTTTGATCTGCTGACTATGTTTCTCCTGATGATGCTCATTCTTTTAAAATTAAGAACAGAAAACATTTACAGTGCTCTGGAGAGTTCAACAGGGTTTGTTCAACACTGCCTCTAGGACCCTCCCTAGGATTTGGCATCCCCATGGCCAGGAGCGGCAGGGGCTCCCTGGGACAGCAGGGCAGACCTGGCAGCCAGGGCCTGTCCCACCCCCCATGGCCAGGAGTTGGGGGGGGGGGCACTGGGGCAGCCCCAGCCCCAGGCATTAGACACCTCCCCGGGGACTGGGCTGAGCAAAGGCTGGTCCAGGATTTAGACCCATAGGTTGAGTTGGGGATCAGGCCCACTGGGGGAACTGGGGTCAGACACAGCCCTGGGATGGCTGGGCAGGGCCGTGGGGATGGGGCTGAACTGAGGCCAGGCTGGAAATGGCCGTTAGCTTCAAAGTAGGGGCTGCCTGCTCTTGCAGGGGGGGCCCCTAGCTTTTCCCACAGCAGCTCCCTCTCCTCAGGGACCAGCTCAGCTCTTCCCAGGCTGGCCCTGAACCCCAGCAGCCGGGTCCCTGGGCTCAAGGTGCCCATCTGGGAAATGGGCGCAGTCCTACGGCATTTGTCTGTCTTCAGAGAAGGCAGGTTTTTATTTATGTCTGTAACACGTGACCACATGGCTCTGATCCTGGCTGAGGCCTCCAGGCACAGCTGTAGTACAAATAATAGCCTGGAATCTCTTCTGGGTGAGGTATTTCCTCAGTGTAGGCAATGGATTAAACTAATAACACCCAATTTCCCGTTATGCTGATATTAAGGAAAATTACTCTGTGGGAAAGCAGGAGCTCATTGGTTCGAGTACATTTTCCTCTGGGAAAGTCTCTTCAGGGGAGTTTTCTTATTTTCCTTTATCACTACAGGCCAACTCTTCCACTAGGTACATCAGCTGGCTATTGAGTAAGGGCCTACATCTTCCTACATTTTAAGCAGCTTGCCAAAGCAGGGCTTAATATTAATTTTCATTTTTATTTAATACTTTTTCTTAGCATATCATTTAAAAAGCCAGAAGGATAAAAAGCAGGTTATCCTGCTGTGCTATCTGCTTCTCAAGTCTGACTTCACTAGCCAATGCAGTTGATGTGTTACCTCCATTGTGTTACCTGTGATAGTTCTGTGGGATTAAAAAAAAAAAAAGGAATTAGATCTAAGAGATCCATATTGCATATTTAGTAAAAATAACAAAGCTTATGGGCATTTTCCTAAGTATCAGATAATGGGTTAGCAAGGTCCATTTCCTATAGCTACACCTAACGACCTCTGTCTTTGAAAGGGAGGACACATTGAAACACGTTGTCCAAAGAACAAAAGTATCTGCCAAATGGAAGTTATACTGGCTGATTTAAGATACGGTAAGCACCTTTCCTTGGACACATGCACTAGCACCAGGTAGCCTGGCTGAAGTGAAGATTCAAAGATAATTCGGAAAACAACCTTTTCTTTTTTTGCCAGTTTATATAGACCCTGTCCCAGGAATTTCTTATTATAAAGAAATTAACAATGCATGTTCAGGTGATCTGCAAGACGCGAGGCAAATTAAGATACCTTATCACATTCCAGTGCTAGGTACGTGCTTGTTTGAACTTAGAAGGAATCTTTTTTCATAGTGTAACCAGTGAAGGAGTAATTTTCCCCAGCAATTCATATTATATTCAGGAAAGGAGAATGGCAGCTTTTAAAGGTAGCAACAACATCACTTTCCCAGCTGAGAGGAAGAGGGATATGTGAGTCTGGCTTCTGTGGAGACAACATCCTCAGTTGTCTTTGCTGGGGCAGCAGATGTCATAAACTCTTGAATGCCCATGGTCAGAGGAGAAGTTATATTGCCTCTGACTGATCTGACTATGAAGAAGCATGAGGTATTTCAGGAAGTATGTATCTGAGTATAGCACAAGCTTTCCTGGATAGCTGAGAAAAGCTCATGAACAAGCACTGATGAGTTTAAATCATTCATTTAGCTGGTACCCTGAGTTTAGCACACTTGCTGACATGCCAGCCAGCTGTCCCATGACATTCACTTTGTGTATATAATAGAAATAAAAGGCAAGATTGTATGCGTTCAAAACCAGTCTGTTTTGCTTCTGCCTTTAAAAAATTTAAGATCAGATGTGTTAAGCTTTAGAGTCCTGTGCTATTACATTATAATAAAAACACTTTAAAGATAAGTTTCTGTGGTGCTTTTTCATCCATTATTTTGACAATCTGTTCCTCTTAACTGTTACTGTTACTGTTGACCAAAATAGTCCTAAATAATAAATGAGGTCATGATTCTGTGTCTGCCAAAGTCAATGAAAAGCGTTTCCATTGTCAGATATCTGAAGACATATTGAAATGTCTTGAATGCCTCATTTTATATTCAGAGATAGAATGTTAACAAGGAGATATAAACTAAACTGAAGGGGATTTGAGCTTATATTTCTTATATCTGAATTTTTAGCAAAACAGAAGATAAAAGTATTAACTATTTGATCTTTTAGAAAGTTTTTTTTTAGTACTTCAGCAAAGCAAAAGCTATAAAACTAAATTACTGGTATGGAATAAAACCAGCAAGTGGCAGTATTTGACAAAAATCTGAGAGGTAAGTAGGAAACTTTTAAAAGCAAATGGAGATTTACATTATATCTAACTATAAGGTAAGCACTTCTAGCATTCAGAAAGAAAGGTATCTCCTTTCCAGCATAAGTATCTTATTTTTTTGTTAAGTCAGTTCCTCAGGTAGAGAAATTGGAAACAGAAGACAAATTTCCCATGGATATTTATATGCAGGGTCAATAAAAATGACCCTACGCATTTTATAAAAATTATTCTATGAAAACTGGCTAAGAACAGAAAGATGTATCAAAACCATTTGTAAGTCTTATTTATCAGAAACCTTCCCTGCCAGCAATTTAGAATAGCATGCAATGAGTATTAAAACCATAGAACCATAGAATCGTTCAGGTTGGAAAAGACCTTTTAAGATCATCAAGTCCAACCATAAACCTAACACCTCATACTGTACCGGATTCCACAGGGCATGAAAAAAGTCTAACTTAAGTGACTTATGAGGCACTAATAATATATTAACCAAGAGCCTGGAGGTTATATGTAACAACTTAAAGTAAATGGCAAAAATGCTATATAGCATGTTAAGGTTAAATTGCCTAATTAGAGTGAAAATATCTGTGCACTTTTAATCTCACTCTCAGAATTATGTATGTATAGCATAGATACTTCTAATGCATACTGCAATAGTCTAGCAAGTCCCCAAATGCTAAAAACTTTTCAGAACAATTTTAATTTCCTATAGAAAACAATCATTTTTGACTATGTATTTTATTTTTGAAAAGAATCATCATAAAGCACCAAAATGCCACAAAATAAACTGTCATCATATTTTCCTAAATGTTACGGATATCCCAATTTAGTGTTATCTCTATATTACTGTGTTTAATTGATGTTCTGCTGCATTCAGTATGGGCGCTGCAGGATGATAGATTTACGACCGCCGAGATGCTCTAATGTGAGTGGCATTTCCGGGACAAAAACTTACTTGTGCCAACACTTGCACTTTGCAGGTCAAAAGTGCCTGAGCTTTTCCTGGACCAGGAAACAAATTTAATTTTCAGATTAAGGCATGCATATATCCCGACACTGATTACAGATGCAGAGGAGGTGATACACATAGCAGCTGCTTGCTGAATGGACATTGAGGTGATGAACGTTTTAACCGGCTGCTTCTGTAAACCCTCCTCAACTTCAGACTGGCATCCTCCGCTGTAAAACAGCTGACGTGTACGTATATGAGTTTCTGAGCAACTTGTGTTGAAATAGCAGACTAAGCCCAGCTCTGCAACAGTATTTAGAAATGCACCCAATTTAGAAGTGTATCTAAATAGTAAGAGTCTTGTAGGAGTCTCTGACTACACTAGAAACTCAGTAATTATACTGCTGATGGCACGTCAGTAACCCTCCTCTATCTCCAGACACAAATTGAGCCCACAGGCTCCCCGTTAGCCAGCCTCCAGCTCCCTGGGAGGCTGAAGGATGTTTTCAAGGATTCAAGACTCCTTTGAACAAGAAAAACACTTCTATGCTTCCATTAGCTAACTCCTTTTTAAGATGTAAGCAGTCATGTCTCGCTTTAGGGAAGAGAGGCATAGTTCCTCAGGAAAAACACAGTCAAATAGTACTTTTGCAGAAAGAAAATTAAAGATAATGACTCATCTCTGCATATTTTGATTCTGCACCCAACAGTGATATCCAGCACTTGTCGCAGGACACTTCCAGGCTCTGATTTCCTATGTGAGGTGTTTCACTTGGTGTTTTAAAAAAAAAAAAAAGTCATTCCCTGACTCGTGCTAGTAAGATTCAGAGTAAAAATTACTGTAGTTAAGTTTTGGGCAAGAATGGCTTCTAGATTGCTCCTTGAAGAAAAAAGCACACAGGGAAGCCTGCAGAAGTGCAATGGCTTATTTCTGGGGTGGAACTGGAGGTGCTGGCACTCATCATCATTTTTAAGAGAATATGTCGTTGTTACACTTAGTAGGTTAGTTGTGATCACTGTTATTGTCATCATAGAAATGACATTTCGACGTTTTCACCTGGGATAGTCAAAGCATGGAGAGGGTTGGAGAAAAGGCATCTATCTACTTTGGACCTGACATCACACAAGAATGACAGCGTATTTAGGGCAATGTTAGAAATCTCAAAGGTGATCTAGTTTTGTGTTCTCACACAAGATTTGTTATGAGAAAGTGTTGAGACCATGGGAGCTAAGGCTCCAACCATTATTCCTGTAAGTACAGTTACATTCTGGTGGTCGTCTTACAGCTTCTTGCCAGTGCACACACCTACCCCAAACCATCAGCTGAATGTAATTCAGGGCAAATCAGACAGATTTTCCTGGTTCAGCAGTAAAAGCTGCAGCACTAAGAGGGGGTAGTCCAAGGGTTAAGCACGTGAGTCTTTCAGACCAGGGCAGAAACGGGACTTAAGTTTGTTGAACCTGCTTCTTCCCATAAGGGTTCCTTTTCCCCTTCTCTTTTCTTCCTCAGCTCTTCTTCCTTTCTGTTCTCCTTTCCCTTCCTCTTCCTTTCCCTTCTTCTTCCTTTCCCTTCTTCTCCACTCCTCTCACTTCCCCTCACTCTCCCTTCCTTCTCTCCTCTCCCGAGGTGCACGCCGCCGTCCATCTCGGGGCCGGGGGCGTGCGTGGGGGTGCGTGGGTGTGTGTATACCTTCATCCCCTCCCTGCCCGGGGATGGAGGCGGGGGCCGGAGAGCA
>JAVKLA010000017.1:9796476-9809719 GCA_034782735.1 Sagittarius serpentarius | reverse complement strand
CTGCCCCTGGGGAGGGAGGAGCGGCAGAGACCCGGTGTGAGGGACTGACCCCAACCCCCATCCCCATCCCCCTGCGCCGCTGGTGGGGGGAGGGGGTGGAGAAAACCGGGAGTGGGGTTGAGCCGGGAAGAAGGGAGGGGTGTGGGGAGGTGTTTTAAGATTCGGGCTTACTTCTCATTATCCTACTCTGATTTGATTGGTAATAAATGAAATTGATCTTATTTTTCCCCAAGTCAAGTCTGTCTTTTGCCCGTGACCATAAGTGGTGAGCGATCCCTCCCTGTCCTTGTCTCACCCCACGAGCGTTTCTTTATATTTTCTCCTCCCCGTCCCGCCGCGGGTGGGGGAAGGAGCGAGCGAGCGGCTGCGTGGTGCTTTGTTGCCGGCTGGGCTTAAACCACGACACTTGTGAAAGTTTGTAGAATCAAAACTGTGACGTTTCGTATAATGTAGTGTTCTCTCTTGGTTTTACCTTTTTTCTGTTTCACTAAGCAAAACGATGAGTATATGCATTTAGCTCCAAAATTGGTTTTAATGACTCTGACATTGCTCCTATTCCTGTTGTGCTGTGTTATTGTTCAGACTTTCGGATCTTTTATTCTGTTTCCAGTTGCCACTCCCCGGATCTTTCAGCAACATTTTCTTTCAGCATTCTTTCCCCTTAAATCACTTATTACAGCAGCCTGCTCATTGCTTGGCTGGCCTAAAAAAGATAATATTATTATGTACACAGCATTACCTTAACTAATGACTGTTTGTGGTAAGCAGGATGATGACTGCCAAGTGTCAAGTTAGTTGCATTGTGTTAGCCAGACTGATGGATTTAATAGCCTTTTATTAGCCATATGGCTGCCAGTTTCCTTCATAGTAGAAAAAATACAGAATAAATGAGTCCATGCTTGCTTTGACTTTTCTCCAGGCACTGAGGCATAGCTGGGGCAGCGTGAAATTCAGGGCAGACTTCTCAAAAGACTTGAATTCAGAGGCTTATTCAGACCTCTGTCCAAGGTCCACTGTGCTCTACAGAAGGTAAACATTTTGGTTTTACATGGTTTTGATCAGCCCCTTCGATTTAAAATTGTGCTCGGGTATCTCATGCTGGCTTCTACTTAATGACTGATTATCATGATAATCACATAAATTTCATGATAATCGGGTTAAATCTGTCATCAGTATTCAAATCTTTAAAGTGTGTCTGAATCAAAGTCTTATAATGGTGGATGAGGGAACATTTTTTTCAATTTTTCAAAAATATTTTGGAAAATATTTGGGGCAGTGTGTGGTATCGTGCACAGATAACTCTAGCAAGCCACTCAAAACTCAATTAAAAAAATATATATGCCACATTACATTGTCTGCTAAGGTAATGTAAAAAGCTGGAGCAGCAGTGTGATGGTGTGGCATATGTCTATAAAAATACACAGGGATTGATTTGCTGCTGGGAAGCTGCCTATGAAAGCAGGATGTCTTTTAAAGGGCTATTTTGTTACTCTTTGGGATAACAACTAATTTGGGTGCAAGAAAAAAGTTTTGGTTTGTTGACATTTTGATAAACTCCCTGAGAAATTTAAGAGGTGGGAATACTTTAAGTTATTTTTTAAAGACATAAATTGAATCATAAAATTCAGATCTTTGGCTTAGGTAACATTCTTGGTCTCCAGTAAAAAAGGCCCAGGCGTTTGGTTTAAAGTGCCAGAGAAAGGACAGACTGTCATCGGGCAGGAAGAGCTGCAGAGCTGCAGTGGGGCTGCAAAAGCCAATGAGAGCAACTTGATTATGTGAGTAGATGGTTTGTTTTGGCCAGATTCAAGTCATTAACTTTCTGATTTAATTTTATTGGCCTGGGCAAAGCTTAAGTAAGTGTAATAGCACCTGTGTAGCGGGTACAATCAGCTAAAGTAAATCAATTAAAATGTTCAGTACTTAAACTTTCATGTATAGATAAAGCATGTTTTATGTGTAGATTGAAGACATAGCGGTCAAGAGTGTAAATAATTACTACCAGGCAATTATTAAAAGTCTGTAAAGACCTTTTTTAGTATTGAAAACCTATACTTAAAGCAATTTTTAAAGCTCAGGCTTCTTTTTCCTGAGTCCTCTATGAATAAGCTAAATCACTTGAAACTTCTAAAATCTAGCTGCATGCTGAAACATCTTTCTTGATTCACTGAATGACAGTTTTGAAAACTTAACCAGAAAATCTTTTAATCTTCCCATTATTATGTGAGTATTTTCTGAGATGTTTTATACTGTGTCAACTTCATGTTCTTTCTGGAGTAGATGTTTTCTTTTTGACATCTTCTATTTTTCTTATACATTTTGGATACATCTTTCATGTGAAGAATTGAATAGAAGTAGTGGAAACTGAAGAAATGTCTAAAATGTAAAAACAATCTGTGACAATAGTCATGGAGATTTCCAACTGGACAGTTTCACAAAGTAATTAAAGTAGCAGAAAGCAAGATTTATAATAAAAAATATTAACCAGCATTCAGTGTCAATCTTTATACTGGTCATATCTGTATAAAAGATACCTATCCATCAGTGGATGTAAGATACAACTATGTTTTGAAGAAATTTGCGGGTATGCCAAACACTTCAGATAGTACAGGGGAAATTTTCCATTTTTTATGAACTTGCAGTGTGAACAACACTTAGAGAACAGACACAAGAGTAGGTAAATAACTTGTGTACAGCCCATGTACTCAGGCGTATTATGTAGGTCAGTTTTGTAACTCCATGGCATGTGTTTATAACCCCTTATTCACCAAAGAAAGAAATAAGAACGAGTTGTGGTTTGGCACTCACCGTTCAAGAATATCAAGTTGAATTCAAACTAGTTTTGTCTTTTCAATATTGGTAAAATTTTGAATTCCCACAATATATACAAACCCAGTAATATCTGTGCAACCTAGATTCTTCAGGTAACAGTTTTCCATTACCTTTCATTTACTTTTTTTCTGTGGATATCCATGAGGAATTGTTTTGTAATAGCATTAGCATAGAGCAGGTACCTGTCTTGCTTGTCAGACATCGTTTATGACAGAATTTGTATCCTGGCTGGTCTTTGGTTTGGGTTTTTTTTTCCATAACTACCTTCCCAAACTGTTTTCCCGAAAATCAGAAAAAAATTTGTATCTCATCATTAGTTTATAATAATAAATACATCTCAGTCTGTTATCTGAAGTAGAATTTGCATTTATAGAATCCTTAAATATTAAAATACCTTTTATTTACTTATTGGCTTTTGCAGGTTGATTTTGCTTTGAAAATACCTTACTTCTCTGAAGGGATATTTCATTTTTCAGGAGCCAGTCTTCTGGACAGTATAAACAAAAAATTGCTTTTAAAACAAGCTGATGATTGGGGTGGAATTAATTTATTTTGTTTTTTAGCTTTGAAGTCTGGAGGTAATTGAACATGCTGCTAGATACCCATAAAATAAATTCTTTTAAAGATCTGAACCCATGTGTAAGAAATTTCCAGTAACATCAGGGTTTGAAAACTTGTTGAATGCCTTTGTGGATTTAAAATTTGCCTGCTCCCCCCCCCCCTTGGTCGGTGTCTCTCTTGTTCCGTAAATCTGTTGTTTTTAACTGCATAGTAACAAAGCTTCAGTGGGTGGGAAATAGAATGTCCATTCAGTTCAGCCTTCTCTTTAGCCCTGTGGTTTGGACATGGGAAGGATTTGTCCCTCCAGAGACCAGAGCAAGTGTGTAATCTCTCAGGAGAGATTTCAACCATGACACTACTGTAGTAGCCCAACATCTGATGCCTGAGGAAACTTTACCAGTAGAAACCTATTCACTTAAGAGGTTAAGTGCTGGGTTTGTGGCTTGCACTCCCCAATGTCTCAAATTCTACTTCAGGTGTCTTAAGTATTTGTGGAAATCCCAGCCATAAATTGGCATTTGTGTGCCTGTGGATCAGAGGGTGTATTTGTACTTATAAGTTTTACAGCAATGATAGTTTATCTGTGGGTCCAAGAGGATTCTTTTTCAGGTGAGCTTAAAATTTGGTGAATAATATTTGTGGGAAAGATTTTTTTCACTGGCTTTTAAGCCATAAGTACTAGTAGGTTATACCTCTCTGAGGCATGTAAATAAGTGGTTTTGTGCAGAAGAAACATCCTAAGAATCTATTATTCAAAGCTGAAAAGTAATTAGTAGATACCTCTGCTTATTGAAACTAAGTTGTTTTTTTTTTTTTAACTTTTGACTGCAGGTGGTACTCAACCTTCTTTTCTTGAGATAACCATTTATACTGTATAGTAAAAGAAAATATTACGTAATGTATTTAAGTAGCTGGTCTATTTAGTATATTAATGCTAGTATGTACTTGTTTTGTTTCAGTTTTCTGTTTTAATGTACAAAAGAGAGATTGTGCCCCTTTGCAGTTAAAAAAACCCAACCCAGAAACACCCTGTGAGTGGTACTTGGGTTTCTTTTGGCTGCTGGGTGCCAACAGTAGTGGCTCGTTCTCGCCCTTGGTCTTCTCGGTTAGTTCTTGGAGTTAGCTGAAAAATAAACACAGGAAAAACATTTGGTTTCACTTGAATCATTTTGCTGATTTTGTGGCCTCTGATTTCAGCAGCCACTCCTGTTAGCCGGTGAAAAGGTGGCTTGGCAGGCAGCAGGAGGGGAGGAACTGCTTCCTGAGGGAACCTGTTAACTGGCCCCTGAGGCCTCACCGAAATAGGCCTGCCCTCGTGGAAAACCTTAAAAATAAGGCGAGTTTGTGATACAACTTGAAGGGCCAGGTTCTGCACACACAGAGGACTGTAAATGCCCCTGCTGAGACCTCCTTGCAGAACAAGTGCCCTTCCACTTTCCCTCCTTGCTGGGGAAGCAAGAGCCACCTGCCCTCCCCTCCCTCCGTGCTTCCCCGGGCATGCTGCTCCTGCCCAGCAGCAAAAGCAAGTGTCTGTCTTTGGAAATGTTTAGAATTTTGATTTTCCTGAATTAATACATAGGAGAGTAATTAAAAATTGGGTTGTCATGCTAAGTATTTATTCTAAACCATCTGATTTTCCTAAAAGGCAGGTTTGTATTTAATGTAATGTTTTAGAGATACTTCTACTTTTTTTCGTTTCATTCTACTTTGGCAAGACTAATCATATGTTTTATGTCTTCCCCATTTTTTGCATACACATGTCATTGAAAGCATTTTCCTTTCTGTTTGAACACTAGAAAAGACCTCTTGAGAGTCCGTGTTATCTGTAATGTGTTACTGGGAAGCCTGTGAAGTTGCTGTTCACGTGGCCCAAACGGTATTTTTATGGCCTGAGTGACAGCTAGTTTGTAACTGATAAGGGGTGATGAAAACAAGGATGTAAGTTGAAACATGTTCAAAATGGAAAAATCAGATTGAATTATTACTTTTAAAATGGCATTAAACTGTGAAGACTGAAGTAGTACAGAATCGTCTTCGCTTATACTCAGAAATGAAATTTTTGGCCTTGGGAACAACATGCAAGTGTGTAAAAACATTTTGTCTAAATGTGTTTCATGCTTTCTGGTATTCTTAGTACTTTGTTAATGTGATGAAATAATTACAGAGATATTAAAAAGTGCTTTCTAATTAGTTGTTGACTTAATACTGCCAATATTAGAACTGCTAGGAAGAGGGTGCATGACTTAAGGCAAAATAGATGTCATCTCCTGAGGCCACGGGAATTCTAAGTAACTAACACACACACACACAAGACTAGTAACACTTGCCTAGAAATTTCAGACAGGTCTGTAATTTGCAGCAATCCAGTTTTCCAAGTTTTTTAATCTAGCCAGTCCAGATTTACTTTGAGTAGAGAAAGAAGAAATGTGCAGGGAAAGAAGTTGTAGGCATTTTTTTAATTCAATCCTAGTTTCAGCATGTGAGGCAAAACAAAATGGATGTTGATTGATTCTACATGTTGTGGGATATGATTAAAATATATAAAGCAATATTTTTTTTGTTATTTATACTTTATTCTCTTGGTGCGTTCTGCAAGGTAACTTTTTCCCCAATGAGGAGGGAGTGGGAAATTATAGCAGCTCTAAAATGGCTTTAATTGTTTTTTGCTTATTATTTTGATATTCATGTTAGACTGGACATAACAAGAAGAAAAAGGAAGTAATACTCTGTTTCCAGAGATCCCTTTCACTGAAAATTATTCACTTGGGTACTTCAAGGTTGAATATCTTCTAGTAGCCGCTTCCATTCCTCTTCATGAGCAGACAGCAGCTTCTTCTCTCCCAAGAGACAGGAACGCAAAGATGTGCTGAGGCTGTCTGCACTGATGACAAGTGAGGAGATAAATATCGGAGGAGTCCTAACGCAGTGCTGTCACTCACAGTTCTTGTCCTGAGTTTGCTTTGCCAGGAGCAGTAGGAGCTGCAGGCAGAGCAAGAAGATAGCTAACTTACCTGCTCTGGCAGCCTGTTGTTAACCTCAGGAAGCAGAAAATAGGATTCCAAGAGCTGCAGCCTTTTCAGTGAGGTGATCTGGGATTTTCCATAAAGTGGAAGGAAGAGCCGTCACTTTGTGTGAAACCAGGAAGCTGGTCTGCAGCCAAGTGATAGACTACTTGAATTTTGTTTTTATGCAAGCCAATAGTGCTTTTCATATTAGTAGTAAAATGTCCTTGACATTCTATAAGAACAAACATACAGATTAATTCTAACACCACCTCTGAGTCTATTTCAATCTCTGTATTGGAAAAATCTCGAAAGTACATAATGGTTGGAAATACATTCTGACAGAATCCGCCTAGTAGAGAGGGAAGAGTGACGCATAGATTTACAATGAATAAAGGCTTTTGAGTCAAATTTAGATGTTATTTTTAGATGCTGTAATTCCTTCAATTTTCCACATCCTTTGCCTTGATGTTGATCTTGTATTGCAAGACATCTTTTTGAATTGAAGGAGACAAAATGGGCATTCTTTAGTAAAGTCATTGGCACTGTAGATGCTGGATGTTATTTATTGGTGTAATAAACATAATGTAAGCTCACATGCACTGCATCAATGAGGCTTCCTGCCCTGAGGAAAGAAAAGCCCCCAAAACTGCACTGATGGGGAAATCAGTGGCATGGTTTAGTGGGGGACTTGTCAGTGTTAGGTTAATGATCGGACTAGATGATCTTGTAGGTCTTTTCCAGTCTAGGCAATGCTATGATTCTAATCACACTCTCATACTAGTATCTTAGTTTACCTGCCCAGTCTGTTACTTCTTTCCCAGCCCTCGCTCACATCCTTGTTTTCAGCTGTAGGATCTTCCGCTGCCAAGAGCTCATTGCCCTCAGCTCTGCGCTGATACTCGCCCAGTGCAAGGTGTGCCCAGCTGGGTATTCCTGTGGGAGACGGGCTGAAGTGTCAGAGCTAGAAGGAGGCTTAAGAAGCGATCTGACATCTGGCACTCTGGTAAAACGCAGGTGACTCTTCTGTATCAGTGCATATTTTCTTTTAGGAATATGCATGCTCGTTTGCTTGCACTGCACCTGCATCCATTTTCCTGACAGTAAAGAGAGAGCTAATCTGCCATAGAACAAAACCAGAAAAATTAGAAAGAATTGTGAGTATATTTCTGTCCACCAATATTTGAAGTTTTAGGATTGATTTATTTATTTTTAAATCTTTAAGAACTGCTGCTGCAAAAAAAAAATCATGTATGAACTTCTGTGCTTTTAAGAAAAATGGTCAATGCTACTTCTCACTTAAAGCTTTTTACTTCTAGTGAGCAGAAGCTGAAGATAAACACATTTAAAATGGAAGCAGGGTGAGACTATCCCATTTTTATCAGTGAATATAGTTAATTAGGATGACTAGCAAGTCATTAGGTTTTGCTTGATTCATGGTCTTTTTGAATCACCATTTTATTTTTTTCTCAAAGGGGTGGTGGTTCAGCTCTGACTAAATTGCCTTAAGACAGGAACTTCGCTACTGTTGTGTGACTTGTCCTGTCTGGGAGGTTAGGGGATGATACTTCTTTCTGGCTTTCAGTTCTTTCTTCTGAGAATATCAGTATTTCATGGGTATAGATTTTACACTTAAGTATCCCTGTGAGACATAGAAGTGCAGAAACATTATTTATTTTGCAAAATAGTGTGTGTGTGGAGACTAATTTACAACTGTAGCATGAAAGCAGTATTTCTGTGGGGTTTTTCACAGTGGTTATTCACACAACTATTAACTACAAAACCAAACAAAACTGTTACTGCACTTGTTTCAGTGGTGCATGGTATGGCATAAACTAGTCAGCTTCCCTTTTTGGTGTTGTCTTTAGCCTGCTATAGAGGAGAAACTTTTTTTTGATTGAAAAGTACAGTTGAAACAATAAATACTGAGAAGAAAACCAAGAAGAGGTTGCTTCTCCAACTGTCGCTAATCCTCTAAAAATATTTTGATGTATCAGTAGTTCTTTACAGTAGACTGTGCCAAACATTAGTTCAGTCTTTGCTTGATGCAAGACCTTAACCATCATGTATTTGTGTTAGCACAGCACTCGCGCAGCTATCGTACCCTATTTTATTGGGCATGGCACAAATGCAGGACAAGAAAGCAGCCCTTTCCCAAGGATATTTCTGTCAAAAATAATCAGTAATGAATCATATGGCTGTACTGTCAACAAACTTTTCATTGGCTTTAGAAATAGATCTGCCCCTCCCCCCCCCCTCCCCCCGAGGAATAAAGACAGATTTCGCAGGTTTTTGTTAGTTCTTCAGACTGCAGAAATAGCATTACATCTCATTGAATTATACCGGTATTGTTAAAAGGAGGGTTTTTTGGTTGTGTGTTTTAATTTTGTTTTGTTGTTTGGAGGTTTTGGGCTTTTTTTTTTTAAGATAACATGAAAATTAGAAACAATTATAAAATAAAATTTCTATTTCAAAATACAGTATTTCTGTAGTGGATGGATTTTGGAAGACACTGAAAGTGGATGAGACAGAGCCATGATCATGCCAGAGTAAAATTTCCATGTATAATTCTTGACAATTAAGCCTACATGCCTAAAACTTTGAACCAGCAAATCCTGCTTGAGTCCTATTAATGGCACTGCGTAGCTGGTTAGAAAAATTGGCAAGGAGGGCAGCAGAGGGATCTACAGACTTAGTAAGACAATACTGTATTGCTTTTCACTGAGTTCACGTTTAAATGTTTTCCTTTCAACTCTAATGGCAAAATAACTGTTAGTTAAAACAAATCCTTAGCTCTTGGAGAAGGCTATATTACAGGCTTTCCATTCACCAAAGTTGTACCTGGTAAATATATTTTTTAAGACTTAAACTTGAAGTCCCTTTCAATAAATCTTACATATTTGTGCAAATCAGGTATTATTTTAATTACATAATTGATAGATCATCCAGATTTAATTCTTTATATTTTTGTAAGCGTGATTTTATGATCAAGGTGAGTACTGCCAAATATTCTGCATCTTGTTTTGCTGATTTCAGTATTTTTGTGATCCTACCATTTACTTTTGTTACTGAAATTATGGTATACTAAATACTATTGACTATGATACTGACTCACTATGTAAGAATTATGTTTTAGTTTCCCATCTAAAAAAGTAGTGGCTTTATTTTATGTGCTGAGTGCTGATGTAGAGATATAAAAAAATCTCTCAATGTAAATTAAAGAAAACCACATATTGTGTCTAGTAATTAGAACGGGGAAGAACTAATCCAGAAAATGAATTGCCAAGAAAAAGGAGAATGATGTAATTTTGTTTGTAAAAGAATCACTAGGGCTAAATCTTAAAAATGGGGGGGTGGGGGGGAGGAAATCTTGGTTCCTCTGGTATTCTAGAAAATGTTACGTGGCTAGCAGTAAGGATTACTATAAGTAGTGCTGTAGCTGAAAGTGGGGTTTAGTTTTATTTGTTTAAAGTGGTGGCCTTCTCTTTGTTCAACAAAGTGACACATTTTTTTACAGGGCAGTAGTTAAAGCAGCGGTAAAGTGCCATTGACATCATCCAGTTACTGCACCAACTTGATTATATAACCTCTTTTGTGCAATTTTCATGCTCTGCTCTGTTTGAATGTTTTTACTATGCTGATGGCTGTTTTTCATTTCCTGCTGGGATGACCTTGAATAAAAAAAGAGTAAGAATAAAGTAGACATAGGCAATGTAGTCTTGCTGGCATTTGCAGATCTTTTGTTCTGTGTTGAGAAACATAGTAGTTTGGCATTTATGGTATAGGTTATTTCTGCTGGAGAGTAATTAATCTTTAGTGGTTAGAAAAGAATGAATGTTTGTCTCCTATTTTTTTCTTTTGAATTTGCCAATGGCAAATTGATCCAGTTATGACAATTCTTACCTTATTAAAACATCTGAAGAGAGCTAAATAAATGATAAAGCCAATGGTCATTCTTTAACTTAGATTATTAATTTAACCTATTAAATCTAATAGATCTACAAATCTAATATTTGTCTATTAAATCGCTCCCTCTTTTTAAGGAACTAGTTCGCACTTTTTTCAAGATTCAGTATATATCATGCAGCTGAAGGAATTGTTATTCTTCTGTTTTGTCACTTCGTGTTGCCAATCAACATTTCGTAACTAGCCTTAGATATGAGTAAGATGAATGAGTGCATTGTCTTTCACATATACATCTTTTTCAGACTTTTTATATCTCTCAGTATGAGAAAGTTACAAGAAGAAATCCTTCCTTTGAAAGTAGTTTGCATTATTCCTGCTGATTCTTACCGAACCAAAGCCACTGCCTCCTTTTAATTTGTCACATTAAAGTAATAAAGATTATATTACCATACAGTTTACAATCACATACAGAGAAAGAGTTTTAGCTTTAAATAGTTTTCACTGGACCTTTTAAAAGTGTCTAACTTTGAGGCAGGGGGGTGGGTATGGGGCTTGTTCTTTTGTGATCCACATTTAGCATTTGAGAACCTTTCAGTTTTTAAGGTACTTAAGACAGTAGTATCCTTTCGGATATTTCCATTTTGCTGCTGTGGTGATTTTGCTTATCTGAGGAAATACCTCTGAATTTAAATCCGTTTGTGTCCTAAATAAATGCTGAAGTACTGGTTAACCGTTGAAACAAGGTAATGAGATAATTACCTTCACTGCTAATAAAAAATAAAGATTTGATTTCATTGGTAAATGCTTCAGGGTTTTTCTTTTTAATGAAGATAGATAATAGAAGTCATTAATGTGTCAACATCATGTTTCAAACATCACTGTATTATACAATTATGTTGCTTTCATCCACCTTATCTTTTTCTTGTCCAAAGCTAAAAGATACAAAAGTATTTTCAATTTAAAGTATGAAATCAGATGCTTTCAATGTGATAGACTAATACAAATGCGCATCTTCTAAACTTGAGTTTAAATGCATTGTTCTAGTTTGCCAGTGGTAAATCTGATGCTTTGTCTTTTATTCTGTCCTGATGGATCCTTTTTTCAGAGGAATTTGGAAGTCCTACTTTTTTTTGAATTCTTTTTGTTTGTTTGTTTCGCTTAGTCTGATTTTTCTTGTAGTGTTTCTTAGCAAGATCTGTTATGAATGTGATTTATGATCTGTTATGAATATGATTTATGATCTGTTATATCTGAGAGTGGTCTGCTGGAAACCAGTCTTCCAGAGCAAAAAGCATAATATGGTGTTTAGTTTGTTCTGTTTATTGCATCTAACATTATTAAGCAAAGTAACAGAGTATTTTCATTTTTGGACAAGAAAAACTTTGACAGATGCTGGGAGATTACCAAATGATTAAAGGGATCTTCTACAATTGGAAAATACAGGTGATGTGGAACAGTAGGTCTACCCCAAAAGTACTAAGTAAGACAGTCTCATGTCACAGAATTATTTGGGGTTAGTCCAAGCCGTGAATGCTTGGTTAGACTAGCTGCTTGTCCTCCTCAGCCTCAGCAGTGAAAACAGTAACAAATAAATGTATTATTTAAAACTTATTCTTTAATCTGAGAGGGAAATAGGATTGACAGCCTATTTTTGCATTGATCTTTATCAAAATCAGGAGGGCTGTAAACAGAAGATGAAGTTACACATTATGCCTAAAATTTTCCATTTGCACTAGAGTTCTTCTCTCAAGCATTTCTTAATAGTAGAACAAGAAGTGTCCAAAGCAAACTAAGTTATGTCTCTTACTTTAGTCTAAGATTTTGCACATACCATTTTGTAAACCTTACCGTTACACCCTAGCAAACGAGCCTTCAGTTTTATTTTTGCTTTTATTTCCATCCTGCAGCCAGGAAGGTGGGAGGTGGATAATCAAAATTCTGAATATTTTCAGCTGTCTTTGCTTTTATAAAGTATTTTATTTAAAGTTAATGTTCTGAAAGCTTTTGTGTTTGGATATAAGTGCACTAGAATTAATTCATAGAAGCCTGTGTATAATAAAAAACTTGCATAACCTTTAAAAATGATAAGAATACTTGTATTTGTGGTACTAGGTTTGAAATCTGTGTAACTGCAGCATTTCTGTCAGATGTGAGTGGGACATGTAGAGTTCTTTGCTAATGCCCTCATGGTATGCATTCATACGTACGTTATGTCACACGATAAGTTTTTAATTAAATCATCACATTATACAATATTTCTATATCCATGTTAGAACTGGCTAATTATATGTGTATATATAGAGAGACATGGCTATGAATGAAGCAGTTGCTTAACGTGCTATTTTTTGGTTTTCCTTTTTTTATTAAAGATCTTAATATAATGTTTTTGTGTCAGGATAATTTTTTCTGACACAAAATTGAAAAAATGGAAAGCCGTTTCCTATATACTCTCTCTACAGCAATGAAGGGGTCTCGGGGAAATCCTCCAAGGTGTAACAAGCGGCAGGGTACCCAGTCTGCAGGCAGAGATGAGAAGGATGTTGTTGGGGTTGAGCAAGCAGAGGAGGAGCCCTGGTGTCCTCCTTCCTGCTGCTGCTCCAGCAATTCTTCATAAAGAATTTGCCCCGCTTAGGACACCTCCTCTTGTATTAGCTGCTGATTAGTGAGTGCTTATTACTTGGCATCAAATAGGCTAGGGTGATGACTGGGGGTGACTTGTGCAAGGTCCTGCACCTGGGCCGGGGCAACCCCTGGCATCAATACAGGCTGGGGGATGGGGGATTGAGAGCAGCCCTGCGGAGAAGGACTTGGGGGTGCTGGTGGACGAAAAGCTGGACGTGAGCCGGCCATGTGCGCTCGCAGCCTGGCAGGCCAACCAGATCCTGGGCTGCATCAAGAGCAGCGTGGCCAGCAGGTCGAGGGAAGTGATTCTCCCCCTCTAC
>JAVKLA010000017.1:9773023-9796376 GCA_034782735.1 Sagittarius serpentarius | reverse complement strand
CCTGCTCACTGCAGGGGGGTTGGACTTGATGACCTTTGATGGTCCCTTCCAGCCCAAGCCATTCTGTGATTCTATGACTTGTTTTGGTGTTGAGTACCCACGACTTGATGCGCAGGCTGCTGCCTTTTGAGGTGCATGACGTGTACACGACGTTGTCTTGGCAGCCCTACTTTTAAATCAGTTTGATTTAGAACAGTTCATAATTTTTTTTAGTTCGATGAAGCAACAGAATCTTTAAAAGTCGAGCATATGCAAAAAAGAAATCTGAATTAAGATTATTGAAGTACACCTAGTCTAATCTTTTATAAAACTGATGGAACGTAACGCCTTAGCTCTCCTTCTCATATGTCATTTTGCAATAATTAGAAAACAAAAGAATAAAGGAAAACTGTGCTTAAATGTATTTTTTTAAAAAAAAGGTTAGTTTTAATTTCAGTGCATGGTTTGTTCTGAGTAAAACCAGTCACTTCTCTAAAAGGGATCCCTGTATTTCAAACAGTGATGAGAAACTTCTTTAATGGACTTTTCTTTGAAGTTGCTTGATGTTTAAGGTCAATGTATTTGAAAGCTGTACTGTTTGCTGCGTATCTTGTGTGATTTTTCATGTTCCAAATATTTAATAATGCCTTTCAGTATTTATTGCTTTATTTTATAAACTGTTATTTTGTAAACTTGCAATGAATTTATATGCCCAAATGTTGCCTTGCCCCATCCGGGTGTGTTAACAGAGAACCCACAGTTTTCATTACGGCGTGCTGTCAGCACAAACTTTAACTAGGGCATTCTGGAGTGCCAAGAGGTGCCACAGGAGCATTGGAGTGTATAGGACAGTAGCAGCTGCATAATGTTTTTTAATATTTATATATTTAGAAGTTTTCACTGTGTTTAATTAGATAAAAGTATTGTTAAAAGTTAATTTTCAATGCTAAATTGCAAATAGTTGACTTTTGTTAAGCATGGGCAGTCTAAGGGGGGGAGACAAATGGACGCAGTTAGTTCAGATAAGTTTATTAGGAACAGAATTTGTTTTTGTCCAAACAAAAAGTGTCTGCAGCACAGTTCTTGTTTGCTTTGTCACAGAAAAGAAAACATACAAATACTGTATTTACATGCCACACATCTAGATCTTACAGATTTTTCATAAAACCTCGTTCACATAACGGTGCATAGGAAGCCTGCTAAGCAACCGTGTATGTGCGCCCTGTTTGCTGTGTACTCCTTGGCATGCTCCTGACCCACGGCTGTTCCTGGTGCTGTGGGACCCCAACCGTTCCCAGGCGCTGGAATGCGACTCTCGGGGATGTCCAGTTGCTAAATTGTCGGCGTGCTCCCTGGCATGTTCTTGGCCCACGCAGCCTCGTGCTCTGCCGAACATTTCCTGATCGCACTCCATGAATTAGCACAGAGCAGATGATGTGGGCCAGGAAAATAATCCTGGGAGTATTCAGTTTACTAGGCATAGTCGACATGTTGCTTTGTTTGTATTATTCAAGGGAGATGTAATGCTTCAAAGTGATGGGCTTAGCTTCTGTGGAAGTCGGTATGGCTGACGTGTATTTTCACAATTTAAATTGTCAAGCTGTGAAGAGTTGTAAGAAGGAGGAAGATGGTAACCATTTGTATTTAGGATGTTTTTGTGAATTGACAGACAAGGTTTAGGGCTTTACGTAGAAGGGAAAGTTCATTTTTTGTTGTAATGACTCTTCTTTTTTTCACATGTATATACATGTGGCTGTGTTTGAGAGCTAAGAGATAACGCTGTTAGCAAAGTGTTTTGGGAGGTCAGGTAGTATTTCTCTGAAGGAAGATGCTTAGGTACAGGACCAGAAGTTAAGAGAATTCAATACAAGAAAGCAGCAGTAGCATACTCTTCCCTAAAAGTATTATTATGTTGTCTAGGTATGCTTTTAAGGAGTAAATATTTTCACTGTGCAACATATAATAAAGGAGACAGTCTGAATTAGGAGTTAGGTGTACTAGATTTTTATTTGAAAAACCGAATGCATAGCATATAGGTTTGGATTATTATGCAAAAGTTATTACAGTACCCTAAAATCCCATGCCATCATCGTAGGTGTTTGCATAATTTTTATTAGTTCTTTTGTTTATTTTTTAGAGATTAGGAAGGGGATAAATGACAGCAACTGCGGTGGACTCCCTCAGTCTGCTGTTTTAACCTTTTGCTGCACTCTGGCTGGTCAGTGGACGTCAGGCTCACTGAGCCCCGAAGCACTGCCAGGATGCAGTCAGCTTGTAAGAGCAAAATGGGGAACAACGAAAAAGGTGAAAGAAATGAATGGGCATGGAACAGGCTTTTGTGAGTGAAAAGTCATGACAGCATGGTTGGGCAGGAACTAGTCTGGAAAAAAAAGGGACAAGAAACTTCCTCATGCTGATTAACCACACATTATTGCAGCAACACAAAATATCTTTGAAGACCTGGATCATAATGGCCTGCTTGAGCTACCCTTACTCTCATTTTTGAGTCTAACACAGTCCTCATTCCTGCCACTCACTTTCCAAGGGGGTGTTTCCCAGCACTCCCCTTGCTGTTACGCTTTTTCTCTGAGCAATGCTCCTGTCCTCTGAAATGTGGTCGGTTCTCTTAAGCTGGACATGGGGTCTGTACCCTGGGAGGAAGCTATTTCAAGCCTGAGAAATGGTGCTCCTGTTTAGTATGGAATATTTTATTTTCTACAATGGTATGACAGTGGTGACTGAGACTTCTAAATTTTCTTCCATCATCTACTGAAACCTTAATTGTCTTTGAAAGAACTGGTGGCGGGCTGATTCTTCCCTGTCACATTGCTGTTTGGTTATTCCAACTTCTCAGGGATGTATAACTTCAGGCTTGTTTCTAATCTCAAACATCTTCCAGAATAGTTGCAGCCACTCCCAAGTTTGCCAACGTCAGCAAACTTAAGTTTATTTTTAGTTCTACCAACCTTTTCTTAAATATTTTAATACCTTATGGCAGATTTCTGCCCAATTCTACTTGATACAACCTTTCAGTTCAATAACTGGTCTTCACTTATCCTCTTTTTCCCTACCAGTTGAACACTTGGTTTACAGAGATTTCCTCTAAACCGTATTTCTCTGGTTTGTTACGTGAATGGCCTGTATCAAAACCCTTAAACTAATGTATGCAATGTATACTCTGTTTCTTTCATCCACTTGGCTTATATCCTGTCATAAAAGGAAATCAAGACAGTTTGACAGAATTTATTCTTGAGAAATCTACAGTGGTTATGACTTAACAACTTTTATCTTCTGTGTACAAGAAATACCTCATGAAGTATAATTGTATTAATTTAGAGAACAAAAGAGGTTGTGTGTTCTTTATTTTGTGCAACATTTGTGATCTGCCTCACTCTTTATTTTGGGGGATTTTGTGCTGAAAAATTAATGAAAAAACTTCAAGTTAACACTTCGAAGTGTTACTTCCTTTGAAGAAGGAGCTCCCCTTTGAAGGAATGTACCAAAATCATAATCCTACATTTTAGTAAGATTAACATTGTTTTTTCTCCAATTTTAATGTAATTGTAGTACTAACTTTAAACAAAACATATAGTTAATCTTTAGAAAAATATATTGTTGTCATCATAGCTTTCTACGGAACATTTTACTTACAGATACCAAATGCGCTGGGCTCTAGAGAAAATTTGGGTGCTGTGCTTTATTATGGCTCTTTTTAATACCTTTGTGCAGAACGAAAATGAATGGGTAGGGTTTCGAACATGATGAATTATTTAGTCTTAACAACTTAATATGAGAAGGGCAATAGTGTCAGGAGCTGGCATTAAATATCACTATATGCAGTGATAGTAAAATAATGTAAATTATTTTGTTGTTTCTAATCCCTAGTTATCATAGTGAGTTACTGCAGAATGAATTTGACACATCAAAAGGGTGCTCATTTTGATGCTGACTCAGAGGACTGGCTCCTTCATTGCATTTGTGAAAGTTACGTACTTATTTACCAGCTTTGCTCCACTGTAGGGAACAGGTTTTCTTTTCATATGGATGAATGTATGTTCTTCTATATCTAAAAAGACATTCTGCATTCTGTCTGTGCCTACTTTGGGTAAAGATTTATTTTTAACTGCAGAACTTAAAAAAAAAAAACAACAAACAAACCACCAAAACCCAAAAAACCCCCACAATTTGAGAAGTCCCGTGTTGTTGAGGAACTAAGTATTGCTACTTGTAATGGTATCTTGAGGCCTTTGAAAAATACTCAGTTTTCAATATTCCATTCATGAATACTGGATTTTTGCACTTTTATTTTAATCAAAATTAAAGCGCTTCCTTGAAACACAATAAACTTTCAGATAATCTAGAAAAAGCTCTCAATAAAGTGGAATGTTGTGTCTAGTGATGCTTACAGAGGGATCTGCTGTATCTTCTCTCGGTGCGGGCTACGACATTCAATGCTGGTGTAGAAAATGTTGGCACCTGAGATTCAGTGACTCATAGGCAGCATCTCTCTCATCAGGGACATGTGTGTTTCGTGTGTGATAGGTGAGTATCTCGTGTGAGCAGTGAACAAAACGTAATGCTTTTTAGCTATAACTGAAGAAGGTGCTTTTGTAAAGAACAAATTCAAGCTATGACAACTTGTGCTTCTAAATCTGGAAATCCTCAGTTGAGCTGGGAGTTGAGTAAGGGGGCTGTCCTGCATGTCTACAGGCAGTTTAACTACACAACTAAATAAGGAATAGCAGTTTGCATCCCTCGTTTATTCCAGTCACTGATCAAATATTTTGGTGGAGTGTAATGCAAACAGAACCACATGTCTAATCCTTTCCTTACAATGAACAGTAGGCCACATCCTAAACCACTTATGTAGACAAAGTCCTTCTGAGGTCATTATTCCAGACCTGAATAAGCCGTGATGGACTGATTCATGAGGAATGATGCTTAAGTATGCTCTTTGCAAAAGACTTAAGGCAACTATACCCTCCATTAGGTGCAGTGGGGTTATATGGGATTAGTATGCAGCTGACTTCTTGTCTGCTTTTCTGTATTTCCTTTGACTGAATACCAAATTCCAGAGAGATTTCTTGATAACATTATTACCTGTTAAACACAGTGCATATTTATGTTTTAATTAGGACTGGTTTTGGTGCAAAGATTGAAGTTACGACATGTTTATGTCCTACTTCTTGAAAACAATTGATACGTGTGTGTTCTGGGAAGGACAGTGCAGTAAGTGTGATCGCAGTTGTGCAGGTTTTACTTTCTTTCCATTTGCTTCCCTTCTGTTTGCTTGCTGGAGAATATAAGGTCCTGGTGTCCTTGGCCTGCTGCTAGGGAAGAGGACAGACCTGGTGCCCTCCTTTCCTTTCCCCTGGTCGTGATCTTTCCTCGCAGTCCCTCTCACGCCTGTGCGGCCTCCCAGGAAGCCTGTTCAGTCTGCTAATCAGACAGAAAATTATTTCCTGGGATTTCTTTTCACGGGTTTATTGCTGGTCCTGACAAGTTGGTTGTATCAGTTTCTGAGCCGCTGGGAATACGGCAGCCAGTGCAAGCAAGCAGCAAGACCATGCGACTGGGAGCCAGGGGAGGACAGGAGGTGGGCAGAGGTGGTAAACGCTGCCGCCGCCTTTGAGCAGCAGAGAGGTGTGAGACTGGCACAGCCATGGTGTTTCCCCGCATCCCCGTGCTGCTGCCGCCTCGCTCCCTGTCCCTGCTCACTCTGCAGCACCTCGCTGGAGAAACCGCTTTCCTTTTTCTTGGAGGAGTTCTCATTAAGCTATAGATCTAACAGGAAACTGAAGATGGTAAAAACATATAAAAAACTAAGAGAAGGTAAAATTAAATAAGAAAACAAATAGCTTCTAGGTTTTAGAAGCAGGACAACATAAGGCACTTAAGCCTCCTTACCCAAAACAAAAGAATGGAGTAGCTTAAAAGTCTTTAAAGCTGTCTCTTTTTTTCCTGAGCTTTTTTCTGATCCCAGTTTTCCTATATCTGTTTATTTACAAACATTTTTATTTACCGTATTATTTACAAGCCGCTTTCAAAATATGGTGACAATTCAATTTAGTGAAATACAATTCAATGTCACATTACAAGTTGCTTTACTGTGGAAGAGAACGTCCTTCCTGACGACAGGTTCAACTTAGATAGAGCCTTCAGCACTGACCACTGAGGCTGGATTTGGTTGATCCTCTGCTTAAACTTGTCAAACAGCATTTGGATTTGTTTTGCCTTCTCCTTTGGTCAAAAGCTATGGCTTATGGACAGAGGCTAGTCACAGTGGTCACGAAAGACTTTTGCTTAGTTTGGTTTTTCACATGAAAAAATACATAGGGGTTTTTGGTTTTTTTTTTGTTTGTTTTTCTTAACTAACATGATTCTTCTTTCTTTGTTCTACAGAGACCTAAGATTTAACAGGATTAAAGAAATCCAGCCTGGAGAGTTTAGACGGCTTAAAAACCTGAACACACTGTAAGTTTTTTCAACCCTAAGGCCCTTTCCCCTTTTGATTTAATATGATTAATTTGATAATGTGTCACATTTGCTCACTTATCACAGGTAAGCAGTCTCATAAATTTCAGCTGTAGTATTTACACAGGTGAGGGAAGTGGGGTTTAGGCCCAAATGATTTGAAAGCAAAACCATGTCTATTAAAATAAAAAAAGACATTTTTACATCCTAATGCTTTATTAACATGCTTTAATTGGAGGTATGAAAAATACAGACCTTTACCGTATAATTTTTTCCAAATTGTGCTAAATTACTTTGGTGGAATATCATATAATACATCATGGAGTTACAACAAAGCTGCTCAAAGGCTCAGATGTGCAAATGTGTTGCAGTTACATAATACTTGACAAACTCCAATGTTTTGAAATTTCCTATTCTAATGTGCTCACCAGGACTGGGAGAAGTTGGAAGGTTTTGTTCCTACTAAGCTGCCTTTCATGGAGGTCTTTGCTATCATATATGTTTGTGAAGAGAAGTCTGTGTTTTCTAGATGACTTTTTTCAAACTGTAATGCAAATAGTATGTGTATTATAGTTTTAACTTAGTATCTCCTTTGTCATTCCTTCAGACATAACTTTTGAAACAAATGCATGCATGCAGGTTTCTCTTCTCTAATGCATTAGCAGACATGAGGAATTAAGACGGACAGTTATTTTTACTTTTAAATGTATGTAATTTATGATTGCAAAATTGACTTTTCTAGAACAGAAGTAATGTGTGACCTAAAACGCAGTAGTGATTTATCAGTGGGCTTTGGATCACTGTTACCTATTTATCCTGCAAGAACATAACAAATATATTGAGACATCTTGTACTGTATATTCACACCAGAAGAAATGATAGGACTTTACCCCAAAAGTGTATTGTCCAAGTCTGTGCTACCAAGATGTTTTTACTAGCTATTCCTACTTCCAGTCACCTTTGATTATACCTCTGTTTGCAGTTGATCCCAGTTTTGAATTACAATTTCTGTCAGAAGTCCAACCTCAAGTTTTAACTGTCCAAATCACTGATCTGAGATTCACAAGTCCTGGATAAAGACAGGATTCGTTAAGTTTTGATTCCCTTCTCTTTGTAAAACTACTGCATGAGGGATGAGTGCAAATCTGTGAATACAGACGGTTGTGTTCCTGTATGACGTAAAGTGCCTAGTATACAGAATATTGCTAAGAAACATCTAGGAACATTCACTTTAATGCATCTGCTAATGACAAATCTTTGTTAATATCAATTTTATCAGTTTCAAACTGATGTGCAGACATGACACCAAGATTTTTTTTTTTCCCCTCAGATACCTACAAAAAGCCATGTTATTTCGGTTTTTAGACTTTTTTCTTTATTTCTGTCTAATTTTTTCAGCGTTTTCCCCTGCATGGTAGTGACTTAGCAGCTGTAAGCATGTCACTTTTATTCTTCTAACAGTTACTGTTACAGGAAAAAGTGTTTTGTTTTGTTGTTTTAAGTTACCCTGTTAATGCTACATTATACCTGCTAGTACACTTTTTTCCTTCTGTTCCTGTATGTTAAAATAAATGGCTGTTTATTTCTTTTTATAGGCTTCTAAACAACAATCAAATCAAAAGAATACCTAGTGGGGCATTTGAAGACCTTGAAAATCTGAAATATCTGTAAGTTAAATGAATGTCACTACTTGCATCAATGTGTAACTGAACTTCTTCGGTGGGAAAGTGTTTTAATCTGAGATTGTGTTTTAATCTGACTTGCTGTATCAGGAGATAAACTGCTTTGAAAATCTGTGAAATTAATTTGTGGGGTGGGGGCAACTGTGAATCTTTGTTTCTATAAATAGGTGCTTTGAGATTTGCTAATATAAGACTGATATCTGTAGGTAGTAGATTTTAACGGAGTTAACTAGTTGATGTTTACTATATGCAACTTAAAAGATAATATAAAAAGGGATATGTTGAAAGGTTTAGGAAGTCAGCTCTTTAAAGGTTCACTGAAACCTTCATACAGGTACTTTTTGAATTTGTGGTTTGAAAAGTGGTTTAAAAGCAGCTAGTCCAAGATTTGTGTCTGCAGAAGCTTGTAACTTATATAAGCTTTTTAACTACTCCTAAATTGTTTATTGAACACAGTATAAATTTTTAAGAGAAAAATTTATTCAAACACAAAATAGAAAAGTACCGATATGATTTGCCATAAGTTCTATGTCTTCAGGTACCCTATATATTTTAAGACTAACTCCTCCCATTTTTAACAAACATATCAAGTATATTAATTATCCGAATAAACAAAAGGCATTAAAAATGTTATTTTTATCTGTATAAAAGACTAAAGCTGAATAGTAAATTGTCATGGATTCTCAGCTTTAGTCTCTGGTGTCCACCTTATGTAGTGTCACGTAGAAAAGTTTCACTCCATTGTCTTGGAGTATTGATCATTGCTTGAATGCTGTACAGAAAAAAATGGTCACTTTGAGATGTCATTGTTTTGGAAACAGTTCAGAAGCTTAATTTTCCATCTAGTTTTCAAGGATGCAGCCTGAATAGCTCTTAAGGAGGTGGGAGACGGGAGGAAAATAAGTCACGTGAATTTGTGCAGACACATTACCTGGTTTTCCAAGCTGTGTTTGATTACATTTCCTGGTCTCGTTTTTACGTGTATTGTCTTTCAGTAATAACATTGTTTAATCTGTATACAATAGCAGGAAAAAGAATATTGAACAAACTATCCCCAGTGAATTATTAAAGTCCATGATGATTGTATTTGTTACAAGATGTGTTTGTATGGTGGATCTGGTACTGGAGTACGTCAGGTCTGCTGATTCAGGAGGGCTAAGCTTCTTTCCATAGTCAGCAACTGTACAAAAATACTACTTGGTTCTTATTAGTTCTTTGCTTTCACATGCTTGTCTTTGCCTACCTATAGTAAACCTGAGATAAAACTCAACTATGTACTGTGTTCAGTTCAATAAGAGAGTGAAAAGAGATAACTGGACTATGATTTGTTTTCATATACGTGTAGTAATGTTTATCTATATTGATGTTGTTAAGAGGAAGATCTTTTCCTTTTCGTCTTGTTCCCTGGAAATTTGAATACAGCGTTCAATGTGGTAGTTCATTCAACCGCAGAGAGCTGCTCTTTAAAGCCATCTCCCATTTTGCTAAAATAAACTTTAAGATCTTTTTGCCTATTTCAGTGGCTGTGATATAAATGTTTAGCTTTAAACTGTACAGCCTTAAAGTTATAAAAATGCTGGTACTGGTCAGATAATCAATACAGAAGGCTTAAATGTACCAAATAAATACAGTTCAGCTGTGAAAATTTTGGCTGAGTAGGTACATGCTAACTGTATTCTTTGGAACAAAGGGAACAAAACAGACCATTTTTTCTCAATAGGATCAACTGAAGTAGAAATTAGGGGGGGAGGGACCATACAAAAGTTAAAAATATTGTTAAGAATTTAATATTATAAAGCCAAATCATCTGGAATAAGTGAGGTTTTGTATGGTCTGATCCTATGGATATTTGCAAACCTAACTTGTATTGTTGTGTTTCATAAAATGAGATTGTTGGTCCATGATGTTACTTGTGTTCTTATGAGAACTCAGGTACTGGATTGCACATGGTTCTGAAAATGTATAATTCACTGAGTAATTTTAGAAAGCCTGTCATTTCTCGGTGGCTTTGATTTAGCAAAATAAATGTAAAATGTATAAGTATTAGTAAATACGAATATATAACTATGTAGAAAAATACTTGTAACTATATAGTTATATATAAAATATGTAAGTATAAAACATAATACAGTATATTTATAAAAAAAAAAGCCAGCGTCTGAGATAGATGTCAAGGCCCATTCCTGTATCTCTGCTGAAGATCGGTTTTTGTGCTTTCAGACAAAACATTTTTCCAGCAAGTGTCAAAGAAGCCCTAGAATTTTCAAATGCTTCTTTGTACTATTTCTGAAATTGAGCTTCGATTTTCATGAGGTATATATGTTTTCAGAATGCTCTGTCTGAAGAATGAATTTTGACAAAGAGTAATGATATTTCCTCAATTTTATGTGCATTAAAAACATTCATCAATGTAAAAGTTGGTCTTTACATGATAAAAAGAAAATTACGCTCATATGATTTTGAAGGTTATTTTTTTAAGGAATATTTGTTATTCTTTATGTAATTGAAATTTTAGCAGTTCTATCAGCAGTTTTGCTGTGCTGTTTGTGGTAATTATTTGTCTTTGAATTCATATACTAAAAGTTTGAAAGAAAGAAATGTAATTACTGTTTTGCTGTGAATCCAAGAGGATACTTTTTTCCCCCTGCTTTTCTGTCTGCCTTTATTTCGTATACCTTAGTGTTGCTAATACAGTTCTTTAGTAAGGATCAAAAAGGCATTAGTTGCTTGGACCCCATCCATAATACAGTTTCTTTCTGCACTTCAGAGATTGTGTATAATTTGGGGGTCTTATGTTCCCCCTTCTGCAAAGGATACTGTAAACACTCCTGTCTAAAATAAACTTTAAAAGTTGTCTTCATGTGAGCAAAATGATTGATAACATGTTTGTAATTTGTTGCTCCTGATACAAGATGTATATGTGTACATGATGTATATGGTACACTGAATATATTTAATTGACTTCCTGTGACTTAGTTTACTGACTAGAGGTGGTAGTACAGAAAGATGAGAAAGAAAAGCTTCCCAACCTTGTAACATAGATGCAGGCAGTTTTGTGGCAACTTGGTAGAGTAATCCTTCTTGATCCTGAAAGTCAACAGTTTATTCTCCAAGAGAGAAGATGATTGGGAGTTGAAGGTAGATGCGTACTACTGTTTTAACATGTAGGATACTAGAAGACTTGAAATCAGCAGTGGAAAAAATGAGGTTAGTTAAAAAGAAAGAATTTAGGGAGGAGATATGGAAAATGTAAAATACAGATTAGCAATTAAAACACCTTTCCAGTGAAAGAGGAGGTACTTGGTATTTACAGAGCAGTAAACTAGAAGCTAGTTAGAAGTGAAGGAAATAAAAATGGAGAATGAAAATAACGTTGGCAACAACATTGATACATATTTACTTAATAAGAAATGGAAATGTGAGGAATCAGACATGACGGCCTTGCGGTAAGCATATGATAAATGGAAATTAAGATTGTATGAAATGTATCAGTTCTGGAAATACTAAAAGGGAACATGCAAGGTTTGTTTTGCCTTTGGTGAATGAAGTAATAGTGATAGAAGATATGTTATAGGCGTGCCAAAGTACTGAGTTGCTGACCTCACACTTCTGGAAATGGGATTAGGTCACATTTCCTTCTGTGCCTTCTGCCACTGCTGCTGTCATGGTCATGTTACTTTGTCCTTTGAACACCTCCAGTGATTCCAGATCTCATTTCTTTGCAATTCATGTTGCTGATTCCACCGTCTCCTTTTTGCTGTATTTATTTACTTGTCAGGTTTAACTCTACAAGGCCTGATACTGGTATTACTTTTTACTTTTTCTTCCCTCAAGTTCCAAACAAATATATCTGGACCATACTTTTGTTAAATCACGAGACTTTTAATACAGTCCATTTAAAGAGAAAAAAAACAAACAACCACAAACCAAAAAAACCCAAAACCAAAAAACCAAAAAAACCCCCAAAAAGCCAAAAATTATCCTTATAGTGGATCTAGCAAACTTTTTAATTTAAACTACTTTTTTTCTAATCTTCTGATAACTGGTTACTTATTTGTTCATTTCCCAAGTATATGACCAGTACCCCAGGCCTGTATCAGCCTTGCTTGCAGTTCTGGAAAAATGCTATTTTTTTAACTCTTCTGAAAACAGTTAGTGGTAATTAACAGAAAATAATTTAATGTCTTAATAGAATATATCCCTTTGTTATCTTAATCCACTGTTTATTCATTCTTTGTAAAATTCTAATGGTTCAGTTCTGTAAGAGCTTTTAAGTAAATGATAAATTACTTTTTCCCTAATTATATGTTTTATGGTAATGTAACTGGGATAAATTTCGAGAATGTAAACACTGCACTAATCTTTAACAAAAACAAAGTTTTACTTTTTGGGTACAGTAGCACTTTAGGAAGACAAATGCTTTCTGTGAGTGCTATTTATTTGTATTTTGTATTCTGTCATCTCTCTCTTCATTAGGAAAATGTATAAATATTTTTCTTTCTGTTAATATCCTTGGGGAAACATCTACACAATTAAATGAAAGTCTGGTTAACACATCTGTCATAGGACGTATGTTTTTGTAGCCTTGAGGTTCCTAGGATTTCTCTGTGGAGGGGGTACATGACGGACTGAGGTCAGTTGAGTGTCCTGCAGCTGAGGGTTTTTCTGATCAGAATGGAAAAAGTAGTTTAAAGCTGAATCCCAAATAAAGTTCCACTACGGTGGCTTGGTAAGAGCTTCAAAAGGGGAGATGAAAGGCTGCTCCTTTCCCTGCAGTATGGTGGTAAAAATCTGCAAAACTACAAAGTCGTCATCCCAGTCTTCCTCTAGCCCACTTTTGTTTTTCACTCTGCCTTACTTTGTCTGCAGAAAGTAAATAAGTTACATGAGTGATTCTGGTAAAATTTTTTTTAAAAAATTGGATTAATTCAGATTTCTTGAATAAAATTATTCAAATGCCCACAAGAGATACTTACCTGAGGTTGGCTATTAAAACCATCTTAGCCCACTCTGGTTCACCGGTCTGATCAGAAGTTTAGTACTCAAAGGAATAAGAGGAATTTCCACACTGCCAAGTGGAGTGTATTAAGAAGGGTAAATAACACTTTAGCTGTTCAGTCCTTGAAATTTTCTAAGGAGTGAAAAGAAATGGCGCATTTAAAATTCTTGCTGGAAAATAAGATAGGAATTTAATATCATACAAAGAGGAAAAATAAGGAGAGACAAAATTGTAATGACTATGATCCTCACATGAGTCTGAGTCAAAACAAATATTTGAATACTCATGAAATAATACTTTTTTCAAATAGAATAAAAACCAATTCCATGTCCAAAATGTGTAATACATCTATTCTCTCTCTTTTCAGATTATTTTTGAAGTTTTTACAGCAATTTCACGGTATTATTTTTTTCCAGTTGAATTTGTTTGTAATTTTGAGCATTTTAAAAAGCTCAAGTTTTTGCTTTCTTGTTATTGGAGGGACTCTTCATTTTGTTCAGATGCATATCTATATTAATTAAGCACACCTGAGTCTCTGTATATTAACGTGTTGGAGTTTCAGCAAGCAATCCATTGGCAAACTAAATCTAGACTCAAGGGAAGGATACGACTCCATGTTGTCCCCCAAAGTTGTCATGAGTTGGACATCAGATACCCACAACTTTTTTCCTTGTTAGGGCCTATTGTGAAATGTTGCCCGTCATCAAGTCAGTGTAAAAACTGCCACCAGCTCCAGCAGAGCCAGTATTTATCTGTTGCATCAAAAGAAGTTTGCAATATTTCCAGTAAGTTACTGAAAACTGTAATAGAAAAGCCAAAACAACTACTAATAAAATGCCTGCTAATAAAGCCATGTGTGATCCAAAGTCTCTTCATCCCTTTTTCATAGAAATCCATGCCTGATTAACTGAGTTTCAAATAATTTGTCAAATAATTGTGGGAAAGTTCTTAACTGCGAACCTGTTCCTAACCTGACACAAAGAGTGACTGACACTCAACCTTAAAAGTATTTTCATTTGCCGCCTCCGTGCAGAAACTGCAGTCATCAGCTAAACTGTGATTTTTCTCCAACACCCTCTCACTAAACCATCCTTGCTGTAAAAAGCGTGATGAACATGAGCACATACACTGATCCATCCCCACTTATTTAAATTCTGTAGAAAAGGTATAGACAACACATGTGAACATACTGGTACTCTGCATACATATTTTTTCTGTTTAGAGTATCCATGGGGACCTAATGTCCATCTTCTACACAGCGATAAAACAAATGTACAGTGCTGTTTTGTGGATGTACTACCAGTATTCTAACTTGTATTTTTTGGTAAATATTCAAAAGGTAACACAGGCGGAGTTACAAAAATTCTCACTGTTTTTTCTCCAAGTCCAGTAAAAAGACTTATTCCATCATAATTTGAATATTTGTACCAATATTCAGATGAGATATTTTAAAGAAAACAAGAGGCCAATGGCATCCCTGGTGTGTTCTGGTAAAGGCACTTCTGATGCAATTCTGTCCCATTGAGTTGAGTTTGACTTTGGCAAGCCCATCAAGAAACTGAGGGGCAAAGAAACAGTAAGTAATAACAGTGAGCACTGGGAAGCCCAAGACCATCCGGGTGACAGCCTTGGGGCCTACAAGGCCCCAGACTTTCATCTTTCCTGGCAAACATTTGGGATGAAATCTCAAGGACGAAGTATTTTTATGTGTATGTGTTTAGTTTTTGTTTTGTATTTTTTTCCTAATAAGTAGTTGAAAAACTGTCTTCACGTGTCAACTTAATTCTTCTTTTCCACCTTCATGTAGCTCTTGTTTGTGTACTAATATTACTGATTGTTTCTTGTTTCAGCTATTTGTACAAGAATGAAATCCAGTCAATTGACAGGCAAGCATTTAAAGGACTTGCCTCTCTAGAACAACTGTAAGTGCCTTTTCTCTTCTGTGCTGTCATCTCCATGGTTCCCCTGCAGAGGAAAACTGCACGCCTTGATCCGTACATCCTGCCTGCATGCTCTGCATGTCTGCACTCCCTGGGTTGTTAGGCAGAGCGCCTCATAATCATTTGCATGTGAAAAAACACAATTGATCTCTGTGTCAAATTCCTCATTTCTATGTTTGTCTTTATTTGTGATTTGCATTCCCAGTGTCCCTATACATTGTTACATAGCTTTGATGAAGAAGCAGCATTATTGTGGAAGATGTTGAAAACTAATGTATATTGCTTAGAGAGAGATTCTGATTTCATTTCTGTAGGTTTCGTAACATTGCAGTTCCTTTGACTGCAGCAGTTATTGTTCTATGCAGCATAACTACAGCTGAATTAGTCTTTTGAAGTTTAACCCAGTTTTGTTATATTTTAAAACAAGAATAGATTTTAAAATTAAAACCTATTATTGATATGTGTTAATCATTGCCATATACAGATGTTTAAAAAGCAAGAAAGTTCATTGTTTGTAATGTAGAAGTTTCAGTAATGTCTTCTAGAAGGATTGATCAAAATCATACTCCTTTTCCTGTATAATGACTGAAGAATAATTTCTATTGAAAAAGAGTGAAAAACGCACTCCTTAGCGTGACAAAAACTGATTGTATTGATTCCATTAAGTTTAACTATATTTTGTTTTATAGTGAGAAAGCATTGCTGTACATTAATTGTGGTAATGTTTAGAAAAACAGAAAGAGCTACAAATACATAGCTGTTTCGCAGTTTGCCGAATAATAGTACTAGACCAATGAGTTTTGTAGCATATAAATTTTGGGGGCTGAACATCTTTCTACTAGGACCAACATAAATTTTGGAACTCCTGACAGTTACCGGTGTATTACAAATCTTCTATGAGATGTACCAGTTTCCTTGTTTCTATAAACCTCTAGTGGATATTAGTGGACACAGCATGTATCGGAAAATGATACTTCAGATGGGTACAAAATCATACAACCTCATTTTAGAGGGCAGTAGATACCTTTTAAAGGAAGAACTTCTGTATAAAACAAAAGTGATAATTATAAAACATACATGTGTCATTTGTTTCCTTTCTCTTCCTCTAGAAATGATTAGTGCAGCATACTGACAGCAACTGGTAGGGCTTACTTGCATGCTAATAGTAATTCTTACTTTCTGTGTAGAATTTTAAATACTGAGGCACATTTGTGGAATTACTAATGCTTCCAAGATTATTATCTTCTTCCCTGTGCCACAAGCCTGATATTTGCAAGTGGCAGTATTTGTCCATTTTTCTTTTGCTCTACTTCCTGTTGATCTATGTTGCGACTGAAAAACATAAATCGCTTTGGAATATTAATGCCTTCTGAATGTACTTTTCCACTAGGTTGCAGCTAAGCGTCTCTGCCTGCACTGATACCACACTGTATGACCTTAAGCTCAAACTTGAGACATCAACATTATTCTGTATGAAATTAAGTTTTAAACAGGGTTTGAGTCTTATCTCTAGCTGGGAAGTATGGAAACGGAGCCTGGCACAGCCACTGCTCAGTGACTGCCCTTTGTGTCATGGCATCAGTTGCTGCAAGCTGTGCCTATGGCTGGTTGGGTGAGCTGCCGGGGCGGGGAGCTCACTTCTTTTAGAGCCCTTCTCCTGGGCAGATCTTAAAAAGAATGCTTGCCCGGTGGGAAGACGGGGACACAGGAAACCAGTGGCAGACCTGGAAAGAAATATAATGAAGGGTATTCAATGAGATTTGTAGCTTATGAGAGATTTGTCGTTTATGCATCTTTAGCATAAAAATAAGTTCTGACTCTACAAAGTCCGTTTTATCACATTATCTTTGGAGAAACATTATGTTCACAAGACAAAAGTTAGTCTTTGTGAACAGGTTTCCAAGTCATCTAACTTCAGTTTGAGCTGGTATCAACTACTCAGTCGCTGTTTCTGCATTTGAGACTTCTATGGCCTCAAGTTATCTAACACATTTTGCTACTGGATGTATTGACTCGGCCAAATGCTCTTCTCAGTGCTCAGCAGAGTTCTCAGAAGTAGGTGCTGTGGTCCACGTCTCAAGGAAAGGCTTGACCTGTAGTAATTTCTTCTGGTCCAATGAAGTAGAATGAAACTGATAGTTGCTTTTTAAAAAAAAAAACAACAAACTGGACAGCAATGCAAAAACTTTTCTGTTTTGTTTTTTTTTTTTCCTGTAGGTTTTTGGGTTGGGTTTTTTTTTTGGTTTTGTTGTTCTTTAAGATAAACTGTAAATATAGTTTGATTTAGGAGACCTGTTGCATGTATAATGGAAGAAAACCCCCGGTATTTACTGCAGCTGGCAGGATTCTTCTTAAACCTTCATGACAGAATTCTTAGCTGCTGATGTAGTAGAAATATCTTTTTCTTAAGAAATTTCTGCCAAGGGAATAAGATCTTTGAATCAGATCTTGAAACTCACTTGTGCTAGAGTAAATTCTGAAAAAACTTGGCAGATTTAGATGCTCAAACGCATGGAGCCATACATACTTCATCACCCAACTCTTTAGTCATGGCAGGGCGTGAAGGGAGAAAGTCAGCTGATGAAAAGTAGCTGCTTAGTACCAGTTTAGACCCTGTTAAATCTGCAAGACATATGTTTGGGTCTGGTAAATGTGACAAAGCTGCCATTTCCAAAAAAAAAAAAAAAAAAAAAAAAGGCATTTTTTCAGAGCAGCAGCCGGAAGGCAGCCAGAGCACCTGAAAAGCGACAAAAGCTGCCTCTATATGCTTGGGTTTAGACAACTGCTATATGCCCCTATATGCCTGTGCTTAGACAACTGAATCCCACCTGAAATATCACAAATACCTGGCTTGGGAGGTCACGAGTTTGCTGCATCTGGATCCCAAGATCGAGCTCTAAATGCAGTCTGTTTCCAGATGTGTGTTGCTTTTCTTCTGAATATTTATTATATTTTTTGAGATCTCAGCTTACGAGCTGTGTGTATCAGGGACAGGAGGTGTTCTCTGCAGTCCTTAACTGGTGGGATCCCCAAATACTAACAGAATTATTTAAATCTGTTTATGTAATCTTAATGGAATAGTAATTTTACATTTTCTTTTAACTTACATACTAATTTTGCTCTTTATAGGCTGTTATTAAGAGTTATGCTGTAGTTTGTGTACACGTGCATATTTTGGGGGAAATTAATACATAAAAATGTTAACTTGCATATAATATTCATTTTATATCCCTCAATTCAATTTTCAGTATCTTTGAAATGTTGCTAGGAATGTTTTTTAACTTTTATAGTACAAAGAGTTCCTGTTTCTTGCACAACTGTATGTGAGCAGTTAGGCACGCTTAAGACAGTGGAGCTTGATGAAAGTCTCATTGCTGCTAAAAATACCTATGGTAAGGAATAATGAAAGAGAATCAATTAATAAACAAACAAACCCAAAAGGTATGAAAGAGGCCTTGAGAAGGACATCCTTATTATTCTAAAATCAGATCAGCTAGGGACAACAAACCTAGATGACTGGAAACAGATATTCATCAAGCCTTATTTTGAGTGTCTTTAAAGAGAGGATTCCTTGATCTCCTTAAGTACCCCGTTCCGATATTTTTTTTAATATCGTTACTGTAACATCTTATTTAAATCTCTCTCCTTGGGGTTTAAGCCTGTTAGTTTTTGTCATATCCCTGGCAGGGAAAGCTCTTTGATAAATGTGGGAAAAATATGTTTGTTCATTCTCTTTCAAATAATCAAAATGGCAAACATGCTATTTAAATATTCAGAACATAGATTATACTCAGCTAATGGATTTCAGGTACTTCCCAAAAGATGTGGAGGTACTATTAGAAATGAACAATTGGCATATATGATAAAAGTAATCCTCTACAAAAATACTATACTACAGAAGGTATAATCCTAAATTTAGTGCTGTGAAAAATGCCACTGGGACTGAATTTTACTGTAAATGTTCATCCTCCAAGATTAATAATAACGAAGAGAAAATCTGTACCATGCTTATTTTCCTCTAGGTGGTTTTTGGTTTGGACTTTTTTTTTCCTTTTAAGTATTTCCTTTCCTTCTGTTTCATCCTTGATAGTGAATTCAGAATTAGAAAAGGAAGACACAGGGCTATTTCAAAATCACTCTTGCATGCTTTTTCTTTAAATTTCCATTAGGAAAGTCTTGTTAATACCAAATTCATTACATCATACTACTATTTTTAAGAGCCTTTTACACTCTGAACATAAAAGATGTCTATAAAGACATGTCAGTGTGAGATTATTTCCTGCATATGATTACCTTTAAAGTGAATTTCCAGTCCAAGAAATTGTCATATTAATTAAAATATTAAAAATATTTTTTAAAAAGTATTAATGTGGTACATAGGTTTATCACTTACGTTCTTTTCTTCTATGTGATAAAATGTGATTAAAGTGTAGGTCGTAAAGCCAAGGATTTTTTATTCTTTTTATTGTAGACTTACAATGCAATTTGGTTTCTGCATCTATTTTTTTAGAATCACGCTTGTTGCTAATTACTTTGGCCACATATTTAACACCTTGTTCTGTTCATAAATTGCCTGACAAGTTGTCTAGGACTTTTTGAGATCATAATTTAAAGACCTGCAAAACCCAACTAACTTGTCATATGAAGCAATTAAGAGTATTTTCCAGTTGGACTTCATGATTTGATTTTCTGAGCTGCTTTAGGCAGCATGATTTCTGATGAGGTAAAGTTAACTGTTACAATGTGCTTCAGTACCTGAATTATTATGGTTGTATCTGTGATGATTTGAGGTTGTAAACCAGGCAAGGTTTATAACAGAAGTATTGTTTGAATTAGACTGATGAATTTGCTTGGAAAACCAAGATGAGTTTTCAGGCATATATTCTTTACATCTGTAACTATAGTCATCTTGAATACTTGAATATAGCAGTTATAAGCTGTTGCTTTGAGTTTAATGATGTATAATATCACTTAAACCATCTGAGGGAGGCGTCCTTTCTTTTTCTGTCTTTGCTAATCTCACCTCTGATCCATGGACCTGAAGAAGGGGTTTTGTGCCTCAGTGTGCCGGCTTTCACCAACGTTATTTGTTGTTCTAGTAAGAGGTATTGCTTGTACCTACAAGTCTTGCCTTGTCAGTGCCAAAGAAGTACAAGAGATTAATTTATTGGGCAGATAAGGAGATATGTTTGCAAGGTGCTCGTGAATCATAAAAATGCAAGTAGAATTAGCAAAGCTAAAAAGGAAAAAAATCCCTGTTGGCCACACAAGAAATAGTGTATGTACTTTTTTTCCAAAATCAAAGCCGCTTCAGAAGTAACAAACCCTGTAGTCGTGCCTGGTTTTTCCCTTCATCCTCTTTCACTGCAGTGATCCCCACCTTGCCTTGCCCCCTCCAAATGCTGCTGGTGCTGGGGAGCTGGGTGAGCAGAGCCCTGGCTCCTGCCGAGCTGTGCCTGCCCACCTCATGGCCGGGCCCTGCCCGCGGGGCAGATACCGGCCCTGTCCTCAGGGCTGGACCTCACGGAGGTCTCTCTTCCCTCCGCTGGCGATTCGAATGAGCCTTGCAGGAAGTATCTGCCTTTGAGATGTCTGTCTTTTTAATTTAGGTGAAATTGGCCTGTATTTTCAAAAGGGAGAAGACGACTGGTAGGCATAGCACGATTACGCACTTCTTGTTTCCTTATGCAAACAGGATCATACTCTGTGCTCGTTACAATATGTGGCCACGCGTTGCACTGGCAGTAAGCAGACTTGACACTCCGATGTGCCTGATCACATCCGTGTGCTGATTTATTGGCTTTTTCTGCGGTCCCCATTCATCGCTCCCTGGCATCGCTTGCTGGCTCGCGCTCGGGCCGTGCTGCTGCTGGCGGGGGATCTGGGAGACTGCCAGGCACGGGCCTGGCTTCCCCGCCCCACGCGCCTTCCAGGGCTCGCTGCAACGACTCTCTGCCATAATCGCCGCTTGTTCCCGCTTTCCGCTCTCTGCGGTGACCATTCGGTTCAGGTCAGGGAGTAGAGCACGTGCGGCGTTTCAGCACAAGGGAGTTCTGTGTCCTCCTTCTTTCCGTGCTGAAGGATTGATTTTTCAGGAGTTGTGGGGATCTGAGATTTTCTTTTTGTTTTTAAGTGATGGGCTTTTTCGTTCTTCAGCCCACAGTGATTTCTATATGTGCACATTCTCCAGATGTTCCTGAGTTTGTCAGAGGTCAAATAGGAAACTTTAGGAGGTTTAGATACATTTGGTTATAATCAAGATCTGAAGTCTATAAATGATTTTCATGGTTCTTTGAGCAGGTCTTATCAATTACTTTTTGTTTTCTCATCTGCAAGATTATGGAGTACCTCCACAACATAGTCAAGACTGGAATGATCCTGGCTTTGCAGTCCATTTTCACAGCAGTTACAGATTAATAATCTGGTTAATTATCTTGTTACCTTAAACTTTTTCAGTGTAGTATTTCTTGCTGTGTAATATTAATAGCTTACATAAGCATCAACAGAGCATCAAACAGCACAGCTGTGGTGGTTAATTGTACACCAATTGCTGGGAGACCCTTTGTCCAAAAGCAATTTAGTCAAACTTGTTTTTATATTATGAATTTGTTTGGCTTTTGAGCTTTTGAGCATGTTCATAGCTTAAAATGCTAGTATTCATGGACTAGAGCAGGTTACTTCTCAGCATCTTTTGAAATTTTCACTCGATGTGATAGTAATGAAAACAGTAGCCCACAAAAATGTTATTCTGTTGGAAACTGTAAATGTTTTCTAAACAGCCTGCAACATTTTCCTGTAAAAAACTGTAATTTTCTTTTTTTCCATATATATTTCTTCAGGTATGCATACTAATGAAAATTAGACTTGGCAAAAGTGTGTTCAAAGTAGTATCTCCAAAATTTCCAAAATAATGGTTTTCAAACAATTTTTTTTGCACACACAGACAGACACACACTATATAGTGATCTACAAATGCTTCTGGTTTGTCATGTCTTGTATTTCCCAGATTCAAGTACAGGATTCAGATGGTAACAGGAGAAAGTTGAGCCCCTACATCGCTATCACCATTTAGATGTGTAAACAGTGTGTAAACAATAACAAATGCTTTATAATGTTTCAGCTTCATTAAGAAAACTGTTTCAATATTTTTCTTTTTGTTTAACATATTTTCAGGTATCTGCACTTTAATCAAATAGAAACGTTGGAACCTGAATCCTTTACCCATCTTCCAAAACTTGAAAGGCTGTAAGTTTGTTTTTCTTGGGGTAAGATTCAGAAGTCAGCTTGCTTCTTTGTTTGAATTAAATCAAATGTTTGAAACTGGAAAATAATATTCTTATAATTCCCGTAGATTATTTTTAATCTAAATTTTTTATTGTAACTACTACATAGTCTTTGCTAAGAACCCTTTGGTCAGGCTGACCTTAGAGACATGCAGAAGTGAGCATTGCCTGTGGTATATTTTTTCTACTGCAAAAGTTTCCGAAAGAGCTGTGATCCATATTTGGCCTAAAATAAATGTTATGAGTGAAATAGAATATTTATATTATTACTTTTTTTTTGGTTGAGTTTCTCATTTGAATGCTTATGAACTCCCTTCCTTTTGGTTACTTTGTCTTTTTTCTGGCTTCTTTTTCCCCATATGGACACACCAAATACACCTTGGAGGCCACTTAAAAAATAGCAGCCAATGAATTGCTGAAAAAAGTTCATTTGATTTTTAATTTTGTAATATTACTTCCTCTTAAAGGACTTTCAGAAGAATGTAAATGAAATGAGTACGTCTCAAAATCTGAATTATTACATGCATATTTCTGTGCTTTTTAACAGATTTTTGCATAACAACAGAATAGCTCATTTGATTCCTGGAACATTTAGTCACTTAGAATCTATGAAGAGACTGTAAGTAAATTGAATTATTATTGAACAAAAGAAGGTTTAAATAATCTAATTATACTGTATCTCATCTTGCAATATTTATCTTCCTTGCAAATGTCTTTCATTGTGTAATTATTTTAATTATTAAATAATTTTTCCTAAGCTGTGCTCCAGTTGTTTATGTATCATAGAATTGCCTAGATTGGAAAAACCCTGTAAGATCATCTAGTCCAATTGTTAACCTAGCACTGACAAGTCCCCCACTAAACCACATCCCTAAGCACTACATCTACATGACTTTTAAAAAAATCCAGGGATGGGGCTTCCACCACTGCCCTGGGCAACCCGTTCCCATGCCTAATGACCCTTTCAGTAAAGAAATTCTTCCTAATATCCAATCT
>JAVKLA010000017.1:9757523-9772923 GCA_034782735.1 Sagittarius serpentarius | reverse complement strand
GCCTCCTTTTCTCCAGGCTGAACAACCCCAGTTCCCTCAGCCGCTCCTCATAAGACTTGTGCTCCAGACCCCTCACCGGCTTCGTTGCCCTTCTCTGGGCACATGTACATAGATTGAGACCATTGCTTCATCCTGCTGTCTTTAGTGACTGACTAAATCCTTTTGTTTCCTGTCTTGGAATTATTTGTAATCGTATGGTCTTGCTTTATAGATGAAATAATACACACGGATCTTTCTTTGTTGTTTTTGGTTTTTTGTTTTTCCTGGTTTTGGGGGTTTTTTCCCCCTCTTGTATGTCTTACTGGGTGATCCTTCTATGATATCTTTCAATATTTGATTATTTTGTTATTTTCTTTTGTTTTACTTGTGCTTATCTGATGATACAAACATGGTTATAAAAAGGTGCTTGATAGTTTAAGAATATAAGTATTACTTTCAAAAGCAACTCTAGAAGCCAGTTCTTATTGAAATGCCATTAACTTGGAAAATTAGAGGCTTCTTAGTCCCTCAGTAACATTTGAAAGCTTGGAACTCAATAAGAGTACAATAGTAAGGTGACTTTCAGAGGGTTTTCTGTCCCTCACTTTGGATCTTAACTGATCTAGGATAAACATTCTTTAAATTATCCAAGACTGCCGTTCTGAGAAAAGGCAGTCATGCATTCAGACCCCCCTTTCCAGGGGGGACTGCTGAGGGTGTGCTGTGCAGCAAGTCACGGCGCTAGCTCTGCTGGGAAAAGAGATCTCAAGGGACAAAACAGGAAGGTGGTCCAGCTGGTTTAGGACAGTTGTGAAACCATACTTTTAACTGTGGGTGAAAGGCAGAATAAAGTAAATTTTGATAATGTATGCACCTTCCGGTAGTAGGCGCTTCACTCATACCTCCCTTAAGTTCTTGTGGGGTTCAAGCAAACAGAAAGGGATGCTTCTTCATGTAATTCCTAGGTACAAGGGAATTTTAATAGTGGCTGTTAGTGGAACAGGACACCGGGCTAGACGGGCCTGGTGTCCTCTGACCTGGGACAGCTTATCCCCAAGGGTCACATTGTGACTTCTGTGTTCTGGATTTAAATTCTGCTAGTAACATCTGATCTACCGGGAGATGTTTGTACAGTAACTTCTAAAATAGTTTTGCTTGTTCTTGCCTGTTTTTCACAGAACAGGGAAGAAACAGTATCTGGGCATTTGTACAAGAGGTTAAAAAAAGTACGAAAAGACAAAATGATCAAAAAGTTTACTACCCCCAAAGATACACCAAAATGAGGTTGCTTTGCCATGCAATTTTATTTCCAATCTATATGTATATATATTTAATGTTACAGATTTCTGTACTTAATGTTTTTATTTTCCTACAGGGCCCTCCACCAGAAAGTGCAGTGCTCCACATAGTAACGGGGGCCCTTCACTGCTGGAAAGAAAGTCAACAGAATTTATGGGTTCTCGTTATCTGCAATAGGCAGGTGTTTTACAAAGTTACTGACCCGCTGAACTCAATGAGAGCTTAATGCTTAAATAAAACTGTGGGTCTTTGTCTCGGTTGCCTGATCAGCAAAACGGGAAGTTGTAAAAATGTCAGGTTAGCTGTGAAGTTACTACAGTAACAAGTATTAAACAGGAAAAAATGTGTAGAGAATGGTAAAAGTTCCTTATTTAAGCAAAGTTTGTGTAACATCTAAATAAAACCTGATTTATTCACGGAACGCTGGGGTTAAAAAAGAAACATCATTTAGATGCTTGCCATGTTGAACACAGCCTTGCCTGTGCAGTAAAAATAGTATGCATTTTTGTAATAAAGACTACCAGAATGCATGCAAGGAAGTGACCACCTACCTGTATTCCATATTGCCATTGTCTGTATTCACAGATAAAGGCATTGCTGGTATTGCAGAACCATATTGATCGTAGCAAAATAGTTGAAGCTTACTAATAGATGTTGTGGCTGCTTCTTGTTTTGTGCAGGCGTTTGGATTCAAATGCTCTTCACTGTGACTGTGAAATCCTGTGGCTGGCGGAGCTGTTGAAGACATATGCAGAGTCGGGTAATGCTCAAGCAGCAGCTACCTGTGAGTATCCACGAAGGATCCAGGGAAGATCGGTGGCCACGATAACACCAGAAGAACTTAACTGTGGTGGGTTTGCTACTTCCTGATGGCTTCTTTAATGTGTTAAATGTACCTAAACAGTATATTTTTTTGTTTTGTTAGAATTTGTTGTTCTGTTGTCTTTGATAACACTGACTACCTCTGGTCAGTATTGGTTATTTCCAGAAATTCCCCTGTGTTCCTTCTCAGTTTTTGTCTGCTGCTGACAGAACTGATTGCTTTTACCCCTCAGCCTGTCTTTAATGAAGCAAATATAGCCATGTTTGAAATTTCTGCTTGAGGAACTAAATGTGATTATCCGGAAATAGTTTATTTTTCCTTTTTATATTTCAGTTTTGATCATAAAAGAATTGTCAGCAAGGGTCTTCGGTGTTATGTTAATATTGTTTGGTGTCTTCTGTTCCCTTCCGTGCAAGGGAAAGGGAAGAAAGAAGCTGTACAGAACTGCTCCTGATTTCACAGATCTTATTGTTAAAACCCTTGTTGACATTATTGGAATTGGGCTTGGCCACTGAATTTCTTTTTTACTCAGCTGTACTTACAAGGAGTGCCCTGCACAGGCACTGAAATTCTCTGTCACTGAAGGATTAATGGATAAGCACTTTTATTATAATCCTTTTGTTCGTCTGTATTTCTTTAGCCTAGGCGTGCAAAGGCTTCGCCCCGTGGGCACCTTGGGGCTCGGCCCCACACCTCTTCCGTTCCAAAATCAAAATGGAGATTTCTCATCAAGCTGTGGACATTTGCCTGCCCAGCCACATGATGGGGCCAAGATATAAAATAAGTTGTCCTTTTGGTTATGTGTTGGCTATAATTCTTACGAGAATTATGACCATAAGCATCTACAAGGTTCTTGAAAAAGGTAGTAAAAAGGGAATTTGGTGCAAGAATAATTCACATGGCATCCTACCAGCTCTCTGCACATCTAAGGAGCACGAATATGCAAACTGCAGGAAGCAAACTGGACAAATTATTCTGTAGTAGGCAGGTTAGGCACTGATGTTTATCTAGAGGAAGTTATTTTAAATGGCTCTTGTGCTTGCTGCTTTAAAGTTTTTCCTTCTTAAGCAAATTGAGCCTCTGTTCAAATAAATAAAACAGCTACTTTAGAACCTGATACAAATTTGCACAAGCCATTTCCAGTTTGCTAACAGGTCCTAAGCAACAACGGAGGAGGTCAGAAAGCCTGCAGTCACTTTTTGCACAGGGAAAAGTATATCTGATCCTAATTAAGCTTATAAATATTTTGAGTTAAAACTTTTGTGAAAAATACTCTTCTACAAGGTGTATGCAAATTTTTTTATTTACCATTCTTCAGTAGTTTTAAAACAAGTAAGAGTTCCTCATGCGTTTTATTGTTGATACAGAGAGGCCAAGAATTACATCAGAGCCTCAGGATGTGGATGTTACCTCAGGGAATACAGTGTACTTCACTTGCAGAGCTGAAGGCAATCCTAAACCAGAAATTATCTGGCTTCGAAACAAGTAAGTTTAAAAGAGGAAGAGAGAAACTTGATGTAAGTGTGTTTGTTTGGGTGTGTGTACATTTCTGGGTGCGTGTCCACACGCATTACATGCTAATATATGGAATAGTTACAGCAGAAACATATAATTAAAAGACGTATATGATGTAATAATGACCCAGATCTGTTTTATTAGTAATTCTAAATACTTAAGAGCTGATAACTTTAGCGAATATTAATTTATGACTATAATACTATTGGTAAGATTTTCAACTGTTTTTACACCTGCAAAGTTGCTCACACCTGTAAAATTAAATCATTTATATCTAAGTACCAGGCAATCCAATACAGACGTGTTGCATGTGCATTTTGTGGGTTAGCTAGTGTTTGCCTACGTTTTGAGGCAGAGCAAAAGCTACTTTTTCTAAAGGACTCCAGCTGGATAAGAATTAGGTTTCAGGGACAGCCTTCCTTGAGCCCCAGCTCCTCGGAGGCAGCTTTCCTCTGAGATGTAGCTCCATTCCAGGAAAGGAGAGAGACATCAATTTCCAGGCTCCCCAGACTGGTACATGGAGGGCAGCCAAGTGCTTTTATCACAGAATTGTAGGGTAAGTCAGGTTGGAGGCAGATCTCAGGACGTCTCCAGTGCAGCCTTCTGCTCAAAGCAGGTTCATACCTGGTTGCTTTATCCAGTTGCGTCTTAAAAGCCTCCAGGGATGGAGGTAGCACAAGCACTCTGGGCAACTTGCTCCGTTGCTTCTCACTGCTTATGGTATGGAGGGAAGGGCCTATAAAGGATGTGTGTCTTTTCAGCAGCCCAAGTGCCAGCCTGCTGCCGAGTGGCTGCTCAAGCTCTGCCCAGAGCCTGGCTCCCTCCAGCAGCGCTAGGCACAGCACGGCTGAACCAGCCACGTGGCAGCCCATCGCCCCCCTTAAACTGATGTGAATTTACAGTGGACACATGAATTGTGAGTTTACCACTAGCTTAATCAGACTTTGACTTAATAATGCTCTTAAATGAATGGAGAACCTGATCTGGAAAATAAATTCCCTCACATTTTATATTAGCAAATGAACCATTTCAGTTTGTTCGTTGCTGATAAAATGGAACAACGTAGAGCCCCTGGTTCTGTAGCTTTCTGCTGATGTCAGTGAGAACCCCACGTGCAGCAAGGCTACAGCATTTATGGAGTATGTCAAGAACAGAGCCTTGAACTTGGATGGTATAATTATTTCATTAAAATTTTCTTTGGCTCATGTACTTTTTATAATAAACAAAGAAAATGTATTGAGAATACACATATGAAAGAGTTTTAAGAAGAAATTTGAGCTTGGGGTGTGGGATTATTGACTCTGGCTTGTTTCCTGGCTGCATGAATGAGAGCAAAGCTCTTTGCAAGGTAGTTGAATATGGCAGGATTTCAGTCAAAAGCTATTGACCTGTTGAGCAGTATGTTGAATAGATCAGCAGTCAGGCTGGGTTTTGTACATAGCGGGTGAGATCTCATCCCTCCTCTGTGCTTTCTTCATCATGTAGTGAGGGATGGAGTGAGAAACAGTTCCTTTAATAAAAACCCATAACCGTTGTTAGTTAATGTCACAGAAATGCATTCATGATGTAGCCTCAAGACCTAATCTTATGTTTCAAGCCAGTACAAATTATTATCAGGTTCATTAGTGCTCCTTGAGCAATCCAGACAGAGGTTGGCACAAAGATGGTTTTATAGCAACTAACCCCTCTCCTAGTAGAAAGTCTCTTGAGTCTTGAACTTACACAATATACTTCCAGTGGAAACATTTCAAATTGATTTGCCAGTTAGAACAGCCTTAAACAAAAATAAGACCAGGTATGTGTATTTTGTTCAGGTTTTTTTCCCCCTGTAAGCTTTTACTCGTAGAAGTATTTTGGCTTTTCATTTTGAGGATCTAATACTTGCATAAGCAACATTGGTTCATTTTTTGTTTTTCCTCTTCTTCTCTTTAGGAGAAAACTAAAAGTGCTATTTTACTTACAGTAAACAGTAGAACTTTTTTTTCTACCAAGTTATATTGGGTAGTATATTTTGGGGTTTATTATTTGGCAGTTTTCTGTGCTTGTGATTTAAAGGTTTAACTCCAGCAGATTCTTTTCTTCACAGTAATGAGCTCAGTATGAAAGAAGATTCCCGTCTAAACTTGCTAGATGATGGCACGTTAATGATTCAGAATACTCAAGAAACAGACCAAGGCATTTACCAGTGCATGGCAAAAAATGTGGCTGGAGAAGTCAAAACTCAGGAAGTTACTCTTAGATACTTTGAGTCACCAGGTAAAGAATATCAAGTCTGAATTTTGCATTCAGATAGAGAATTGTTTTGATAATAAGATTGCTAAAAATAAGCTGCTTTGGCTCTTGTATGTTCTTGACATGTAGATTTCTTGTGCTTGGTCATCTTAAGACTAGATCATGAAGTTGTAATAACCCTAGAACAAAAATGCATATCAGCCAGTTAGTTAATACGTTTGTTGTAGTATGCAATTCTGATGATAGTCTTGTCGGCTGTTTGGAGAAGGGTTAGGAAAAGAAGCTGTTGCATTGCAATGTTGCTCAGTGCCATAACTTGCTACCTGGATACCTGAAAACCACAAGCTTCTGAATGGGCTGCTCCTGAAAGCTTTGGCACACGCTGTGCAGCCATCCTTGCTCAGGAACTTTTTAGCCTGAATCTCTGTCTAGCCAGGGCTTCATGCTCACAAGCACTGAATTCCTGTCCAGGACTGTAATGTTTTTAAATTCTAAACTTTGCTCTGAGAAAATCTTGTTTTGACATTTGGCATCAGGTAAACTTAAAATGGCACTGCAAAGCACACATGTGGTGGGGAAAAGTTACTAAAATGTAGCTTAATAAATTTTGTCTTTTTGTGAACTTACGGCATTTTTTAGCCATTTTGTTTTCTGGGTCTCAGTGTCTATGCTTCTGAACAGATCTTTATAAAGTTCAGGAAATGAGAAGGAAATGTTTGAAAATTGTTTTAATGGGAGTTAAAAAACATCAGTTCAATTCTATGAGCTTTCATTTTTTTATCTGTTGATATTTATAAATGTCTGCAGCTAGATTAGGCTTAAAGTGAGGCACAGTTTGCACCAAGATCAGAAGTATGTTGGAACAGAGCTATTAAGGAACAGCTGGATTCCCCAAACTATTGCAATATTCAGCTAACTTAGTGCTATGTGAGCTAAAAGTCCTATTTAGGCATCGCTTGTTTCTCATAGCCCGGCCAAGTTTTGTGATTCACCCACAAAATACCGAAGTGCTGGTTGGAGAGAGTGTTACCTTGGAGTGCAGTGCAACTGGGCACCCTCAGCCACGAATTACCTGGACCAAAGGTGACAGGACCCCTTTACCAAGTGACCCTCGCATCACGATAACTCCATCAGGAGGACTTTACATACAAAATGTGAAGCAGGAAGATGGTGGCGAGTATACCTGTTTTGCAACTAACAGCATAGATAATATCCATGCGACTGCATACATCATAGTCCAAGGTGAGTAATGTTAAACTAGGAGTGACAAGCTGTAAAACATATTAGGAAAAGTATATTGCTTTAAATTGTGTGGTTTTGTATTTTTTTTCTGAATTGTCAGAGCCGAACTAAAAGTGTAGATTTTTTAATTACACTATTGTCGTGTGGTCCATAGGAAGGCTGCTAGACGTTTCACTCAGAGTACAATATTATATACTAATTCTCTGAAAGTTGTTTCATTTATTATTCTCAGAAGTTAATCATTGGTGTCTTGAAATGTTTATGTCTTACTGTGGTTTGTTTGCCTGTAGGAATAAACATGCAGTGTCAAATTTGTGGGGGATTAAATTTCTTCTGTAATAGCCAGCAATGCTAGAGATTAGAATTTGTGCCTGGAGTACTAGAAATGGAGTTTCGAGTACAGATCTCTGCTGCCTTTCTTTTGTAGGCACTTCAGTGAATGTGGGAACATTTTTAGCTGAGTTTCATGGAAACCATCACTCTGCCAGCTGAGGTGTTAGCATAGCTTTTCTGCAACAAAGTCAAAGTACTCTAACTTACTGTGATCACAGTAACTTTGGTATTGTATGTCAGTAGTGTGAATATAAAGTATTTCGAGAACAATATATCAAAAGCCTCCTATATATTTGGAGAATATTTTTTGCAAATGTTTTCACATTGGAACTTTTGTTTGCAAAAGATTTTGAGTAACCTTTAAATTTAAGTTTGTTTTTGTTCTCATGTTAAGATCTCTAGTTGGCAGACAGTTTATGTTGCAAATGCTTTGTCGATGAGTTCAATTTTTAAAGATAGACAAACCAGCTTGTTCACGTGGTTTGTTCATTTATTATTCACCAACGGATGATTGTGTTTTGAGAGCTGAACGAATTACTTCTGCAACTGATAATGCCATGAAGTTACTGCAGAAATTGGCCCACACTTCACTCACTGCTTTCCTTTTGCGTAAAGAAGAAAACAAGCAGCTTAGGATGGTTTTGACTGCATTGCATTTTCTTCGCAATTTCGCTGAGGAATTTTTGAGAGAAGGAGAAGTTATTTTTAATCCAGGGAACACTCCGTGTTTGATTGTGCAAGTCTTACTGTACCTCTTCCTTTGGATCTATGGCAGTAGATCCCAGAGGCCTTCACTGACACCAGGGCCAGGTTGTGAGGGAGATGTTGCTGTTGCACAAGTGGCTGCCCTAACTCCCTGCCCTATAGCGGTCACAATATGAGAGAGTCCCATTAGCATCTCTTTTCCCACCAATATGAGCTATTCAAGTCACACAGGAAATGGTACTTAATTTCAGACAGTTGTGCATTTTTCAGTTGTTTTTCTTTAACCGGTTTATTTTCTCTTCTGCAGCTCTACCTCAGTTTACTGTGACTCCTCAAGACAAAACAGTGATTGAGGGACAAACTGTTGACTTCCCTTGTGAAGCGCAAGGCTATCCCCAGCCTGTTATTGCCTGGACTAAAGGAGGTAAGCGTGTTCCGTTTTTACTTTTAAACTACTACAGTAGTTTAGCTGTCATTTTGGAATCGCTCCTGCATTGAAAGGAATTGCATGTATTTGTTTAGATGCTTCAGTCTCTGAAGGAAATGGGGCTCATCTCTTTCTGCTTTAGCTAGAAAAGGCAAGGTGCCCCACAGAAGCTAGCTGCCCAAATGTTTTTCATTATTCAGTACAAAAGAGTCACTAAAATATATGTCTCCATAATAGATTCCTAATAATAAAATATTTAAGAAATATGAAATAAATCACATGTGGCAATACCTATCACTGCCAGTTACTGCAGAAGAAATGGAGATGACTGCCATTAACTGGAGATCTGAAATTAGATGGGATGTGCTCTCTTCAGAAACCAGAACAGTCCAGCCTGTAACTGGCATGAGTATAACTGCATTTCTGTCACTTAATGCACATTGACAGGAATACTGGGGTACACTCTGCTGATTGTTTTATTGGGTGGTGGCTGTAAAGGCATTAAGCCAAATCCACCAGGAAGAGATACTGTAGTGGATGTTTTATCAGTAAGTAAATGTTCCAGTTGAATCAAATGAAATAGCTCTAGCAGGCAAAACAACTCGTAGGAAATCCTAAATAAAGCAGATTTTTAACAAACTGTTGATCATTTTGATGCTCATAATGTCCCTGTTTCTCCCTCCACCAAGATTGCTCCAATCAAATGAAATGTCCGGAAAGGAAGAACAGGGTACAGACAGGCACTGATGTGCCTTTTATTTCATTTTTATTATATTGCATTTTTTCAGGGCTGCATGTATTTTTCTATGGACTCTCTAGATGGCCGAGGCAGATGAGATGAATTGTGTCTTACACACATGGCAATAATACGAAATGAGTAGTAATACCTGTTGATGTTGTTCTTATGGTGCCTTCTCATTTGGATGCTTTATCTACTCCTTAAATGAAAATATTTATTTCTACCACAGAGAAGAGAACAGGATTATGATTGTGTGCATATGGATGTTTTGTTTGCTTTGCGTGATTATTTTAATGTTATCAAATTTAAAATCTTCTGGGTTTCCCTTTTTCTGACACAAAGGGACTTTGTTCTGCACTGCTATAAATAGCAAATGCTGTTGCTCTGTGTTTCAGGAGGCCAGTTATCTGTTGACAGAAGACACTTAGTTTTATCCTCTGGAACCCTAAGGATTTCCAGGGTTGCTCTACATGACCAGGGACAGTATGAATGCCAAGCTGTCAACATTATTGGATCTCAACGAATTGTTGTATATCTGACCGTACAGCCTAGAGGTATGTTCTCCATGTATAGCTGCGGGGGTGGGGGGGAGAGTTCAGCTTACACTAAAATAGACAGTACTGTTTGATATTTTTTTTTTCCTTAAAATGTAAGATTGAGAATTAATTATTTTTGATGGCACAAAATGTTAATATGAAGTATTTTATCTTGTTTAGAATTAAAAAACTTTTGAAACAGAGCTTGAATAGTGCTTGGGTTTTTCTTCAAGACTTTTGCTGCATTTTACAATGATTCTAAGTTGCTGATTTTGAATTGCAAGGTGTTTTATTAGTTTTTGTAAATTGAGCATGTGGGACAGTGTGCCCTGATAGACTTTGTTCAAAGTCACTTGGAGACTACATAAGCTTACAACTAAACACGGCCTTTTTTGATAAAAGCTTGTTAGAATGAGGTGATGTCTTTTGTTGTTTAAAAAAATTGCTGTCCAGGGTATTGCTAACATTTCACATTTCTGATCATTATTTCTGAGTATATCTATTTTTAGATTCCAGGTGGTTTTTAATAAATAACATGTATGGATACTTACCAGTATTTGTACAGAGTATCATTCTGGAACAGTTTGTCTTCTGTGAAAGAGATTTATCTGATTTACTCTTTTTTGAAAAGAATGGAGTTTTGCTTTGAGGATGATGGTATTCCTATGCTTGGGAAAATATTTTGTTTTGTGAAAAGACTAGTTTCTTATAAGACTCTATGCCATTAACTAACTAGTGTTACTACATAATGTTTTGATGTCCAGAAACGGAACACTTTATTTTACAACAGCAGAATGACCTTCACAATGAAAAGTCGTTCCTTACACTTAAAATAAGCTGATACAGAGAAAAAAAAACCCACACTTCATTTTTCTTATGCATTTCTTCAAGTAAATTCTAAGTAAGCTACTTCTAGCATTAATTAGAATCATATTAATATTTATAATTTAGTTAAGTACTTTGGTGTTTAACTAAATTGAAGGAGATTAAACATTTAATTCAAAGCATTTCTTGTTAGTGACCTCATTTTAAACAGTATTTTAGTGAAAGGGGCTCAAATGTCTTCCTGAGCTTAGATGTTTGTCAGAAAAAAATTCCATTGATTTTTTTCTTAGTTAAGAGCAGTACTGGGAGATTGATTTGTCAAAATGGAGGTTTTTTTTTTTCACCTATATAAAATTGTTGACTTACATTCCATAAAACCCCCCTCAGTTTTAAAAAGTTTTATAGCCTTCCAGCTGTGTTAAACTTCACTGAACTTGAGTAAAGTTTAATAAGATGATTTTTGTGTAACTCGGATTGCAGAATCCAGTCACCAAAAGATAGTAAATACAAGATTGAAGGCTTGCATATGCAGCCTGAAATTAGAGCTCTCCATACATTCATTGCAATGCTGTTTTCAATTGTGCAAGAAGAGAAAACTTTTTCTTCTGGGCTTCTAACAAAAGGACTGTTCATTGGAGGAATGTCTAGTCAGTGGGTCACTGTGGCTAAATCTGTATTAATGAATACCGATTAATGGTCCAGGTCTGTTTGATGGCATGACATGGCTCACATCCACAGAGCCAGACCCTCTTACCTGCCAGTGCGGGTCGCCTGCCTCTGGATGCCTTATTTGAAATGGTTGCTGGTCCTTGACGGCTGTTTGCGTACAAACGATTGAACACCAGAGCCAGATTTGGTTGGTAGTATAAATGTATGCTGTGTGGCCAAATACTTCTCTGTAAAAGCACAGCCCCCTCCCACTCCTCCCAAATACTGATATGTTACAGCAGAAATACAATTCTTAATGTCTTCAGAATCTTGTATATGCTTCTCATGCTGATACCTGAGTGCTGGATGTCGATCTGGATTTGAAGGAAATAAGGATTAAAAAATGCGTTCATTTTTTTCACACTGAATTTAGGTAACTGTGTACCCTGTGTCCTTAAAATTGAAGGTAATTTTTGGATGTTTTAAGGCCTAAGGCTCATTGGTGTCAGGGGGGTAGGAGCTCTGTGAAGGCTTAGCACCTCAGCAAGTTGGGCTGGGGGAGTCATAGTTGAATGAGTTGTGGAAAGTTTTGCTTTTATCACCTAAGAGATCTCTGTTGTTTTAATTTAAAAAATTAAAACTGAAAAAAATTGACAGAAGTTGATGGGATAGTCATTCTGGTGACTTTTGCTCAGATTTAGCTATTCACAGAAATTGTTTTCAGAGCTTTTAATTTACAGAACTTAAGTGTTTTTTGGCAACTACTAGCCCATTTTCTTAGAAGTTAAGAGTACTTAAAAATCAGCCTGAACCAGGCATCAGGAATAAGGAATTTTATCTCTAAGACAAACTTACAAGCAACTAAAAGCTTGCAGATGGAATAGGGTTATAGATTAAGAAATGCTGCGTAACTGAAAAAAATCAACAGCTCTGACCTCTTTTTAGATCGTCTTTTGCACAAGTTGTATTTCAGACCTTGTCAATGTATCATTTGGTTTTTTTAGTGACTCCTGTATTTGCCAGCGTTCCCAGTGACATGACAGTGGAGGTTGGCACAAATGTGCAGATCCCGTGCAGTGCTCAAGGAGAGCCGGAGCCAGTAATTACATGGAATAAGGTACTAGATATTTGGTTGTGGCAGGAAGGCAGTAGCCTTTCCATCTCTCAATAACTAGCTGCTTAAAGTGCACATTGCCAAATTATTGCTCGCTCTGGTGTCTGAAAACGTTACCTGAAGTTTGATCAGCAAATCTTCTTTAATACAGAGCACAAATATAGATACCAAACCTGAATTTTATATATATAAAATATATATATATAAGGTTATGCAAATCATTATACAGACCAGCTAAAATTCATAGGCCTATGTATTTTAGTGACAGTTCTGTGCGAATATCCTATTAACGTTTGCACTGTCAGTGGTATTCTAGATATAAAGCAATAAAAAATACTGTATTGCTGAGCCCTTTGACACTGTTAAGTTGACACTTCAACCAGGACATGTTTTGGTAACTCTTTGGTAACCTCTCTGTGGCTTTGATTTCCATTGGTGCAATAATTGTTATATCAAACTAGCAGTTACCGGTGAATTAATGGGTTGCTAATATTGATCTTCAATTTTCCTGTTTATCATCTTCTCTTGAATTAGTGAGCATTAAAAAATGCACTTTAATGTGCCTTAAATAGCTTCTAAATGCATAGCACATGAAAAATTGATACATATAAAGCTCCTGAGATCCTTTTCAGTTGGTTAATTTTGAGTAAAATTGAATATATGTGTTCTCAGGACGTGCTATCTTATTTTTGGGTCTTAAATTTTATGTGGTCAGGACCTATATTAAAATACTTTGATTTATAATAATGAGTACTTTTAAAAGTAAATACACTGTACAATTTAGAAGTACATGCAAGTCCTACTGTCAACAGTGTGTGAGTTTTTTATATAAGTTTATCTAAATCTATTTGACTATTCTCTTGGCATACAAAATATAAATATAAAATAAAATGTAAAAATAAAAAAGGAAAGACAAAAATTCAGGTTGAAAAACAAAGAGTGTTCAGAATAACTAAACATTGTGCTTTGCTGCAGGATGGAGTACAGGTAACTGAGAGTGGAAAATTTCACGTTAGTCCGGAGGGATTTCTTACCATTCGCGATGTTGGAACAGCTGATGAAGGTCGATATGAATGTGTTGCCCGGAACACCATAGGGTACTCCTCCGTTAGTATGGTGCTTAGTGTTAATGGTAAGGTATATGAATCAGAGATATGAGTTAAATTATTAGTTTTATTTTAATTGCTTAATTTGTAAGTTAATCAAATGTTAAATTCTTTCTTGTATTCATAGTTTTCCTTTTCTCCCATAATCCTTTTTTGTTATTTAATTCAGGCAACTATCTGCACAGATCTAAGATGGGAATGTATCAGTCAAAATGTCTCTAGGAGTTAAGCTTCAAAAAAATATAAATGCTTTGGGCTCCAGTTAGGCATACTGCTTTCCTCTTGAGATATTATTTGGACCTATTAAAATTTGCTAGTCGAATACACAGTAATCTTTAGGGATAACTTGTCAAAAAGTCCTGTGGCGTCTTTAGAGGGGCATTCACAGCAGCTGGTTGAAAATTAGGCTGCAAGCATTGTGAAAGAATTCAGGAAAGTCATAATGATCTTAAACTAAAGGATAAAACAGAAAGAAAAGGAAGAATATTTCAGCTTATTCTAATTATTTGAAAGCAATAATGGCAAATAATAGTTATTAATACCTAATAATTGGTAATAAAGCAGCCAAAATGGCTATGGAAATAACTTTGTTACACAGATTTACCCTAATGCTTTTCTTACTTATTGAGTAAACCTGCTGATTTTTCAGACTCATTTTGATGGAAAATATTAAGGAAACTGTGCGGGTTTTTTTCTTTCTTTCAGTAGAAGATATGACACCATACTTTTATATCATTGAAAAATGAGTATTGAACAGTATTTCTTTAACATATTGGATATTGTTTCCCATTGTTATGTCTGATGTTCAGCGTTTTGTTTACTAAATTCATGAATATATATCAGTGATTTTTGTAATGTATTGATTTCCATGATATCAATCACATGATATCAATAAAACTATGATGTTCCCTGGCTTAAGCTGCTTTTAGTAGACTATCAGTCTATCCCCTCCTCTATCAAAAATAGTATTTCTTCAATCCCTAAAGATGATTTCTGAGAGAAAAATTGCAGGAATAGGAATCATTCAATGGTAAGGTTTCATCTACATATATGAAGCCTGCAAATGAAACAAAGTCTGTGAAAATCAGTTAATCTTGGTTACTCTGGAGATGCATAGAAAAAAAGTTTTTTGGTTTTTTTAAATAAAAAAGATTAGCCAAGTCTCAGTAAGAGCTCTGAAAAATGAAACCACAAATTGAACTATAACCCCAATGGGAACCAGTTTAAATCACTTAGTGCAGGTGTTAACTGCTCATTCTCATTTGCTGAAATTGGCAAACTACAAAACTTGTTGCTAGCTGATCTGCAGTATTTAATTGTAATGTGGTTATTTTTCATGTAAACTGTAGCATCAATAAACCTAAAATTAGTGAAACTACCCTTGATTAATCTGCGTTCAGTCTGAAACTGTAAATGATGTTTCTCCTTAAAACTAGTGGGATATCAGATACTGTTTCTCTATAGTTGCTATAAAAATGAAGCTGTCAGAGAAGCAAGGAGGACAAGTGGACAGATTATAAGTAGTGGATACTTGCTATCTGGGTAGTATTAATAAAGGCATAGACAGAAATGCCTGAAAACTTGCATGTCAAAATTTCTTTTAAACAAAGTTAATGTTTTATGAATGTTCCTAATGCATGAAAATCTTTTCTTAACATTGAGACAGAATAAAGGCAAGTGTGTAGAAGCTTTGGGGGTCAGGTTTTGCTGGACGTGTTTGATAATATTTTAAAGATGCCTTTCTTTTGCCATTTTCTTCTCTCCTTTTCTGTTGTTTTGTAAAAGTCTCTGGATTAAGTGTAAGGCAGGATGTGTGTGGATTACATTTTCGTTGCTTAAAAATGCCATTTTTCTTGGGGGGGGGGGGGGGGGGGGGG
>JAVKLA010000017.1:9693398-9757423 GCA_034782735.1 Sagittarius serpentarius | reverse complement strand
CCCCCCCCCCCCCCCCCCAAAAAAAAAAGGTATTGTGTGAAAGGCTTGCAGGGAGCTTTAACTTTTAATATTTATCAGTCTAAAAAGAGATCTACTGGCAGCAAATAATCTAAACAAAAGTAAAGTAAAGGTTTGTGATTCAGCCCACATGTACCGTTAATCAGAAAGATAGCTCTGCAAAACACGTATCTGAACTGACCGCCGAGATTACATCTATGGTAGGCAGCACTAGGGAAGGTGACCAGCAATGGGATTTTCACAGTCTGCAATGTTGCCATGTTAAGATGGTTCATGGCATACAAGCACTCTCCGAAACAACTAAAATGAGGGTAGCAAACCCGTAAATGACACTTGTCCTCAAAATAAATAGCTTATCTGATAATCTTTCTGTATGGTTGCTGTGAAAATGAAGCTGTCGAGCAAGGAGGACAATTAGGGCAGGGAGGTAATTAGGGCAGGTCAGGGACTATTGCCGTTAGGCACTGTGGAAAAGATAGCTCATTTCAGCTGGCCTCAGAGCAGAGAAAGGGCCTTCAGCTACAGCTATGGAGTGCCAGGGACTGTTTTATTTGACAGTATAGCTGGTTATGTTTGATTACCCAGGTCCAGACTCTGAAACTCGTATAGACACAGCCTAAGCTTGCACTTATGAAGGAATAATGAAATATTACCTAGAAAAGAAGAAGAAAAAAAAAAGTCATGAAAAGCTTGCAAACAACAGTTTTTACGTCAGCTTATTTCGTACATCTGCTGATTTTATTCCAGTGTATTTGCTTTGGACTTTTTCCCTACTTTACCCTTCTTCCTGTGTGACTTTTCCAATCTAAACACACTCTGGAAATTGTTAGCTGTTGCCCCTGGATCTGGTAGTTCTTGGTTTAGACTGAAAGGAAGGTTATTAGCCTTAGATACGTTGTACAAACATCCAGCTGCAACTGAGTACTGTATAAAAAGGCAGATGAATGGGCCTATGCATCAGTGAGTTTCCAGTATTATGCAGAGTCGTTAAATAACTTTTAAGCATGTGATTTTTAACATAGTATTAAAAAGCTGGATAATTTTAAAGTAGAAAACAAAAGTAGTGATGAAAAATAAAATATTTATAGCCCTTTAAAATTAACGTGTGTTGCTTACCAGACTAAGCTCAGGAGAGGAGTAATGTTAATTTACTGTAGCTATTTGGGAATATAGAAAGTTCTGTGGGTTTTTTTATTTTGTTTTTTTGTGTGTTTTCATTTTTTGTGAAATCTCTTTGAATTTACGTGCTGCATGTGTTCTAAAAGGCAAACTAAGTCTGTCAGTACTTTCCATTTGTTGTAACACATTCCTGTAAACCCTTTAAATTCTTACATTGAATTCAGTACTAATTGCAATCAAAGGGAATACTTGCACTGATTTCAGTGGATATAGGTCAGGCTCCTGATATCAACACCTAAAAGCTGATAATACACCACACCAGAAAAAAATGCTTAATAATCACTCATTTTTTCTTTGGTCGTTTTTACTTGAAATTGTACGACTAATTAATGGACAGTTAAACACTGTATGCATTTATCTTCAGTTTATTTTCTTTTAGAATTATAAGCAAGCTGACTTTTAAACTTACAATAACTTCTGTTTTAATTGAATTTTGCTCTACTGTAATATGCTTTGATAGAATTTCAAAATGGTTAAGAATTTTATATTTGGATGAACTAATGCTTAAAGAACAGGGGTTTACTTTGTACAACTGAAATGATGTCGTGTCTAGACTCTGTTTTATAGGAGTATCTTTTTGTGTGTGGCCATTTTTGCAATAACATGTGAATTCCTCTTTCTGTAGTCCCTAATGTCAGCCGAAATGGAGATCCTTTTGTACAAACATCAATTGTGGAAGCAATTGCGACTGTTGACAGAGCAATAAATTCAACACGTACACATCTGTTTGACAGGTATCCTCTTATTTTATATTGAGAAGTCAAAATTAATTTTGTATATACTGGAAATAATGGAAGATTTATTAAGCAAGAAGTCATTTTATTATTTAAATGACATTGTTAACATCTGCTTAGTTCTGGAAATACTAACAGTTTAACATGTAAGGATTCCTATTGTTTAAACACTCCTGTTGAGATCTCTATTAGCGGCAGCTGTTCTTCTGCTGAGATAATGTGTATTAAAAGGCTACTAAATGTTTAATTGCTACTAAATGTTTAATGTTTTATTATTTTTCTGTTTGTTTGTTTGCCTTCCATTTTAAGATGAGTAAACAAGGTATGTACTAATCATGTTGCTGAATGTTTACATGATTTATGTAGTATTGTTATTTTGTAACTCCTGTGTACACTTACTAATTTTTTCAAATTATCTATTAGTCGTCCTCGTTCTCCAAATGATTTGCTAGCCTTATTTCGATACCCAAGGGATCCGTACACTGTTGAGCAAGCAAGAGCTGGGGAAATATTTGAAAGGACATTACAGCTTATTCAAGATCATGTACAGGATGGTCTAATGGTTGACCTGAATGGAACAAGTCAGTACTCTTTCCTTTTTTTTCTGTGTTGAAGTGTATTTGCCTTCTTAAGTCATTATACTTCAAGAGACATTTATTTTCCAAGCCTGGGTCCCAACTGCAGAACCATTACATTGAAATCAGTGGAGTATTTAACTTTGCAGAACTTTACCAAATATATGTGTTTGCCCAATTCAGTCCTTGATTTGCACATTGCTACGTTATGGTGTAACTCAGTTTGTTTGAGCTCTCCAAGTAGAGCATTTTTATTTTTCCTCACGTTGACATGTTAAGGAAAAATTCATGTTCAGATTCTTCTGCTGGTCAAATTTGGTATAATGGAAGTGCATAATCCACCCAGTTGTTAACTCCCTGTGTGCTGCTTCATTAGGACCATTGTTCCATAGCAGAACAGAGTTTTCTGTTATGTATTAAAAGTAATCAGTATTTTGTTCATGTTTCTTTAAGTAAAACCATTTAGTGTCGGCGTGCCTTGGCAAGGAGAAAAGATGATATAACAAGACAGATTTGTATATTTTACAAACCAAGGTTTCTGCATGTATCACAATAGTATTCAAAGAATTATTTGCCACGCATTCTTTAAGTGCGTGTCAAACTAAGCTAATTGTTTCCTTTAACACCGATCTGATGTAATGAGAAATAAAATTTTTTCTGCTTTTTATAAATAGCAGAAAAATGCGAGGTTTAAGATTTCTGCCTTTTAGCTATTGAAGTCCAAGTTCACGTTCATGAAGTCCAGCTGGAGCACATACAGCTAATGTGTGTAGATATGTGTGTGGATAGGCTTGAGACATAGGACTGAAGCATTTGGAAATAATGATAGAGTTTTAGGAGAGCTTTTGAGACTTGAGACATAGCCAAAAGCTACACTGAAGATCTAGAGGAAATATTTTTACTTATTATATTCTTTTTGATGTTTATAATTGAGTATTTATTGTAACTTCCGAAAACTTTAACTCTGACTGTGAACTAGGCAAGTATTTATAAGACCAAAGACTACAAGCTTTGTAGAGTACTGTAACATTTGCTAGTAAAAGAAGCTTGTTACTCATTATTAGAGCTGAGTAAATAATTTGTGATGAATAGTTTACCGCAAAAACTTACTCAAAATTCTTTGAAAGCTTGTGTTTTATAAGAGCAACGCGATTTTATTTGGTTCTCTGATTAGATGCATATGCAAGCATATTGAATATAGTACTAGGAATATATGAAATCTGATGTGTGAGAATTGCTTGACTACTTTTTGCTGGGAATTGTAACAGTGAAATTCAGTCACCTAAAGTTTACCAAAAATTGGCATTAAAGCCTACAAATACAAATTATGGAACACAAAATCAGACAACTTTCTGTTATACTGGAAATCCTGTTCACAACCAGAGCTTGCTTCTCAGCCCTACAAAATCCATAGAAACCTGGCTTTTAGGGAAACTTGAATAGTAAAAGAAATCTGTTTTCATTTAAACAGCCTAATGCTCAGATTTTAATACTCATATTTGTCTTTATTTGGTTTTATTTCAAAATGCAGAGCCCAATGGAAGGTGTTATTTAGCACTTTTGCATTGGGAACAGTTGAGAATCTTGACAATTTCCCATTCAGAGCCTTTTTTTAATGTAAAATGTTGGAATATCCCAAGGAAAGACTATGGAGCCAAAGTCTCCTCTGCAGTGCCAGACTGTATAACAAAGGGAATGGCCACAAATTGCTGCTTGGGAGGTTCAGATTGGATGTTAGGAAACACTTTCTCACCAGGAGGCCAGTGCGGTGCTGGAACAACTTATCCAGAAAGGCTGAGGCGTCTCAGTCTTTGGAGGTTTTTAGGCCCACTAGACAGCAATACAGCTGAGCTGATCCCATGCTGGAGACAGCCTTGCTTCAAGCAGGAGCTTTGTCTGGGTAAAAGGTCTCTTCTAATCAATATTTCTATGACTCTATCAAATATCTTCCTTGTAGTTTGAAAAAAATATAGCTAATACTATGTGAATTGAGCTAGCCAACTTCTAAGCAGTGGAAATGCTCAGCGACCAGCCTTTTAGAAAGCGGAGCCAGAGTTAGTGCCTACAATTCGGGGGGTAATTAAGGGTCTGAGAATGAGCAGAGTGGAGGCTGATGTAAATGCCAGAAAGCCATCGAACCGGATCCATAGATGAGACATTGCCTCCCACTTGAACTTCTAAACAGAGAAGCTGCACCTTTTATTTTGTTAATGAAGGTCATTTCACCCAAAACATTCATAGTTGAATTTTGCTCACAACTTGATTTCAGAAAAGGGGGTGGCAACCAAGATAACAACAGCAGACAAATGTTTATATAAAGACTGCATGAATAATGATCATAAGGGAAGAACTCCATGATGAGTGAAGATCATTTAAAAAAGGATTGTTATTATAAAGAAGACATGTTTTCTGGGTGTACTTTTAGAATTAAGTAGCCAGCATGTTATAATATGTTATCAATAATATCCTCCAAGAGTTTATTTTGCTGCATTAGCCAGTAACATTTACTAGTTTTTCTCTGTGGTTTACCTTTCTTTTTCCTAGTCTGGAGTATTCTGTAAAATAATTTATGTATGTCTACAAGATCAGGTTAGTTTTGCCTAATGCAAGCACTAGGTCTCTAGTATCTCTGCTTTGACTTGTAAACCACTCGGAGTACATGTAGCCTGAGGCTGAAAAAACATAGATCCCCTGACTGAGCACAGGTCCTGTCCCAGCTGAGCAGCTATGAGCAATCCAGTCCCTTTCAAGGCAAAGACAAAGAGGGGCTTTAGGTGGTTTGTTTGAAATCGCCCTGCGTTGTAGAAATTGGCAGAGAGCCAACGTGTCTAGCACACATTTGTGTGTTGAATGTAGATGAAGGTCAGTGTCTTTGCAGGCACGCTGGGACTGAGCTCGGGACTGAAAGGAACATTTCCCGACTGTGTGCAATTAGCCTGCACCGACCTCTTACAAAACTGCATTCAGTTCATCTTCCTGAGGGATTACCATCTTGGTGGGAACCCCGTGAGCCTGTGGGAACACAATACCACTGTGCACTCACTCATTTCCTTTTTCCTTCTGCCTTTATTCTGCTTGTTTGGTCTTACTCCTGACTGCAAGCTTTCCAAATCAAGATCCGTGGTGGTGTATGACAGTTCCTAGTTGGTTAAAAGTACATCTATACTGCCAAATATTCTTATCCACACCGTATATCCATGAATCACTCAAGGTGTGCCTGTGCTTTGGATCAGCAGGGCCCCTTTGAAGTGAGTCTCCCAGTTACCCCCTCTTACTGTGCTTTGGTGTGAGTTGTGGTATGGTCTTGAACAGTGTGGATTCTTTTCAAATTAAGCAAAAGGTGTGGTCCAGGGCCACATTCAGTCCAGGAGGACAAAGTAAAGCTTTTCTGAAGGAATCCTGCTCCTCTTGCATAATGGATATGTCTTTCTCAGCATCAAAAATTCCACTCTACAGGCACATTGCTGTTGGTCTACACAAGTTGCTACTGTAGATATAGCCCAAATTAATGACTTTTCCTGAAATGAAGCCCAAGTGTTTCTAAGAAAAAAACACTTTTAGAATGACTCCTAATAGGCAGCATGGACAAGGCGCAGCCTCACTGTTCTGCTATTTGCAGTCATCCAGTGCAGTACTAGGAGTCCTTGTGGTCTTCAGTCCTTCCACATGCCGTCATACCACAGCAGAGATCATGCAACACATAGCCTTAGTTTGAAGTTATAAAAACATGATTCTAATGAATTATGGTATATATTTTGTGTACGTTATTTTTCAATGAACTGAGAAAAAAATGCAGGAAAGCAGTAAGTATGTTGTAGTCCCAGAGGTGAATGGTGTGGATTGCAGAGGAAACCTGTGCCAAGTGTTATGCAAATACTGGTTTTCTTTAGGAACTAGTCCTGGGTAATGTAAATGTGAGTTACTCCACACCGCTTGTCCTAGAGATCACTCCTCTGTTTAACTATATTGCCTGTGGTTATTTTCTTTTGTGGGTTTTGTCAAAATTTTTTTTATTAAAATTCTGCAACTTCTGCTGTAATAAAGCAAAACAAAACACTAATGTTCAGTGAATTATCAAGTCTCAAAAGATAAAGTCTTGAAATCTACGTAAATGTTACTGACAGGTTTAAAATGCTTTTACTAACATGGGGAAAATTTCCCATTTGTCTCAATATGAGGCTTTTATTTCTGAAAATACCTCTGTTTTCTTAAGTGACCAAATAAGTAATGAGCTCCTTTTGTGAACTTTTGTAAAAGTTGTACTTGAATTGGCATTTTACAAAGTTCCCTCCTGACCTAATAGTGGTTGTTGCTCTAATACGCATATGTGATTATTACTGCTCTTTTGAAACAATAGGGATATTTAATCTGGTGGGAAATAATGCAATATAGTAAAATAGTATTTCAAATAAATTCATGATCTGTGGGGACCATAAGTCTATGAAGTCTTTGATTTTTCTCTCTGTCTCTCTTCTGGTTTCAGGTTATCACTATAATGACCTTGTATCCCCTCAGTACTTGAATCTGATAGCTAATCTCTCAGGCTGTACAGCCCATCGACGAGTGAACAACTGCTCAGATATGTGCTTCCACCAGAAGTACAGGACACACGATGGAACATGCAACAACCTTCAGCATCCCATGTGGGGCGCTTCTCTGACAGCCTTTGAACGTCTGTTAAAGTCAGTCTACGAAAATGGATTTAATTTGCCTCGGGGAATTGAACCCAAGAGGCTCTCTAATGGCTACGCACTCCCAATGCCTCGCTTGGTTTCGACCACTTTGATTGGAACAGAAACAATAACTCCTGATGACCAGTACACTCACATGCTCATGCAGTGGGGTCAGTTTCTTGACCACGACCTTGACCTCACTGTGGCTGCCTTAAGTGAGGCCAGGTTTTCGGATGGTCAGCATTGCAGTTCAGTTTGTACAAATGATCCTCCATGCTTTTCAATCATGATACCACCAAATGATCCCAGAGTTCGAAATGGTGCACGCTGCATGTTTTTCGTACGCTCCAGTCCGGTTTGTGGAAGCGGAATGACATCTCTCCTGATGAATTCTGTGTACCCACGAGAACAGATCAACCAGCTGACTTCATACATCGATGCGTCCAATGTGTATGGCAGTTCAGACCATGAAGCACTAGAAATCAGAGACTTGGCGAGTCAAAGGGGTCTTCTGAGGCAGGGCATCGTACAGAGATCTGGCAAGCCCCTCCTTCCATTTGCTACTGGCCCACCAACGGAATGTATGAGAGATGAAAATGAGAGCCCAATTCCCTGCTTTTTAGCTGGTGATCAGCGTTCTAATGAACAGCTGGGTCTTACCAGCATCCACACGTTGTGGTTTAGAGAACACAACAGAATTGCCACAGAGCTACTGAAACTCAATCCACACTGGGATGGTGACACAATATATCATGAAACACGCAAAATTGTTGGTGCAGAAATGCAACACATAACATTTAGCCACTGGCTACCTAAGATCTTTGGAGAGGTAGGCATGAAGATGCTTGGCGAATATAAGGGTTATGATCCCAGTGTTAATTCTGGCATAACTAATGAGTTTGCAACTGCCGCTTTTAGGTTTGGTCACACACTCATTAATCCTTTTCTGTATCGACTGGATGAAAACTTTGAACCTATCCCACAAGGCCATCTACCTCTTCATAAGGCATTCTTCTCTCCATTTCGGATTGTAAATGAAGGAGGCATTGATCCACTTCTAAGGGGATTGTTTGGTGTTGCTGGTAAGATGCGTGTCCCATCACAATTACTCAATACAGAATTAACAGAAAGACTCTTCTCCATGGCACGTACTGTGGCTTTAGATCTGGCAGCTATGAATATTCAGAGAGGCAGAGATCATGGAATTCCTCCCTACCATGATTTTAGAGTTTACTGTAATCTTTCTTCAGCTCAGACTTTTGAAGATCTGAAAAATGAAATTAAGAATCCTGAAATCAGGGAGAAACTTAGCAGGTGAGCCTGAGGTGAAGAAAAACAATCATCTAAATGTGCATGCAAAATTAGTAGCCAAATGTCTTATCTAGAAGAAAATATTCATTAAGAAAGGGGTAAAGGGATTTTTTAAGAAACTTCATCCGTACCAGGAAATAGATGTAGAAAATTCCCATACACCGGTAATTTTTCCACTTACTACATGTGTGTGAACAATAAGAAGTTAATATATACGGTATGTGTTCATGAAATCACTAATTTGAAATACCTGGTTCTATAAATGTTGTTAAATATGAATGTTATTTCAATGTAAGGTCACATTTAATGAGAGTCTCATGCAAGTATTTGCATGTTCAGTTCCATCCATTCCCTACACTAAAACAAACATGAATATTGTTCACTGTATTTTCATGTGGACATTCTTCACTACCAGTAATCTATTCATCTTTAGAGTTTCAGAGTTTGAAAATAAGTTTTCATCTACCTGCCACCCCTAGCTTATTTACACAAAATCAAAGACAGAAGATTAGTCTCAGCTACAGTAAAAGAAAAAGTGTACAGAGGGGCAGGAAAGAGAAGCTATTGAAAAAGAAACAGTTCCGAGAAATCAGAAGAAAGCTACTAGGAGAAAGGAAATTGTGGGGTAGACTTGCAGACCCCCGTGATACTACTCACATATACAACCTACATTGCAGGATTTTTTGCATATACACACACAGTTTGTTCACAAAAGATGTAGCACTATCACTGTCATTTTTACTGTGAGTTGTTCATATCTCTTGCCCTTAGTTTTACCACATACTGGTTATTTTGTAAATGTAAAATACTTGATACTAAATATTTGTGCTTTTCTGTTTATAGGTTGTATGGTTCCCCACTGAACATAGACCTATTTCCTGCTCTAATGGTAGAAGACTTAGTTCCAGGGAGCCGACTGGGGCCAACTTTGATGTGTCTGTTAAGCACACAGTTTAGGCGTATTCGGGATGGAGACAGGTAAATTGAAATACCATGGAAACCAAAATTAATGTTAAATTGAGGATGCTTAATAACAGTTGCAATGTCTTGTTTCCAAATCAAACTGCATTTTATTTTCATTTATGATTTTATTATCTAATTGAAAAGATGAAGAATACTGCTTTAAAACCTTGTTAGAAGCTATGATTAATTTATTTTTTGTATCTGTTACTTTTCATGGTGAATATGTCATACTGACCCCCAAAAAGCACCACAGCCAATATATGCTGAGTTTCTTTTTACCAGTTATTCAAGTCGCTTACCTATCTGAAATGCAGATGTTACTCATCTCCTTTCATTGTTATTTAATTATTTTTTTGGCAAAGGAATTGTGGTAGTTGAGACATTTTCACCACCTCTGTTACTTAAGCATAGGTTGGAAAAATATCACTCAGTGTACATAACCCCTATACATATTTCAATACAAGCACCCTGTGCACCGAAAGAGTCTTAAAAGCATACAGGTTATCCCAAAGAACACAATTTGATAATTGTTCTTAAATTACTTTACAGGCACATTATCAGCAATTTCTCATTTTCAGTTTCTACAGTAGCTGAAATAGAAAAATAGTCATTGCTGTTGTTACAGCAGCCAGATGGCCTTTGTATGCTTTCAGCACACTCATTTGGAATCTGAAAATTAACATTGCCCTCATTTTAACATAATTTGTGACCTAGAATCCTGTTTTTTGCATGGCATGAGGGTAGAAAGACATAGCTGATTAGTCTCATCCTAGTGAAAGCGAAAGGGGGGAAGAATTAGGAAATTAGATTTGATTCATTTTATCTAATGTTACATGCTTTATGTAAGATAAAATTGCTACTGAGATAATATAAAGGCTGTTTTATTTCTGTAGTCAATAACACAAGGCTTTGGGTATGCTTTTTTAAAAAACAACTTTCTTACATAAAATCTGTTTAAAAATTAAGCTGTGAAACATAAAACTCTCGTGCCTGGAGGCAGAGGGAGTAAAAGGAGAAATATATGCAGTATGAGCTCCAGATTGCTGGTGACAAGTACCTATTTGTGTCACAACAGGATAATGATACTGCTTTTTTGTGTGTGTCTGTTTGCATTTTTACACCAAAAGCTTTTTTTTTTTTTTTTTTTTTCTGAAACAACATTCAGAAACTATAGGAAAACATTGAATATTTAGGAAATGGGATTCTGCTGTCCAAAGAATACAAATGTTTTGAAGCAACATGCCAGCAAATAGTAAAATATTATTAGACGTAATGAAAGCAACTCTCACTTGTTTGAAAAGCCTTTAGGATGGGCACAGGATCAAAGCTGCCAGCACCATGCAAAACAAATATGCCTGTGCAGGGAAAAGGAGTGATGTTTGAAGGGAGCCTAACTTCATGTCAAGATGGAAATTTCAGAATCTGTTTTTCTGATCCCAGTACTTGGAAATTCATTGGCCACTGTCCAATACCTTATGAAAAAGATACAATAAGTAGGTAAAATGAAATTTGTTGACCATTCTTCTAAGTTTAGCATAAAATTGTTAGTGATTTTTCATAAAGTTTAAAGAGCCTCCTACTTATTTTTGGTTGAAATAGGTGGAAAAAAGTATCAATATAGAATTACAACTTTACAGTTTTGTGAGATGTAAACAGTATCACAGAGAGCGATTCTTATGTGTTTGGAATAATGTAAAATGTTTTCAAATCCTGGACAGTAACATAAAACGTTTTCTTTTCCAAGGGCTGGCTTGCATTTCATAGTAATGTATTATTTTCATTTTATGTTAATAACAGGCTTTTAGCCCTTTATGTATGAAAAATAAATTATTCGAAACAACAGTGTTTCCTCCTTGAATATAATAAATTAACTGAGCATATATTAATAAGTTCCTGAATTAGTATAGTCATTGAAATAGTTTTACAGAAAAAAATTTCCTTGTTAAATTAATCAGTTTCACTTATCTTGATAATAAAGTAGGTATAGATTAACCATTCTTCTAATCTCAGCAATTCTATCAAAATTTTTTCATACCCATAGGAAGGTTGCTTGGAGAAAGAAATCTATGGTAGTTTAAGCCTCTACCTTAAAAGAACCCTAAACTTGGTAGTCTGGTGCCATTTTAGATGTCCAAAGATAGCCAAGACATCAAAATGGGACTAGAAGAGAAATCAAAGGATTTGTTGAAGACTTTGGTCCTTTCAGAGTGTCAGTATGACACCAAGTAGGGCTGAAGTGGCACCAAGCGCATACATTTTGGCATCTGGATCGCTCCTTCAGATACAATGCAAAGTTGAGAACAGGATTTAGGGAATAATTAATTTCATTCTGAATACAGGGTTGTAATATCTCTGGAAAACTGCCTGTTTTGTTTTTTCACTAGCAAATTTGTCTTTTCTGTGAGATTACAGGTTATGGTATGAGAACCCAGGTGTGTTCACGCCTGCTCAGCTCACTCAGATCAAGCAGACATCTCTTGCCAGAGTTTTGTGTGACAATGGTGACAACATAACCAGGGTACAGCATGATGTCTTTAAGGTGGCTGAGTTCCCACACGGATATAGTAGCTGTGAAGATATTCCTAAACTGGACCTCAGGATGTGGCAAGATTGCTGTGAAGGTCTGTATACAGGTGGATTTGGGTGTATGAATGTGCGCTTTATTTAGTGTCTGTTCATTTTATTTTAAGAAGATATTTGACTGTTGCTCAGTTTTTGTTAAGATGTTACAAACTCAGATCTGGAGCACAACACTTGTTAAGTGAGCGATCATTCCTTATTTTATATTAAATAGACTTATTCTAGACATAGCACAGATTTGAGCATTGCATGGTGTAGATAACTGTTTTCCTGTTTTGTTCCTTTTGTGGATAAATACTCTTGTTCATTGCCATGTCCTTCAAAAGTTAGGACAGTGGGGTGGTTTGTTTTTCTTCAGAAATAAACTTTTTTCTCCAGAAACAGGGTTTACTTAGCTGCATGATGCTCAGGACACTGAGAATCCCATGTTGCTTGGTAGCCTGTATGTTGGCTTCTCTCTCACACATGGATTTTTTGCATGGCCTCTCTTTAGCCATCATCACATCAGACTTCACTACATTTGTAACGCAGTTAGAAGTTCCCTTCTCAAGAGAATCTTCTGGATCACACAGACTTGCAGAATGATTTGCAGTAGCATCAACAACAAAATACTTCAGAGAACAGTGACCTCTCCTTGACAGCGTTGTTATCTTTTGACAAAACTCAAATGACATGCCCTGGCTGAAAAAGTATATTTGGGAATTTTGGGAACTTCTCTGTGGAACTCTGATTATGTCAGAACTCTGATTATGATTGCTGTCAAACAAATTACTGACTGGAAAAAAATTGCTCTTAATAGAGAGAGTAATGGTACTATCAGTTGACAATTATTAGAATCTTAAAATTTACCTAGTAAGTACCTAGCTTTCAATACCAGTATCTTGTAGGTTTGCTGATGAAAGGTATCCAGATCAGAGTTCTTCAGCTTTTCTACTGCTGATTCTCTTGAGTTGACTACTGCTGAGTAGGCTATTCAGTATTCTGTCAACAGATATGCATGAATAAAGAACGAGTGGATTGTATTTCTGAGAGGTCACACTCTTCTGCTAGTGTCCGTTTAACTCTTGGTAAGGTATAATGGTCCCCAGTGACAGTCCTTTGGTGATGTAGCTCCAAATTTAAGGTGGTAGGTAAAGGGTAAACCGATGGAGGATGTCCCTTCAACCTGGCACAGGTAACAGTAAATACTGAGGAAGGATTTTAACTAGTGTGACTTTACCACAAGAACAAGTCAGGTATCATTAAAAATTAAAAAAGTAGATGAAGATGTGGTATTCAAAGATACTGCACAGTTTAGCTTTCAAACTGACTGCTGTATTGTCTTGTCCAGTAAACAACTCTTTAAATAAAAAATCACTAGGAAAATTCTTCCTTGGAATACTTGGTTCAAAATGTCAGTTATCTGTGTGAGACTAGGAGAAATAAATACTTTAGATTTCAATGAAATCTTGTGAAATTTCCCCCCGATACCATCTCATTCAGGTCTTACTCTAATTTTTACCAAGGTTGGTTTTTTTTTTTTTAGGTTGTTCAGACTTTTTAAACAATATTTACCAGGCTTGCCATTCCCAAATAGATGCTAATAGCTTATAAAACTGTATATATGGTTGACGCGTTGTAATTTTAATGCAAAGTCTTCCAGAGTCTCTTCAAAATAACCCTGACGTATGCCAGAATCATTGAGAGAAAATCAGTTATCACTCTTCAAATGCTTTACCATAAGCAAGCAAATCATATTCTACCAGTTCAGGATAAGTTCACTTTGCCATGGTTCATGAAGCTTGACAGACAGTTTCACAAATACATTAATTATATCAATTTGGAAAAATTGTAAAGCTGTTCTGAGAAATGATGTGTTGATTCTCTAAATGTTATGTTATCACTGAGCCTTCTAGAGCAGATGTTATCTTTGGAAAGTTTTTAGAGTGTTCAGCCATTCAACAGCCTAGCTTGTATTTTCATTCAAGAATGTTACTACCAGAGAGTACTACTGGATGCAGCACAGTTAGACAACTGCCAAGCAAAAGAAAGGGTAAATAACTAATGTTCTTTAAAAAATTGCCTATCTGTATCCCTTTCTGAACTCTTTTGAAGTCTGTGCAGAGGTTAATGAAGAAAAAACGAAGTATGCATGGCTTGAACTGCTTTCTTGCGTGGATGAATGGGTTTGATGTTTTCTGTCGGAATCCAGGTTTAAGCAATTAATTTAAAAAATTTCTTTCATTTTGTGGCACTAGGGACTCACCATTACTCTGAGGTGGGGGGCTTACACAGCATACATTCAAGACCAGCATTTACTTTAAGTTAGATACAATCTGGGGTTTTTATTTCTTTGAATTTATTATAGTTTATTTTTAAAAAGAAAAAAATAAAACCATTCTCCACGTTTAAAATACTTCTGATTATTTTATAATTAAAATTATCCTAAGTTAAAATTTAGAATACAGAATGCTGTTCATTGCACTTCATGTATGTTTAACAAGTAACCCATATGTTAAGCTGTTTCAGCTTGGTTAAAACACACATCTGTTTTTGTTATCCTTCCTGTTTTGTTCGAGTCAAAATACTTTTCCATATGAAGAAGAGAAAAACTTCTTAGTTACAAAAAGCTACTTCTTAGATTTCTTGAGTAAAGCTAGTATTTATTTCTTATAAAGCAGAGCATTATTCCTTTTTGTAATAACAATACCAGATCACCTTTAGATTTCAGTTAACAAATCATACAACAGAATTACTAATTTATGGTGGGAAAAAGAAGAGGTTCCACTGAGGTACATGAGGTTTTCTTGTGGTTTTCTTTACTTTCTGCCTTTCTTTGTCTTGTCAGAGATGATGAGGAATTACTGCAGATTTACTGCAGCTCTTTATTTGAGCAAAGAGCATCCATGCTTCAGTTTTTCCAAAGAAGAAACTTTTGGTGCTTTTTTCAGACTCTCTAGTGGAAAAAAAAGATTTTTTTTTTTTTTTTTTGTAAAGGACTCAGTGTACGCTTCCGTGATTACTCTTGGTGAGATTGTATCTCAGTTCTGAACCCAAAACACAGAAATGATAAACTTCTCTTCCCTCAAATATAAGCATACAGTTACGATTATGCCAAATATTTGTGAGATGAATTATGTAAAAAAAAAAAAAGACTAGAAATTAAGTGCAAAGACATATTTGCTCAAATGGAAACATAGTTTTACTCTGAATATGTAAATTTGAAGTGTTTTCCATTGTGAGTCTTTAAAAGTTTCACACTTTTTTTTTTTTTGGTAAATCAGAATGGAACATTCCTTTAGCCTTTTGTATCAAACAGCGGCCCAGGAGGAAGCGATTCAGACAAAGTGCAAGTCATCCTTGTAAGTGTAAACTGGTTTAGGAAGATGATTTTTCTTAACTAGTTCTCAGTTAGCAACCAACATATCTCCTCTATCAGATACTGTCCTTTTTTTGTTTAATTCAGGAAAACAGCCTTATACAAATTATGGTTAAAGATGTGTAAGTCCCCCTGAATTTCATCGGAAGAGTTAAGAGACGTTCTTAATCTGAGTGCGTTTATACATTGTCTTCCAGTAGGGTAGACCTATATTTGTGAACTTCTGCATTTTAAGACCAGACCAACAATTATGCCATCTGTTGCTTCTGTACTGACCGCATTAGTCTCTCTGATTTAAGCATTGCTTCTAGAAAACCATCAACTATTTAACGACTGTGCTTTATTCACAGTTAAAAATTGTCTGGCTTTTACTTCTAATATTGTATCTTATTATGCACTTCTCATTATGCCCTTTCATCTTCAGTGAAAATACTAAGCAACACTGGGCTAAGCACTAAATGCTGTGGAAGGCTAACATTTTAAAATGTTAACAGCAGTCTCACTGTGAGACTGCAAGATCTTTTGTGACAATGGAAATAGTTTACCAAGAACTCTTCAAAATATCAAAATGATGCAATTTATGCCTGAGCAAGTCTTCTCTTTATACTGATCTTGCGGTTTGTTTCTGTCATGTCACATTTATTTTTGCTTTCTACATTCAAATGTATCTTCTTACATTTAAATTTACATTTAAGGACGGTGTCTGTTAGCTTAGTAACAATTCAGACTATGCCAGGCTACTAAAATAAAGTTCCGTGGTCTGTAATTTTAAGGATTATATTCTTTTTTCTTTGAATAAAAGTACATACAATATAGTACAGCATTTCTGTATGATCACAAATTTTATTGAGACAATCAGTATTTTTTTTTTTTATAATTCATCCAAACCAAGAATATTTTATCTTTTTCAGGTATCCATGATCATTAAATACAGTTCTAATTCATAAACTTAAAATAAGGAGACTTAATCTATGACATAGCTTTGTCTTTGCTACCAGGGGTCTCATGCCAGTAGCTGCCACCCCTAGTGAAAAGCGACAGGGAAGCAGTAGGCTGTCATTCATTGCATTTAAATCCAAACTCCTGAATGAGTCCCCAGATCTAAGATCCCAGCCTGTCCAAGTCCCGCTGCAGGCCATAGAGAAAGAGATGCCTCTGGAGGACAGCTCAGGCTGCAGTCTCTTCCTGTCTTGGTGTCCGTTGGCTGTAAAGGAAACATGGGTAGGAAAGCGTCCTAGTGGAGGTGTCTGGGTGACTTCTGCAAAACTAAGCGGTTGGAGGAATTCTAAGACACTGATGCCTTGACAGTCTAATGGGCTGGTCAGTTCTTAGCGTCCTCGCTTTTCGAATTTCCAAGTTTCCGTTGATTTTCAGGCTGTCTGAAATTATTTTTTTCTCACTGGTCTTTGCTGTTTATATTCCACAATATGCGTGGTTTTGATCTGCAAAACTTTCTAACTAGTCCTGTTTAATTTTTCTGCTGGGGAGGTTGCATTTGCTTTGGTTTGGTGTCAAGCACCGAATGGTTCTCCTTTATCTTCCTGCAGGCTGCCCAAAACCTATTCAGATCGTGAAGACGTGATATGTTTTTAAATGTCTTTAGGCTATCATTAGCCATATATTAACAATTTATATAGTCATGTTCTGTAAATTATCTGGATATTTGCTTTCCCAGCGATGTCTGAGCCTTCTAGTTTTGGTAGCATCAGTCTGTGAGCTTTGAGGTCAGCTACAGAGAACGTCTTTGTTGCTAGAATTCCCCAGTATATCACCTGGGAGGTGACAGTCTGGGTTGTCACTTTGTCTTCTACCTTCTATACCATTATTTTTGTCCAGATGTTTAAATAATGTTTATGCAAAATTCACCTGTTCTAATCTGAGCAGATTAGTGTTGGATTTTAGACCAACATACTACATTTTTTTGCTGCTGTTTAATTTATCTTAATCAACAGAAGAAATGAAGAGGTGCAGTGTAATGTGAAGGGATGTGGCCTATTTAGCAATAGCAAATCCAGCTATTTTGATTTAGGACTTCATTTGGGGTGAAAAGTCTTTTTCTTATGTTGTCTAATGTTTAAGCAGCTGCTTTGTGAAAACATCTGCTCAAAAAAATCTTTTGACATTGCAGGCATTTTCAGTGTTTCTCCTCCTTTTTACTGCTCCTGCTGGTATGACCAGGAGTTCTTAGATATGTACAAATGCTTACAGTAACAGCAACTTAATTCAGTACAATAAATCTCAGAGAATCGAAGTATTATCAAATAGAAGCAATAGTTATGTTATATGTGCTTTTCTTCATATTCCCTTAGTGTGTCAAGTTGTTTTGGTTTTATCTACTGTTACATTAATTCTCCTTGACCTAGATTTTGAGAGGTGATTCACTGGGAATTAAGAGTGCTCAATACTTCTAAATGTCAGGGGGGTTTCTATCCAATTTACGTTATAGGTGCATTTTTAAAACCTTGTGGGAAACGGGATTTTCTGAAGATGTGAACATGGCTTCCATATACAAATGGATTATCTTGACACTTGCAGTGTAACAATACCTAGCTTCTGGAAGAAAATGTCCATAGAGAAGAAGAATTCTTAGGTTGCTTTTATATGTTCAGCTTTTGTGCCGAAAATGAATTGGACTGGGTATAGCTAATTTGGGGACATTTTATGTAGGCTGAAAAAAGCAGAATTTTAGGCTCATTTTTCTCATTTACTACTACTGCGAAGGTATTCTTCATTAAAAAAAAAACAAAAAACCACACACAAAAAAAAAACCCAAAACAACAACAACAAAAACAAACCAGAGAGATAAACTTCTTGGTTTAGGTTTTCTGAAAGCTAGAGCATTCTGTCCTGTACCTTTCAGCAGTGACAGTGCTCTTCCTCGTACATGAAACAGAAACCAAGAACAAGAGTTGTACATTTGGCAAGTTGAGATATTTTAGTCTTTAAAAACTACAGAAACGTCAAGTCTGTGTAGTTGAAGCTGCCACTGAACATATGGTTCTCATATTTACCATTCTGAGGTGATAAAACCTTCCCAGTATCTCAGACCTTTGTTTGTAAAGACCAACCCAGGAACAAAAAAACAATGGGCCATTATGTTATTGTACCAAAAAAAACCCCCAAACCTATATTATGTGAGATGACCTTAGCAGTTATTAAACAAAGGGGGATAGCAGAAACCTTTCACAAATTGCTTCCAAGGGAAACTAAAATGTCTATGACACTTGGGAAGACTTTTAAGCAACAGATTGCTTTAAGAAAAAAATTCCTCTGACCAAAACTAGTTCTTTCTCCAGTGGCCCTTCAGAGTGTGATCCCTTTTCTCACCACACTCAATGCAGAAGGGTCTAAGAGTGATCAAAAATGCCTTCATGCCGAGCATCATACAGACACAGCAGTCTGTTCCTGTCTGAAAGAGCTTAGTTTCTGAGTGGGCAGCAAGAGATTGTGTGAGAACAGCAGAACACACAAGAAGGATGAACAATATGTTGGCAGTAAATATCATCTAGTTCTTTGGTGGTGCCGTTATTGCAGGAGGAAGGTAATAAATTTACTCAAGAACGGGTCAAGCTACAAGGAAAGAAAAGGGAAGGAGAATTGTGGATAAATTGTGTTCAAGAATGGTCTGTAGGTACTTGTTTTGAACTGAAAATCAGTCAGTACTTTTTTTTTTTTTTTGGTCAGTCTTTTTTTTCTGTCTTAATTGATATTAAGCCATGGACAAATTAAGTTTTTTCCTAACAGGAATATTGTAATAAACTAATTTAAGTAAAAGTCCAATACAATTAAAAGTAGTCCAAGGTACTTTTGTATAATCAGAGAGCAACTTTACATTTGTTTCTCAAGTTGCTCAGTTCAACAGTGTTTTGAGGCTCTTTTATTGACTTGAAACTTGTGCAACAATTTGTGTTGATACGTTAGGTATTTGATCTAGCTACTCCTAAATTCCAGAAAAATACTTTATAAAATGTTAACGACTTTCTGAATAAATTTGTTCTGGTGCAAGTTAGGGGAAACATTAGGGAAAATGACTTCGTCCCCTGTTCAGTTGCTTTCATGGCTCATTCTGCTAATACGAGACTCAGCTGGGCTATGTCCATGGGATTCTGTATTTCAGCTTTCCCTTCTGTTTTCTTAGCAGAGTTTTTGCTTCTAACAGTGGAACATGCTGTTGGTTCCTGCTGCAGCTTGGCCCATTATAACTTTTTGTTTTAAAGCTTCTGTGAACAGAAATGAGAAAACTTCTATTTTCTCATTGTCTCCTCTCCAAAGTACTGTTCGAGTTTTTTGTTTTCCTTTTCTTTTTGAAATGGGATGCCTTCCAAATACTCACTGTGTTTGAAAGGCTAAATAAAGTGAACTGAAGGAGAGACATACTTCATCCTGTGAAGACCTCCTCTTAGGATCTTAGGAGAAGATTTCTGTCATCCTTACTCTCAGGCTTGAGATTTTCACTCTGCAGTGGAAAGTGTCTTAGGGTCTAAGTGACTGGTGATACCTTCAAATCCCTCAAATTTGGAAGTAGGGCTGGTCAACCAGTAAAGTGTGTCTGCAAATGTTCTCCAGGATTTAACTGAAGATTCTCTTTCAGATGCCAAAAATAAATAATAATGCCTGGAATAGATGAGGAAGCAAGAGGCTGGTTTTTCTGTGGTTGTTTTCATCCATATATAACTACCCCATTCCAAAAGCAGAAAATAATTAAAACCCAAGAGAGTCAAAATTTCAGCAGTGAAAAGATAGCTGAAGTAGCACTGATGCATTTATGAAAATAATCTGTATTCCTTCGTTTCATACCAAAAAGCTGGTCTGTGAATAATCAAATTTTCTGCATCCAGCTGGCTTAAGTGGTGTTTCACTGAGATGTTCAGCTGCCATCAAACTGATTCCAGAGAGATCAGACTCAATGTATGAATTGCCTTTGCCAATTCAAAAGACACTGTAAACCCATATTAATATTATAACTGCTGAATTATACTGTAGTTTATAATGTGTACTTTCTTGTCTAATTTCAGACTGTAGAACTAGAGGACAGTTTAATGCATTTTCATATCACTTTCGGGGAAGACGTTCTCTTGATTACAGCTTTCAGGAGGACAAGCCCTTGAAGAAAATGAAAATGTCCAAAACAGTAAGGTGAGGTTTGTATTTTGTTTTTTTGTTTCCTGTTTTTTGTTAAGGAAGTGTGAAAAAAACCATTGTTTTCAAAATGGAACGAAACGGAACAATTTCTTTGTAAGTGCATACCGCTTTTTTCCAATGTCTGCTTTCTCAAGTTTACGATTGATATATCTCATTCTGACACTTCTGCATATCTCTTAGCAGTAAACCACTTCTTTTTCAAGCTCAGACTTGTGTAAGACCCTTTGTGAGTGACACAGTATAGTGCTTTTTTTCTTCCTGTGCTTTTCATGAAAAAACTCAGTGATGAAGCATAATTTAGGGGATTTGGAATCCCACATGCCTTCTGTGCCTGCAGTAACCAAACTAAATTATTTCTTTTCCTACTTGGAGCTGCTAGGTCCTCCTGTAGAAACAGGATGAAACAAAGCGATGATAATGCTAGCATAAAAATTTTTGATAATGGTAGGGATTGCTTCTAGTACCAAAATACTCAGAGCAGGAATGGGGAACAGTAGTGCTACAGACAGTGTTGTTTATAACTCCCTAATCCTCAAAATACTCTAGCAAGGAAGTAAATCACAATGTCAGTCCCAAATGATCAAGGGCACAGGGTCCCTGCAATTTCCAGGGAATCAAAACTTAACGTGTGAATTAGTGAAATGAGATGAGTTCTGCTCAGACCAAATATTTCTCGTGAAGATCCTTCATGATGAGTGAATTTGTTCTTTTAGCAAATAAAATTAAGTACTTGACTGAAACAACCAGGCAGAGTCTACCCATTGTGGCAAGGAAAGCAGCCAGACAGATATGTAGCCAGGTAAATTTATTTCAGCAGTTTTCCAATACTTACGTGGACGTTATAGCACTGAAGAAACACCATCATTATATTTCACTTACTTCAGGACAGTTTTCTACCAATTAACAGAGCCTTTAAGTGTTTAGGATTTTAGACAAGAGAAGACAGCAGCTAAGTATAAGCTTACTTATATGACAATAGACAAAGAAAGGTTCCTTTGAAGTAATCCTTGAAGAAGGTTGTTTTGTCTGTCTTTGCAAGTGAACTATTACAGGTTTTTAAATTTAGAAAACCGCAATTCACTTTTTAAAGATGCTGATCCCATAATTCTAAAACTGTAGAAGGGTTAAATTAAATAAAAAGGAAAGCAAGAAAAAATAAAAGCCTGTATCTGAGAAGCAGCTTGTTTTCGTTAACTTTCTGTTTGACTGTGTTTCAGAAATAAAGCTCAAAAATCTACAACAGTCCAATTACTAATTAGGACTACAAAATAGTAAATTTACAATACTTTATTTATAGCATAAATAAAGCTAAGGCAATCTCAGTCCTTTAACATTCTCATCAGTTCTCATGCTCATTGTTGTATTTAAATTGCATTTGTGGTGAGAAGATTTTTTCTCCTTTTCCTTCTCATTTTCAATAACTTGAGCAGGTGGGGAAGATTAAACTTTTTGTTATACAATAGCAGCTGGTATACTTGAATTCTGGCATGTTACGTTGTTTAGAGTTCTTTTTCTTTAATTTAGATGAAAAAGTATGGGAAACTAAGTAGCTTGAACACCTGCCAATAAGTGCTGTTTTAATTTATGCAAGTAGATCATAACTCATGAGCCCTGTTACATGAGAGAGGATTTCTTTGCCAGTTCATTCTCTGGGTATCCCTTAGCTCTGGAGAAGGCATGCTAACAAAATGGGAATGCTTGTATGGATTCAAGGATCTTAATGTAATAAGTGACTTAATTAGTGTTATCCTTGGTTTTGAATACATGTTTTCTTAAGTGGTGCCAAATAATACATTATTAGTTATGGACAGTTTCTTTGATAACTTTTCCCATCAACACATTGAATTGATTAACACAATTTAGTGTTGTTCATCTCTTATCAGATAACAGCTGGAAAGTGCTATAGACAAAAGACTCTAGATTTTGTGTATGATAATCAGTATTGATTTCAAATGTTAGTTAAAATGGGACACAGGAATAAGTTCATATCTAAAAGTACTTCTCATTTATTTATAAAACCCAACTTTTTCCTTTTTAAAGTCATATTTCTTTAAATACATGCTTTGCTAATGAGCGCATAGGGGGAGAAACTATGAATCTGAATGCGAAATGTGAATTTCGTGTTTGCAAGTAACACTTTTTAAGACTTTCACTTTTGTCTGCTTTTATATTGGAGGCCTAAGAGATTTCTTAGTGAATTTAAGGTGATACCCTGCAGTGTCACTGATGACAACTTTGTCCCCCTGCATGAAATACACACATTATTTTTCTAAGCAGAAGAAATTCCCTGTTGCTAGTGATATGAACAGTAATCCACAGCTCACCTGACGTGCGTCTGTCTTCTGCACCAGTGGGTCTTGTGTGCTGTTGTGGTTCATACAGTTCCTACATTTGCTGGTTGCTCTTCTTTTACATTTTTGCTGTGTTCTAAAATATCTAGCCAAATAAAAATGAGTTAGATGAACATCCTGACTTGGCATTCATTTGTTGCAGTTCTGCAAAACAGAGTAAATATTTTCGTAATGCCACATCAGCATCTAATGAAAATACAAACATGCCTGCAGTGAATGACTTCAAAGAATTTGTTTTGGAAATGCAAAAAACTATTTCAAGCCTCAGAAACCAGGTAAGGTGCTATAATGGATAGTTCCTAATTGTAGATTTAATTTATAATGTTTTCCTAACATCACTTGTATGTTTTTAATATTTAGAGATCCACTGCAGCCGAAACCCACAACATAGTATCTCAAACAAAACACAACACAGAACATGGTGTGTTATTGTTCTTTATTTCTATGTTCTTTTGAAATCGTACTGAAATATTCTACAATTAGACCCTCTTGACTTTTGAACCTGAAGCTGCCTTGTGTAACCACTGTATACTAAACATAGAAACTAGTCTTTCTCTCAAAAATTTTATGTAGAGTTAAAAAAAATCTATCTTTCCACCTGAAATGTAGGGAATCTATGTAAAACGATGATTAAAATGTAGACTTCATAAGAAGTAATGCCAGACTACAGCTGTAAACGTAGTTAAGTTCTAGATCACTTAAAGAAGACTTCTACAATGTGGCGTAAATGAACTCTTCATTCAGACTAACTCAGCCATAGTGGAATTCAGTTTGAAAAATGTATACTATACGGGACAGACAAATCCCAAGTAGGCCAAACTGTTTGCCTAGAATAAGTAAGTTCCTCCGGAGCAGCTCTTCCATGTAGTTTATAGATACATATCATATGTTTATTTGCATAGTAAATTGATTCCATCTTTGATGGTACTATTTCATCATTGTTGTACTCATCTTCAGTGCTCCCATTTTGACAGTGGAAATGCCATGTTAAGACTTACTACATTTCAGTTAGTTCTTCTTTCTTGGATGTAACGAAGACTTGAGGGATTGTTAAAAGTTGTGCCTTCCTAATTACTGTTTCCAAGAAGCACACAATTACCAAGATAAAATAATCATCTAACTCCTTTTTTTCATCATTAAGGAAAAAAAGAGAGTGTAAAAAATCCAAGCAAACATTTTTAATTGAGGTGGCTTTGTTTTTATTTCACCTCCTTTACATTCATACAGTTTTGAAAGTTTAGATTTGTCTTCCCATATTTATCACATGTAGTTTGCTTCTCTTTGTATGATCTAGTTGTGTATTCCAATGGAGAGATCTATCTTCTGCTAGTTTTCTTTTGAAAGGCTGTTTCCACACATATTACCTGCCTCCAATCTTTTAGCATTATGAAAACTAAGTAGTGAGAAGAAAAACCCAGACAAGTATTTATCATGGATTACGTAGTGTAAGAGAAATGACAGAATACCTTGCAGAAATAAAAACCTTTCTTTAATTCAGTTATTAACTTTTGTTAATGTTTTCAGATAAAAAAACTTGAATCACGCCTCAGTAAAACTGATTGCACTGATGAAAAGGGTAAATCATATTCCAGCAATGAAACCTGGAAAAGGGACCCTTGTACTGTGTGTGAATGCAAAGTAAGTATGTGGAAATCCATTCTGAGATAGAAATTACATTAGGTTCTGCTTCTAAAATAGCAGCTCCAGTTTTGTGCCCGCTAATTTCTGGGTAATAGTTGCTAATTGTTTTTTTTATGGATCTTCAGTTATTTGGTGCAAAACCTGATACTGGTCAGCTATCCCTGCCCTTGACACTGGTCTTCAATCGAGCCTTTATATACTTTTGTTACATTTCCATTTTCACTGTTGTACTGGCAACATCAACTGCAAAGTGAGAGACTTCTTGAAAAAGTCTACTAAAATGTATAAAAATCAATAAAAGCTCATCTACCTTAGTGCCAGATTTTCATTTTCTTCTATCATGGTGAAATTTTTAAAAAGGTAGTAAAAGAATTAAGTCAGTACTTGGTATTGCAGAGTTTCATGCCTGAGCATCATAGTAGCCAAGATCTTAGAGAGGATGAATGAGACCATGTTCTTCAATAATATGGAAAAAGTATTTCTTGTTTGGAACACGTAGCTAAGTACGTTCTGGTTTTGTTACTCTTTTTCCTGACACAGGTTGGTCAGATTACCTGTTTTGTAGAATCATGCCCACCGGCTGACTGCGAAGCGCCTGTGAAGGTTAAAGGAGATTGTTGTCCAGTCTGCCTAAAACAAAATATTAATAAAAAGAAGCCATAAGTCTGCTTTTTAAGAATTTAGGGTGCATACTCCTCAAATCATATCGATGCCTGCTGATGGCAAAAACAGGTAACTACAGTCTTAACAACAGCAAGAAATCAAGATTTACAATATTCTAATGGTGCTGTAACAGTATAACATAATATATCATTTTATTTTCTGCCCATGAAGGTAATCACAATGCAAAAATTAATGAAAGGGAAATTAGCAAACAGGTCAAAGTTAATTGTGTGTTAAACTTCTCAGGTTAGACAAACTCAAACTGGTGCTACTTTAAGAGAACACTGTCAGGTAGTTTTAGGTACCCAAAATGACTGGGCTTAAGACTTATCTAAAACGAACACTTTGTTTCCTATGTTTAATTAGCAACATTAAAAGTTTACTATCCCTTTTCAGTACCAGTCTGACTTGATATTTAGCTCTTTGTTATTATTTAGTAAATGCAGGGAAAAGGAAAACATAAGGTCACTGTGCCCAAAGCAATGCCATAGAGGGCCAGTTTCTGCAAACACCTAGGCATGGAAATTCTGTTGAATCTCACTATAATTTCTGCAGCTGGACCAGCAAGGAATTAAAGAAAACTACATGACACCTTTCAATGTTCTTTCATTAATTCAAGGAACAAACTTAATCAAAATTTTTGAACTGAAAAAACTAGAATTAGCAAGGAAATACAAATAAATGTAATCGGAAGATACAAAAAGCAACTGAATGTATATGACAGTTGTAATTGACAGTGTTCCTCATTCTAGGAAAACATACATGACAGAGTAGCATTTGATCTTAAAATTAACATAGTCCTTTTTGTCAAAACATATGTAATTGCTTGGCAACTTTTTTTCATTTATTTTAATTCATTGTAACATGACCATCCAGTCCAGTTTTAAAGCATGCTTCTGTTGAGCTTAGATCAGCTCACATATTTGTATGGCCCTGTTCTGAAAATGTGAAAAGATGTCACATGCCATTTTGTATACAAAGATTCCTACTGATTCATTGTGCATATTGTCAATCGACATATGTTCCTGATTATATTGTGGCACTGTTTGTTGAAAAAAAGAACAATCAAATTCAAGGATCATGATTAATTGTGGATTGACTACTTTTTCTGACAAGGTATTTGATTTTTTAATTTTTTTTCCAGTTTCATCCAATGCGTATATATTTTTACCTCAATATGTTTATCATTCATGTTAAAAATGGTCTGCCAATGGACTTTATTTCCCATTTAATAAATGTTCAGTGTTATAGAGTGTACGTCTACACTAGCATTTCAAAGTTGTGTACTTTTTAGAATACAAACTGCACATTTTTGACCAGGAATTATATATTATATTCAGTGAAGGACAACTATCATACCTCATTTTACAGCTTTTTTGTGTTTATTCAGAATTGATTCTCTCCCTGAAGACTTAATATGTTAGAATTTATGGCTCTGTCCTTAAGTCCTAAGTCAGGACTAGCTAGAACCAGAGCTGTTTAGTTATATAGTTCACTAACTTCTGAGTTTATTGTTCAAATTTAGGGAACAGAGATTTGGGTATCAAAGAAATCTGCACAAAATTAAATATTCTCATCTTAAACATTTCAGATTATGCAGACTGAATACTTAATTATTGCATGGTAGATCAAATACCTATCTAATAACTAACCTAGCACAGCAATATGAGTTCCACTATAACATTTTGGCACATAATTTCTCTGGTTACTAACATTAATAATTTCTAATTTGATAAACTGATACCGTGACACACATTCAAACTTTGGTGTATTTTTAAAGCTTACTACAGGAACTTGTTTCATACTATGGTAGGAGCAATATGTACATGTGAGTGGTGTGTTAAAGGTGTGTGGTAGAGGTACACATGGAACTACAATTTATATTTTTAAGAATATTTTAATTGATTTTATATACAATGTTTTGACTTATGTAATTTTCTATGTTAATACTTTTAGAAATTGTGTGTGGCGAGCATGCTTGAGTATCATACGGTTCCTAGAGGTTGTCATTCCTGTATTTCTTTGATACTCTGGTATTTTGTTGACTTTTGTTGAGAGTCCAAACCACATGTCTCGTCCTGTAATTCCAACTCAGATGGAACTCCCATTGACCTATAGCAGGAATTCCTCAAAGCAGAAGGATTGCGCAGCAAAAGCAAATATAATTTAACTGTCTAAACAGTTAAATAAGGCAGTAATACATCCAGCTGGTTACTACTTGCATTCTTTTATTCCAATTCTATATTAAATAAACTTTCTCAAGATTTCCGCTTATAGGAGAAGAGAGTTTCCATTTATACATTATAAAATAGTACCTTATATCTGATTGTTCCTTTTCTCCAGCCTCCAGAGTAAAGTGGGAGGTTTTCTTCATTGTTCACTGTTTATTCATATGGTATATAAAATGGCCGTCGGAGTCTGGATATGCTTAAACAAGTGTAATATTGAGTTATTTTCTGCCATCCATCTGACTATAAACCATTCAGGAAAAACAGGTCTTTATCCACAGTTTAAAATGTAATCAGTCATGGATTGTACTAATTCAGTTTTATTGCAGTGTCTGCAGAATCAGCATTGATTTTAACATTTCTGAAACAGTGGCCAATGGCTAGATGACCATTCCCTCAGTATCCACTGTGAGAATATTGCTGTAATATGTTGCAAATTTTACATATTTATTTTCTTTTTTAATGTTACCTAAAACAAAGTCTTTGTTGTTTTTATTTTAATCAGTAAATTTACCAAAGAACTGTTTGCACTGTATAATGAATGCTTTTCAGTTAAAATAAAATGGGCCACATTTCCAAGTAAATTCCAAGTGATTTCTTCTCGATACATGTGGTGTTTAGATTATTTGCTGAAGATTCCAGTGTGTAGGGTTTTATCAAAGATCTATATTATTTATGCAGGATTTTCATGATCAAGACTCCATGTCTGAGAACTAAGCAATGAGCTTAGGAATCATGTAGATTCAGTGGGTTCTTTCATATTATGACACATAGAATTGAAGTATCTATTCACTGTTCTCTTCTAGGTGATGGGGAAAAAATACACACATAGATTCAGAAAGGATAACTTCTTAGCAGAAATGTGTATTTGAAAACTTAGTTCTGAACACTTTTTTCCCATTTTTTATGGGGATGTCATAATATTTACATACAGCCTGTTCTTCCCTTCTTCACATCTTCAAATAGAGCTAGTGATGACTTGCCTTCCAATGCACTTGATTCTACAGTCATGCTTTGTCCATATCATTTCACAAATGGATATCTAGGTTCAATCAATCCCAGCTCAGAATGAATCTTCTGTGCTAAAGAGATCATCTTATTTACATCATTTTGGTTTTCCACCACAGGATACGAATCGCTGCTGAACACATGATGAGTTACTCTCATCCTTCGGTGAGGTGTTGGCATATCTAGGGCACTGGGTCAGTTCCTTTGTTAGATCGACCTGAGATTCATCTTTTTCTTCATGACTTCATACAGTAAAGCATTTTGCGATACAATATCATTGCAATTAATATAATTCTAAGTTGCCTTACAGCGAAATGGGAGAAGTTAAAGATGGACTCCAAGACACAGAGCTAAGGAGCGTTTCAGCTTGCAGTGAACTGTGCCTCACTATAGTTTGACTTTGAGTATTGCATAAGGCAAATCTAGAAAAGCAGAACTACAATAGGTTCATTTATGTGTTTTCCAGCAGGCTGCTGAAATATCCTGTTGCTCTTCCAAAATGTTTACGAGAGTATTCAGTCAGTATCCTCTAAAAATTTTAGGGCAATCAGATTTTTTTTTTTTTTTTTCCAAATTCAGATAAAATTAGTTTGGCAAGGTACTGGTATACATTTTTCTAGTAACTTAGATGGGTAATGGTTGCTTTTTTTTTTTTTTTTTTTTTTTTACCGTGAGACCAAAATAGACAGATATTTGAGAAGGTTTTGTTTTAGTAAGTAACTTTGTGTTAGTCCAAACAAGTCAACAGCCAGGGTTCAACACAGTTAATTGCCAAGAAGTTTGCTAACAGTTATAAAACAAAACAAAACAAAACACAAAGTTTAGACATTTAGAACAAAACTCTTGGACTGATACTGATATATTTTGAGAAAGATTCAGTTATATTTGAAATATGTCGAGTAAATTTATTCCTTTTGGTTGATTACAGCTAAGAATCGTTTGGCTGCAGTATGATTAAAGTTGTCTTTATATGGAATGACCTCTCATACTCAGTAACTTTGTTTTGCTGCCATAGTGTATGTCATCATATGATCTAAAATGTTTTTCCTTATATTTTCTTTTTAATACCCTACTAGTTTCATGCTTTTTTCCTGTAGTATTTACCAAATCATAATCTTTGCCATGAGATTTTTAGACATGCTGGGACTGTTCCATGGCTTTCATTTGGAAACTTGAATAAGATACGAAAAGCTGGGATATTTGACTAATTTTCCCAAAATTTCTGCATTATTCTGTTGTCGTATTGTTAAAATACAGTAAATGCTTTGCATATACAGGATAATAGAATTGTAAAATTAGCAGCAGAAAGAAAGACTGTTTACTGTCCTCTTATGGTGTCTCTCATCTACAGTGTGGGGTTCAGTGAAGTATATTTCAGAATTCACTAATTTTTATTACGTACAAGAAAGAATGAGATCGGATACGTGACAAAAAGCTTGTTAGATAGAATTTGTCGACAAAAACTACCAGTATGAGCATATGCACGTATCTCATTCGTTCTGAAAGTTTGTCAGACTCCCAGTGGAATGAAACAACATTATCCTTATTAAAACTAATGGGAACCAATGAATTACTAAATATGTAATAAATTACTAGATATTAATACTGTCCTAACCAGCTTTGCATTAGGAGGTATCTCATCAGGAGATTGTACCGAGTCATGAAAAGGCAGCGTTGTCTGTTAGTGTGTTTTAAAGCAGACATGCTAGCAATATCAGACTGTTATTTTGCAATTATCCTGGCTGCTTATTTTCATGCAATAGTTCATTTTCTTTCCTTTTTTCACACTTCGCCTGCTGGGACATGGCAAGGAAACCTCTGCTCCTCCAACATACTTTTCCTTTTCTGCCCAGCATCTTTGCTGTCCATCCGGCAGTGTTAGGAATGGTCCTTTCACTGCGCTTTAGCATTGCAGCCTGAATGCTAACAGACGGAGCAGAGTACAGGTGAAATATGTCTGAGTTACAAGAAGATCTGGCTAGCTGCGTTCAGCTGAAAAGCTATGAATTTAGTATCTCTGTTTAGATTCAGAAATGGAACAGAACGCCAATTCCTGCGATAAAAGAATAAACCTAATTGTTGCATTCAGTAAAGATGTTTGTGTCTATTTGATGTCCCCTGTCAGTGATACAACTTTACAATCCCACAAGGCATGTTGCTGTGTTGCCAAAATAAGTTCTATTACCTGTTTATGATGATCAGAGGGCTGGAGCACCTCTCCTGTGAAGACAGGCCGAGAGAGTTGGGGCTGTTCAGCCTGGAGAAGAGAAGGCTCCGGGGAGACCTTATGGCAGCCTTCCAGTACCTAAAGGGGGCCGACAGGAAAGATGGGGAGGGACTTTTTAGCAGGGAGTGTAGTGATAGGATGAGGGACAACAGCTTTACGCTGAAGGAGGGTAGGTTTGGATGAGATGTAATGAAGAAGGTTCTTCCCTGTGAGGGCGGTGAGGTGCCCTCCCTGGCAGTGCCCAAGGCCAGGCTGGATGGGGCTTGGAGCAGCCTGGTCTAGGGGAAGGTGTCCCTGCCCGTGGCAGGGGGCTTGGAACTGGATGATCTTTAAGGTCCCTTCCAACCCAAACCATTCTGTGATTCTGTGACTATGAGATGATGTGTGTTGTTAAGCTGGCTCACAGCCATTCCAAGGATCAGTGCACTAAAGTGCTTCATGTCTCTTCTCATAGAGATTAGCAAGAAAAAAAAGAACCCAGAGGGAAAAAGTAATCAGGAAATGTCCTGAGAAAGTAAAAGAAACTATTGCTTTGTTTTGGTGGGGAGAAAAAAAGAAAGATTTCATCAAGTACACTGAATTTTTTTCAGGCAGAATGCAACAGTTCATCAGGAATATAAGAACTCATTAAATATACCAAAGCCACACATAGACTAGACTGTAGTAGAGAGCCCCCAGGCACTGGGAATCAATGTCACCATGTATTGGACCAGCTGCTGGAGTGGTAGTAAGGCAGGTTTTTAGTCACTTGCCTCCACTCTGAGGCGTTGCCTCTCTTTCAATGAAGATCACCTTTAGGTTTTTCATCCTCCATGCTTTCACAGCTAAGGGGCTTAAATATGAACTCAGGACCACAAGCCAAAACGTTTATTGGGGCAAATCATCCGCCTGACCCCTCAGAATGGCAGGTCCTAGCTGGTGAATGAGGACTTACTTAGAGGCCTGAATGGGATGCTTCGGAGGAGGGTTCGGAGTCAGGCAGTTAGAAATGTTAGCCAAAGGGGCATACTGGGGCTCCTGTCCTTTTCCTGTGCTTGGGTGCCAGGTTTGGCACTGTCTGTTATGACTTTCCGTAATACAGGTTTCACGCTTCCAAGGAACTCTGCCAGGAGACACCGATCTCAGGGCTCGCTCTTTCCAAAGTCGCTCTTCCTGTGAAAGCCATCTTCTTGCTCCACGTGACAGGCAAGTGTGACAGCCTTCATACAGAGAACAATCCCAGTTGCTGAAGGGATACTCAAGCTGTTTTAATCAAGGGTTTTCTCTTCCTCTGGGTGAAATTGAGTTATTTTGCAACCTATGCTTTTATTTAAAACCTCAAATGCTGTCACAGAAAAGGAAGACTTTTTTTTTTTCTTTTAATTAGGCTTTGTATAAAGGGCCTTCTTGAATGCAGTGCAGCAGACTGGAGACATTGTAGGAGTGGAATAAATGTTTTCTTTCAGCTGAACTGGCTTGGCATGGTTGCATACAGACTTACTTGTTGCCAGGCTATTCTCTTATATTGAGGGTATTTAAAGATTGTTATGGGATTATTTGGATTTTCTTTTATATCGACAATCAATTCAGGCAATAACAAATAGCTGCCTTGAGGTCAGAAAATGACAGCTTGTTTCTGGTGCAGGCAAATGTTAATGTGGATTTTAAAACCTTCATCTTACATTTATTATTTTCCGCAGTGGCATGCTATTGTTACCCCAAATCTTGCCTCACAAGCAGCTAGTATTTTCCGTTTGAACTGCAGATGTATTCAGAAAACATGTCACTTTAAGATCAAGGATTTCACACATTGGAAATGACAAAAAGGGGCATAGCTCCTGCCTATTCCTTCTAGATTAATAGGCTTTTAGAGCCCAGAGAAGCCACTGCACTCTTGTCTAGCATGTTAACAGCATGTTAAACTGAATTCATCTAGCGTTTTTTACATTAAGAGACTGTCTTGTGTTTGAATAGTGTCTTGAAAAGACATGCAGTCTTGACGGAAAATCTTAAAATGTTACTTCTGCATCACCATAATGTAAATTGTAATAGTGTGTTACTCTCACAAAGAATTTCAGCCTACAATATTTTATGTGTGTAGGTGCAGGTATTCAGCTGCTGTACTGCTCATCCTGACCCTTAGTTTCACTTTTACTTGCAAAATAGGCCATGCTTCTTACTTCTTTTTTTAAAAACTACCAGGTTTTATGGGTGCATGTTCACAGTTTAAGAGAAATCTTACACACTAAATCACACCAGAAATTCAAATTCAGTCAGATCCTAAAGCTGCTTTTAGCTATTTTATTGCCCCCAATTTTGTTGGTAGGAGTCGCATTCTTTATTCCCCCATGCATGATTTTTACATTTAACTGTGTTACACTAATCAGATGAACTCAGTCAAGAAAGCAATCCAGATTTATCTGTAAGTATTTTAATTGTCATTAGAGAAAGTAATTTAGTTCAGGTTTCAAATTATTTAATCTGGTATATAGGTTCTGATGCAGCTACAGGTGAATCCCTCTCTTGCATTCCTTGTAGCAAAAAATCAGCCAAGTATGACTGATCACACTTGAGAGAGCAAGAAAGTAAAGGAAAAATAAAGGCTGAGCTGCTGTTTCCTTTCTGTGGTAAGAAGTTGTTCGCAAAAGGAGAAAGGCGGGTGACAGTCGCTGTTGTTTTTTTCCCCTTCTGCTGCTGTTTGCTTTGCTCTTGCTGCACTATTTAAAAGTACGAAGGCTGTGAGAGAGAGGCTTTGATAGGAGGCTCAGGGTTTACGCTGTAGTAGCATTCTGCGTAGGGTGTGTGATCGTAGTGATAAACTCGTCTCCCCCTTTCCCTTTCAGGGCACAGGCTTGTCTGTATTGCAGCCTGTAGTTCTGTCTTTAATTTAAATGAAATTAAAACAAGAATAGCCCACACTTATGAAAGAGCAGAAAAATATGGTTGGGGAAAATGTTTATATTAGAAGTTTAAAGAGTTTGGGCTACATTAAACTATAGCTGTGGTCAGGAATTTTGCATATTTTAGTGTTGGATTTGCACCACTGGAAAATAAAATGCCTTGTTGGCCTACTGAACAGCAATGGTTTGCAGATCTGAGAACTTCCCAGTGCCAGTGAACTCCACCACGGCTCTGGAAAATTACTCAGACACAGATGAAGACCTGAGTTCATTCAAGCCTTGGTGTCTGTGTTGAGGCTAACGCCGCAAGTAAGTACCAGTCTTACTGGGTTTTGTGATAATTACTTGTTTGCAGGGGGGTAGAAAGGAGTATCTCTCTGTTCTGTGCAGAGTTACTGGTAACGGGTTTGTTTTCCATTAGAAATACTGCAAACCATCTTGCCTGTCTTCTGGAAGCTTTCAAATTAGCAGTAGTATATAACTATGGCCACCTTAAAACCCATAATATTTATTATTTGGAATATTAGAATATTTATAAACAGAAAAGTTTCTTGCATGGCATTTTTTTTTTATTAATTACTACTTTAAATGGTAAAAATAAACGGGTATTACAGAATAGCAAAAGAAAATGCAAATACCACAACAATCACATTTATTTTGTAAACCAGACATTGAGTAGTTGACTGCTTATTACTAGAATACAAACTAGCGTGTCCATCCCAGACTTTACAGAAAATGGTGTAGTGTTACTGTCACGGGTTCTTGCAAAGCAAACAAGACAGTAGTACTAAGGCTGGTCTAAAGAACGCTGATGGCAATGACTCTGCCAGCTCATTTCAGCTGTTTTAAAATCACGTTCTTTAATTTTCCTATGGCATTATGGAAAATTGAAGCACTTACGATTCAAGATTTTAATAAGGTGTGATCTTGCAAAAGTGCTGTAGAAACTGCTTCCCTAAATGGACCAGTATTTTTCTGTTTTGCCTTCCTATCTTCAGCCAGGCAGGTGGCTTTTTTTTCATTCTGAAATGCCATAAAAATCTGTTAACAGGAGATAAAAGACAGGGCTGGAATCTTGTCTCCGCTAAGCCAACGTGGTGATGTCATCGTCACGGCATGGCCGGTCCTGGGAAGGACCCTCGCTGGGCCAGGATTTCACCCCAAATGATCTAATAATATTCCTGTAGCTCTGGATTTTGTGTGTTAAGAGGGAGAAGGAATTTGGTGTCTTAAGGTGCAAGATCAGGAGATCAGTTTCAATAATGTCAGTGTACTGCAGGTCAATACGACAGCCCTGAACAATTTATTTTTATTAGGAAGAAATCCTATCCTCTGTAACATCCCAGGCCCATGTCCTGGCTCTTGCTTGTTTACACGTGTGCCCAGCACAACAGAACCGAATAAACAGAAAAGTTACAATTACAGTTCATGAAAACAGAAGGGTCTGAAGGAACATTTATAACCAATTTACTTACAATTCTTTCTTAATTAGATTGCTAGGGGTAGTATGCGACTACATTTTAAGGACAGGATTTCACTAAAGGAATTCCTTTTACAGGAGACCATCAGGTTTGTCATTTTATAATAAAAGCCTTGGTGACATTATCCTAGGAAATATGTTTAAAATTTTTTTTCTAGGTCTTTTTTATTACACAAGGTCCATCCCTGTGAGTGCCTAGCTACAAATGAAATTGAAATCTGTGTAAAAACTAACTTAGGTGCTTGGGCCAGATTTCAGGAAATCAGGAAATCATTCACTCTTTAGAGAATATCCGTAATTCTCCCAGCAAATACAGCAAATTCTCCTAGGCACCTTGCCAGACTGTCCGGATGATGGCTGCTATCTCAGACCTCAGCGTATTTTGGTCTTCAGTGAAGATTCGCAAAGCTTGTTGCATCAGTCTTGGCACGGCACACCGAGGAAGCATACACAGGGTCCTGACTTACATGAAAACATTTCTCTCTCGGGCCCTGAATAAAATCTCTGGCAATCAGGCAGAAAAACCATCCTTCCCTTTTGTCTTGTAAACTTGAGAGCCAATTAGTTAAAATATCTCTATGGAATACATGAATTTGCAGCTGCAGGCAGGGAGGAAGCTTCCACTGAATATGGTATTCCTTTATTACATGTATTTTCTTTTAATTAGGAAATATTTTATATTATGATGAGTTTAAGTGACTGCAGTCATTACATGTACTTATTCCTGTGATGCATACAGTATTTCTTACGCCTGTCTAGTGACATCTATAGTCCACATGCCTCTCTCTTACATGACACTGGTGGCTCTGCACCTAAAAAAAGGATCCAAAGTCTGTCCAAAGTATTCTGTCAAAGGGGGTGGATCTAAGAGAAAAACAACATTTATGGTACCACAGGGACTGGTTTCATGAGGACGTTAAAAGAGCTTTTGCCAAATGACCATCGTGAAGTGACCAAATAAGACAACAATACACAGATATTTTGAAGGAAGTATTTGGGAAGATGGAAGGAAGGGGTTGTTTGAGGTGGTTTAAATAGAATGCACTTTTGGAGGAGTAAAAGGGTTACTGAGCATTGAGCAACTCTATTCAATTCCTCAAAGTGTGGAATAATCCCTGAAGTAAACTGAAGAGATTCATCTGTTCAGTTCACGGTAAGATTTCCACAAAATTAAGTGCAGGGTACACAAAAATAAATAAATAATAAACTGCTTATTTGCAAGAATTGCAGCATATCTAACCAGATCATACCTGCTTTTATGCCGATTTCTTCGTCAGTATCTAGGAAGTTCCATTCCTTGTGAAAGGAGTACCATGGTGTAAGAACTATCTGCAGTATTTGAAATGGGGTTTTTTTTTGGTGATAAGCTGCTATTACTGTGTTACTAAATTGTATACTCCTTTGCTAATGATATTAACATGACAGTAACCCTGATTAGAAGTCTTGTTCTCAGTATCTGATATTAACTTCAGTATTTTTTTACATCTTGATCCATATGTTAGTTGCTTTTCAGTAACTGGCTTTCCTATTCTCTATTACAATTCTGTTTCCCGGACCTGAAGTCAGCACAGACCTGTGCACTGAGAAGTGGAAATGTGCTGTTTGGGAGTACTCTACAGTCTGTATACAATATCCTGCATTTTATGTGTTTTATATAAATGATGTAACTCAAATCAAACTTTTTTTTTTTAAGTAAATGTCAGAGGTAGAATTAATTCTCGAAACTAGAATACGAAAGAGAGAAAATGGTTTTCAACACTTCCAGTCAAGATGTGAGGTAGCCCAAGCACTTAAATGGAATTCAGGAGGAGGTTTTGCTGTTAAACACATCAAAATGGGTTGTGTTTTGAATGAGTAATTTAAAACGGTTTGGCTGCAACATGTTTGTAGAGATTGTTTATCAGAAGTGCTCTAAAGAAACCATTTGGACTGCTGGATGGTTAGAAAGGACGCGTGGCTAATGGAGCTGCTGCCCCTTCTGTCTCCAGAGTTGCTGGATTCTACATTGATAGCATTTGACATCATGATCCTAAAAAATATTCTGGACTAAGCCAGAAAGAGGGAAAACATCTCTTAACCATTGTCTGGCTAAATCTTGAACAGTTAATTAAGGGCAGGATGGCCTTGAAGATGAGGAACAGGATGGTTTTATTCTTGGATTAGCTTTCGGCATGCTTGGGCAATTAATTTTATCTCTTGATGTGTAAACCTCCCATCTGTAAAAAAGGCATCATAATGCAGGCCTCTGTAAAGTCTTTTAAAATCTTCTGACGGTCGCTAGTGGTCTGTCGTGTCTCAGAGAAAGCTTACTGTTGTTCTTTCTTCTGTGTTACTTTCTTTTCCTGTTTGTTTTTCATTTTTGCTATCTTTGCCTTTATTTTGAATAGGACTTTGGTTGGCCAAAGGAAGACAAATCTACCATTTACAACACCTCCAGGAACTTTTAATCAGAAGGGGAAGTAGAGTCTTAGATGATCTGATTCTTGTAGAAGTTTTCCAGGCCTGAGAGTGGCTGATCATGGCATTGCGGTGCCTGTCATTTCCTACCAGCTGCTCTGCAGGGGAGATTCAGGGTTAGAAGTGACGTCCTCTGTCCGTCCTTCCTTCCTTTCATGTACACGGAATTAGGCACGTGAAGAATTAGTAACAGTGAGACTATACTTACGCATATCTAATTCCTGTCAGATAGCCTATACCCTTAAAAATGAATCCTCAAACCACTTGAACCTCGGATTACCCACCCAAAATTAAACCGAAGGAAAAATGTCAGTTAATGTAGTTTGAAAACAACCAGAATTTCACTGAACCCCAGTGAACGTAAATGATCATTGTCAGACAAGACATACACAAGCGTGTTTGCCCTGCTAGCAGATAGAATTAAGTTTTCATCAGTTTAACTTTCTGAGGTGTTGGTTGAGTCCTCAAGCCCATCTTTCATTAGAATTTCTGTTTTTTTCAGACAATCTCAGGCCTGAATTCATCTGGAAAACGTTGACTTCGCAGCCTGTGGTCGTCTTTTCCTTCCTTAAGTTTTCCCAGGCAGACGTGGGATCAGATGAGACAGGCTTCCACTTTTTCAATGCACTAGAGCTTCTGCAGCCATCCAATGTCCAGTCTTCCTCAGCAGGCCATTTATTTCTTCCAAGTTCTGCATCACAGGCATCTTGAGAAAGTTGTAGAGATGCCCCCTTTCATAAATGCACCTGATGGAGGATGCGAGACAGGCTAACTAATCCATTCCGCTGATGAATTCAAATTCTTCTGACTGAAGATGCCTGTATCTTTATCGGCATGAATTGCATTTTCATTCCCTTCTTCCAAAAGGGATTAACAGCTTTGATTTCATTTAAGAGGTTCAGTTAGAGATTTCCCTATAAAAGGTTGAGCAGAGGTAAAAACTAAGCAAAGGATTTCCTAGATATGCTCTTACTCTCTGTCAGTCTTCAAATTCCTTATCTGGTTTGCCTGGGTGTTTTTACTAAAAGATTCATGTGATAATCGCCAGTGATCTTGTTACACTGTGGCAAATTTGCTGAATGACTGTTAACTGCGTGATGTGACATCAAAAGTAAATTTGTATCCCTCCTAGGAAGAAAAACCTTCTAGTCATCTAGGTGCCACTGACAGAAAATACTGTGTACAATAGTAGACATAGAATCAATATAGCATTTTTCAAGTGAGTGGAAATCTGTCCGATCTGGCTACTTTATGAGAAATACCACTAAAATTATGGTCAGAGAAAGACGTGAGATAAAACCCTTTTGGCATGAAAGGTGAAATACCACGTAGGTTTTCCTTTATTTACAACTCTGGACCTTCACAGTTTGCTTTTTCCACGTTTCTATGAAATAATCCAAGTTTTCTGTTTTTCAGGGATGTTTACAGGGTCCACAAGAAAGAGTTGCCTTAGTGCTGGGTAGATCAGTTCTGTGGGAAGGACAACTCTTCATGATTAACAACTCTTGGTGTTTACTATTTATTTTTAAAATTGTCAGCATAGATGTTTTATTACAGTTCAGTAAAAACAAATATTTTTACTGTGATATAAAAAATAGCAACATCAAAAATCTTACAATGACATCATTTTGGGCATCTCAGAAATTTGTTATTGGATAGGGATATTAAGCACTGCCCTCTTGTTCTTTTAGAATTTGCTTCAGATTTGGATTTTGATCACAAAGATCATGTTTCTAGTAGCCTCATGCCAGAACTGAAGTGTCTTTCTGTTAGCACCACAGATTGTCTTTGCCAGGCTGTGCTCCGAGGCCAGGACAGAAGAGTCTACAGTTACAGGAGACCAGGTTAAGGTGGGGGTTTTGTGCTGTTTGGGTGTTTTGGGTTTTTTTTTTTGTTGGTTTTTTTTTTTTTCTGCTTTGGTGACATCTAATAGTATTCAAGAGTCTAGAAGTGATATTCCAGTCTTGCTCAGTGGACATTTTACACTTAAGTACCCTATGGTGGAATAAGCATGCTGCTGTTGTAACAGAATGCATGAGGTAGACGCAACTTTTCAATCTTTTTGAAAACTCCTTGGATTGTCACTGTTGCTGGTCTGCTTCTCTAATGATGAAACACATTGCATGGCTGGGTTTCCACAGTTCCCATTTCCGAGTTACAGAACAGCATTTTACAAGACATCAGCAAATGAAAACCAGCGGTAGCGTCCTAATTTTCACTAGCTGCGTGGTAGTCCCCACTGGCCTTCCCAAAGTGCAGCATCGGCAATTCTTTTTACAATACTGATGTTGTTTTACAAAAATATAAACCCCTCCTAGAAATAATGGTTTACTTTATTTTTAACACAGGACAATAGTTTCTGTAGACAAGTATTGAAACCATCAGTGGGACCCTGCAAAAGAGATGTGTATCCCTAACTCTTCCTGAGGAATAGGATGTCTTTGAAAATTAACAGACCTTTGCACATACATAGCTGGTCTAAATCCGCTCTTTGAGAAGAAGAGGGAAGAGGAAGAGGAGCATGAGGACGAGGGTTAGCAGATAAAGGAATGTATTCTTTCAAGCAAATAATTTGGACATTTGAATACAAATTACACCGATATCACAGGATCTTCCTGCCTTTTCAAATGTAGCGACTTTTTTTTGGTCACTACAATAGCTGCTAAATGTAAAAATCATGCTATTATTTGGTTTTATATGATAGTATGAAAATCCAGGATCCACTCCTTGAGGAAGTCTCTAACATCACTTGACACTGAACTCTGTTAGTAGTGCTTGCAAGCACTAGGTGCTGTAATACAACCAGTAGCTTTACAGATTAAAGGTAACAGTGAAATTTCCTTTCCTGTGAGTTGATCAGGCAAATCTGACTAAACAAATGTCAAACTGATTCACTCATGTCTGTAGAAATCTTGAACCTAGGTTGGCTTTGCATTCTGCCAAATTAAAAAAAAAAAAAAAAAAAAGCTGAAAATACACTGCTGATGCTTGTATATAAACCGTACTCATCAGGTGTTTGGTCACAGAATCACAGAATGGTTGAGATTGGAAGGGACCTCTGCTCCAACCCTGCTCAAGCAGGGCCACCCAGAGCCAGTTGCCCAGAAACATGGCCTGACGGCTTTGAGTATCTCCGAAGAGGGAGACTCCACCACCTCGCTGGGCAACCTCTTCCAGTGCTCGGTCATCCTCACAGTAAAAAAACTGTTTCCTGATGTTCAGAGGGAAGCTCCTGTGTTTTGGTTTGCACCCACTGCCTCTGGTCCTGTCACTGGGCACCACTGGAAAGAGCCTGGCTCCGTCCTCTTTGCACCCTCCCTTCAGGTGTTTATATATGTTGATAAGATCCCCCCCTGGGCCTTCTCTTCTCTAGGCTGAACTGCCCTGGTTCTCTCAGCCCTTCCTCATCAGAGAAATGTTCCAGTCCCTTAATGCTGGCTCATGGTCAACTTGGTGTCTACCGAGGACCCCCAGGTCCTCTTCCGCAACAGTGCTTTCCAGCTGGGTGGACCCCAGCATGTACTGGTGCCTTGGATTGTTCCTCCCAGGTGCAGGACTTTGCACTTCCCCTTGTTGAACTTCATGAGGTTCCTGTTGACCCATTTCTCCAGCCTGTCCAAAGCACCGTTCCTTGCTCCAAGGAACAGCATTGGGCATACACTTTAGCCATCCTTTTAAAACAATCACTTCGGTGAATTTGCATTTTCCGTCATATATAGCTGAGAAAAAGCATGCTACCGCTAATTTTCAGCTACTTGCTAACACTTAATTTAAAACTCTACTGAGACTTTATATTTTTAGTGCTTTTACAGTAATTTGATGAGTTGTAAAGTGGCAGAGGAGTACTTGAGAGGCTGAGAACTAGGTGTCGTCTGCTATTAAATGTTCATGGAATGAACACAGAGAAAATTCACAGCAAAATCCTGTAGTGACTTAAGAACAACTTTATTCCGAGGCCAGGCTGCTCTAAATGCAAGAACAGCTGATCATAAGGCAGGGCAGTGGTGCTGACATGCAGCTGACTCCAAGCGATCAGGATAATGAAGCTCTGCATGACGGTAAATAAAACAATGGCAGGCTCCAGACCTGCAAACTTGAGTGTTTTGTTAGAAAGAACCTGCGCACTTTCAGCTCCTTCCAACTAGCACTTTCCAAAAATTTAGCACAATCAGGCTAATCAGTTTTCAAGGGTGGCAATTTTTAGACATCTAAAAGCCAATGGAATAGATGATGCCTGGGTTAAGTGGTAACTACGTGAGCTGCTTGAAGGCTCCAATTCTATGGAACTCCTATGTTAGCTGACAATGCCTATTTGGATCAAGCCCTGCTGTCACTTCTCTGATGCATCCATCAGCTCACCTTCTCTACTGTGCTGCTACTTTGGTTGCTTGTTCTTTTCCCCCCACTCCTTGCATCCTTAACTCCTCATCTTAATCCTTCTACTCCTGTTAGCTTTTTATCCAAGTCTGCTCATCTCACTCCCACTTTGGCTCCAAGATGGGCTTACTTGCAAGAATCAAGTATGTCAATAAGCCCCAGCAGAGCCGTTTTTAGTCTAACATAAGCAGACATTTCCTGTAAACCTGATACCTGGATTATTTCCATGTTACAAGGATGACAAATGGCTCACTAAATAATAGACTTCATAAATACATTATCATTTCAATGAAATGTTTCATAGCATTTCTGAAAAGGCAGTAAGAAGTGAACTGTAGTGCAATTCTCTGCTGAGCTTCACAGCCAGACCTAGTTCTAGGTCCATGTAAGATGCTGGAAAACAAACTGGGACATGATATCATCACCAGATGTTGGATATATAACTTGATGTATTTCTTGTGGTTAGTGGGCTGAAGAGCTGATCAAACCATTATTCCCCCTTGTGTAAAAGCAGCAATACATCTGTTAGAAATTGCACTATGACCTTTGGGATTTTCAAATGCAGCAATGCAGTTTTGCAGATGTAGCTAATTATACATTGCTAGATAATGAAGATTTAGATTTTTGGGGGCGAGGGGAGAGGAACGTATTCCATATTTTATTTTCATAGTATTATAACTACATGTCTTCATATTCTAGCTGACTTTGCAGAGGGCAGGCTGAAAAAGAAACATTTTATTTTGTGGGTTTTTTTTAAGAAGTGCCAACTACTTCTCTCACATCGATCCCTTTACACAGCACTTGCCACGTAAATGTCACAATATTTCAAAGATGAGATGACTTGACTGTGGTAAAGAGTTGGTCTTATGCAACGGCCAGCACACAAGAACAATGCAAGAGTTTTGTTAGTGATGCGTAAATATTTGTTGCAAAATGGTATTTTAATCAGTGCTGTTCAATCTCTAAAATGCAGAGACAAAAGAAAACTTCAGCTAAACTTGATATTCTCTTCTAACAACCCCGTGGCCTCTGCAGATAGGAAGATTCATTATACACAGTTGCTAAGAAATGACAGGTACATAAGAGAAGCTCTATCTTGAGCCCACTTTGGCATTTCATGTTATGGAGGCCACCACTGGCTCGCTGAGGCCACGCAACTATTCGTGAGCAGAACAGTAAATCCAGCCCTGTGAGTCCCCTGCAGCTCGGCGGGATCTCCTCAGGGGCAGGATCTGCTCAGGTGCTCCTCATCCCTGTCCGGGGCTCTGCTCCAGCTACAAAGTCGCTGTTGGTAGATGAAGTCCACTCAAGCCTGCTCAGGGGCTCAGGGTCACGGGGGACGGGCTTCCTCTTTTCAGCCTAAAGATCAAGTCAGATGCCTGCCTTTCAAAAGAGGCAACGGAGATTGCAGACTGTTTTGCCACATTTAGTTGTACTGAGGGGAAGCAAAGGAAGACTTTGGCAAATGATATGGCTGGTGATGTCTGTGTATGGGAAGCAGTTTGCCTGTTAATTTCGAGGACATTTGCAACGAGCTGAACATCCCTCTGTCCGGGTAAAAACCCATTCTCTGGGCTGCCAGTTGAACTTGGGTACTTTTTTTTTTCCCAGAGGTCTTTTACTCTCAGCCTTTTACTCTCAGCCTCAAGTGTATACTTCAAGTGTGTCTTTTCCCCAGTAAAAGAATTTAAGAACTTAAAACAACCTCCTGAATTTCCTCTAACTCCTGCTAAAGCTGTCTAGTTTACACTGAATTGTACACAGGTTTGAGGTTTTGGTCTCTTCAGTTTCAGGTTTGCAGGACAGGTCTGAAAAATACATTCCCAAATCCTTAGTGCCTCCCCCCAAACAGGACACTAGGCAAGCTACTGTGTGTTAATTTTAAGCCTTGCAAGTCTCTTGACATTTTTATTTCCTTGAAAGAAAGCAGCAATTATATGTTTAGCCATTTGTTTTGCAGTTGAAAAAAACCCAGAAATATTTTCTCTCTTATTAACCGGACCAGTTTGTGGACACCAGGGAGTCCTTATAAACCAGCTTTTCTCAATATTTTACTTTCTTCCAGGTGGCTGAGGAAAATAATGCATCTGTTCCAAATCTCAGCAGACCCACACATTACAGACGTCACCGGAGCCCTAAAACAAACACGTTGTGTAAAGCTGGAAATGTTTCAAGAGTTCCCACAATTATGAATTCATCTGATATTCACTTGAGAAACGTAACAGCTTGGAACAAATTATCTTTTCTAAACTAGCTAGCTGTAGCTAGGTTTTCCTCGGTGCGTATGTTTGTGCAAAGGGGTAAGAAGGCAGCGGGGTAGACAGATGGGTTGAAGTGTTCCATGCTGAGCCAAAAAGGGACAGAGGAGGTTCCTGGCAGCCCAAGGTTTATGACTGGGAATGAGGTAATAAGTTACCAGTCCCAGGTTTTACGCTTCTCTGGTGGTTTGAGTTGTAGTATCCATTGATTTAAATTGTCAGCAAAAGATACATTAGGAGAGAGCAAGTTCTCCATAACTCAGAGCAGATCCCTTCTGCCAGAATTAACTCCCTTGCTTACTTTATTGAAGCTATTTATACATTATTTCATCGGGAAAATCCCCCTGTGACACACTTCACATTTTCAAGGAGGTCCTGGGAAATTGTTATGACCTCATAGTGGATATTTTAGCTTTTTTCTACCTGGGACATAGCCAACATCATTCATATTTTCTGTGACAGGGCATCCTATAAAAGCTTTTTTTAAAGAATTTTCAACAACATTTTATCCCCATTTAAACAGAAAAAAGTTCCCCTTAAAGATACCAGGCTATTTTATTATGGTAACCTCACTTTAATATGTTAGTTTTTCTTATTTGTTCATCTTTATAGGTGGCAATGTTTAAGGATTTTTAGCTCTTCAGAAGTGTCTACAGTTTTAATTGTGTTATTATTTTGAGCTATAACACAGTAAAAATGATCGTGTTAAACAGTTGTGTTGTATTAACTAAGTATTTAAAAATTTCACCCCTTGTCAAAGATCCAGAATAATACCATTGCTTATCAGTATCATTTAAAACAAAAAGTTTTTAAGTAGTCTAAATAATACTTTTCTGAACATGAGGAGAATTATCTGTGAGGGATAGGACCTGAGGGAAATGACAAGATGCGTGAGAAAACAGAGAACCCAGGGAAAAGAAAGAGAAACAGAGGGTTTACTGTATAGTAGGGCTTAAGTTGTTGATACAGCCAAAGGCATTTTAATGACTTCTTTTTAAAGGTGACTGTCTAAATTATTTTAAGTCCCATAGCTTGAACTGATGCCAAACTGTCTTTATTTAGACTTTCCTGTGTTTAACTTATGCCTGTTTCCAATTTCTGTTTTATTTTAACCCCTTTTCAGTCTTTTTGTATTTGTTTTCCCTTATTTATGTTCTTCCTTAGTTCCCCTCCTATTTTTGGCCAGGAAGTGTGTGGCAGGGGAGAGGAATGGTCTTCAGTCTGCCTCTGTACAACTTCCTTAAGGCTCTCCCTCAGCGCCCGCAGGAGTGACAAACAGCCCTTCCCTTGGATACCTGAATTGGGTGCCCAGCCCAGGGTGTTCTCAGCATTTGCAGTCCTCGTACTGATTAACAGTGAGCTCTCATAATCCAAAGACCTTGCTCTTCCTCTTCTTTTGTCATGCTCTCCCAACAGTTCCTTGGAAGTGATAAAAGTCCAGCGTAACTGGAGAAAGAGTACAACTTTGTGAACCCAGCACTTCTTTTACTGTCTGATTAATTATGTGTTCATGTGATTGAAGTGACACTATTCGTTCCCCAACGACCCTGCAGACTGAGGGACTTTCACTGATTTTGTAAGGTACACTGACAGACCTCATGCTGTTTGGGATGCCTGGAGCGTCCTGCCAACAGTAGCAAAAGCTGCGTTTTGATTAAGGGGAAAGGAGATAAAAGGGTGACAAGAGTGCATATGTCCTTGCTTTCAGGCTTTGTCAAAAGGGGATCTTCCATCCGTCTCCCTCCTGCTGCTGCTAACAGCATGCTTTCATGGCCGTGACTTTTCTAAGACTTGTGTTCTGCAATGAGAGAGAAGGGGTGTTGGCAAGTAAATAAACGCAGCAAAATTAAGCATGGGGGATTTGGGTTCCCTGCATCAAGATAAGAGCGGCAACAACAAAAATGACTAAAAGTTTCTGCCTCGTGAGATATAAGAGGTGAAATATATAATTTCTAGATTTGGAGAGTGAATTGGTACATGCTGTTAATATTCCCTAGAAGTAGAGTTCTTTACCAGATGGACATGGGCATGTCTTGGATACATCCTCTTTTTCACCTGAAAATTTTATCGGAATGGAATTTGAGGATTACAGGAATCTGTGAGGACGATTTCTTTTACGTTAGCTGCTAAGTACAGCTACTACAATGGAGGCTAGTAGTGCATTATATATATTGGGACTGCTGTATTAACCGAACTGTACATATGGTTCACTGATAGCTCATGTTTTGGATGCACCAGACCTATTGCAAATGTACACTTCTGCTCAGAGAGGTCAACCGTGCATCACATACACAGTGGGCTCCATGTGTCCTGGGTCTGTATCCAGCTCATTCTGATTGTGTTGTGGAGCACATGTGCACGTATTTCTGCCTAGGAGATAGCTGTCAAAAACTGCCTAGGCAACAGTTTACCTTACCTAGGGCAGGAGGAAGGGAATTTGCAACCCTTCTGGTCTCAGAGCTTTGGTAGTTCAGCTACATCTGTTGCTGAAATTCTGGAAGTGGTATACAGGAAGGAAGGATGTATTTTCTCTATTTAACAAACCAAATGTGTTGGAATTTTTCTTCCTCCTTTTCAAGTAATGGGAGAGAGCAATTTCAAGGGGCAATGGCTGCTGAGAATGATGAGGTGGAGTATTTCTAAATCTGTATTTAGAGCAAGTGTTTCCTAGATCAGAGGCATAACATGAAGGGTCCCTTTCAGTGGCAGTCATTGCTCTGGGGAGCTGCAAGAGACAGCTCTTCGACCTTTAGAGTGAGATGCAAGAAAATACTTTTAAGCAATCATGTATTTGGGAGAAAAGTCTATTTTGCTAGTTTGAGCATTGTGGGATGCTCAATTAGTTATTTAGACAATGATTAAGGTATAATATTTATCTGGCTATGAACTGTTCATTATTACAGTTAATATATTGTATGCTAGCAACATTTTTATATGTTTTGGAGTACAAATACATGTTTTTAGAAACTGTATTTAACATACATGGTTTTAAATGTTTGGTACAGGTATGATGTTCAAATGTAAAATCATGTTACGAACTTCAATTGCTATGCCAGGTGTTCGTCTTCCCTAGCTAGTTCCTCCAATTCTCTGCTGAAAATTCATGCTCCAGATCCTCTTCCTTTCCCCCGAATTCCTCAGGAACATTTCCTTCCTGCTGTCCGAGAGCTCTACAGCAGAAACAGCATGATTCCCTATCTTCAGTATACCAAGCTGATCTTTTATACATTCAACTAAGAGCAATTCATATTTTTCACTTGTGAAAATTCACGTAAGACACTGCTGTGACAAGAAATTCAGCTTAGTGAGCTCTGACAGGAATGCTGCAGATATGTTACGCTGATGGTAAGAGGTACGTCTGCCCTGGAGTAAGGAAATCCCACTCATGCCTGGCAGTGGCTTGGATACACCTCCGAAGACAATGCATGTTGGGCACTGAGCAAAATGATGAGATGGTCATGGGAGAAAGTGAGAATTTAGGAAATGAAGGAACAGCAGCAGAGCCACCTACAGTGCTTAGGAAGTATTTGGAGAACTGCTACTATGTGGTAATTTTATTGTGATCATTCTATTACTTAGAGCAGTGGGACTTTGTTCAGAGGATATCCAATTAGGAGCCCTGAAAGAGGAGAGATTAGCCCGTGGAAGCCTTGGCAATAGCAGGGAAATATTAATTACAGGCTGAAAATTACCACTGTACCTCAAGCCCCATCATAAAACCACAGAGCCTTGGGCCAGCTCTCTATTTTTCATCCCCTTTGTGACACTTGAATCTCTGTTTGCATACTTAAAGTTATAATCACAGGGTACATTATTGCTAGGAGGCTGCAGAGATCATGCCTTTTCCTTGCTGTAGTCAGGAAGGGTCTGTTTTTCTCATAGCATTTTTTTCCACTTGTCCTCAGAACAACTTATTGCTCCAGTGGTTACCATAGGGACTGGAAAGACATTCAGCATATTCTTCCACAGCGTTTTTGCAGGCTGCTCTATGAGCCTGTACAATTCCAGTAGCGTGACACCATGTTATCTTTATTTATTTAAAACTTTATCTCCTCCTTTAAGGAAAAACACATTCTGAATTCTAGACAAGTTCGCAAGAAGCAACAAGTAGCACTGGCCATCTCGTTGGCTCTTTTTTTTTTTCCCATTTTTTCAATCTCTCTTTTTAAATAAACTTTAAAAAAAAAAAAAAAAGAAGAAGAAGAAAAGAAGTCACTTCAACCCTTTTTAAAATCTCTGGATCCAAAACCAGAGATTGCCCTTAAGCTAACAGATTTATAATTACTTTTGTCTCACCCTCTTAGACTTACAAGACGTACAGATGTAATCAAGATTAGAGAAAGTGAACACAAAGGCCATTTCATTTGTGTTCTGGGAGTAAGAGAACAAGAATCCTTCCTTGTTATTAGTCATTAGATCAAAGCTGCATTATGCAGGAATGTTGTATTTATGTTCTAAACTTGGATTTCACTCAGCAAATGGCTTTAGGCCCAAGCTTTGGTGATTAAATTAGGTCCTTAAAGTCTGATTAAGCACGTTAATGAAAAAAAAATTAAAAAATACTTGACCTATGGTTCACATTTATTTCTGCCCTGTTTTACTGCAAAAATTAGGCTTTTTTCAAAAGTACCTTGGCAGAATATGGTTCTGTTTATTTTTCAGTGCACCTAATCATTTACATGTCAAAGTGATTTTGGATGTGCTAGGGCAAAGACACAATGCTCTTTAAACTGTCCTGCGGTTGGCCTACAAAATTTCAAGGATATAAAATCACTCAGCAGTTTAGAGACTCCCACCCTGTCTTTAAAACAGTGCCCTCTTTAAGTGGAAGCTTGTTGTAAAATTGTTGCTTGTTGTGACTCTACCAGTAAAACCTCTCTCTCTAGCACTGGGTTATTTTCTTAACTGGTTTTCTTACATTTGCTAGGCTTTAGTATTGTAATAAATAGTATTCTTACCCTTTTGGAAATAGCGGGAAGTTGGAAAAGCTGCAGAAAGGTTCTAGTCCAAACTTTCCCCTTTCTCTGAAGTTCACCTTCTTATGTGAGTAACTGTATGTCTCAAACTAGACATTCTCTGAAGCTGACCTTCCCAGGGTGTTCTTTGTAAAGCTGACCCTGTTTTCTTCCTCTGTGAAGGCACTTAAATGCTGTTTGTCAGATGGTCAGGCCAACAGAGAAGAAATAAAGCTTCATTTCTGGTCATGGGTCAGGACACTCAGCAGACCCAGCAGAAATCTCCCACTTACAAAAAATTTCCTCTAAGAAAGAAACAACTTAGATACGCTTACAAAAGACATGTGGCTGTCTACTGTGCACTGAAGTCCAGCTTTCCCCACGCAGTCCCCAGGCTAATCAATTTTAGCTCTGCGCTGCAGAGCCGTGCCGAACCTAAGCTACCATAGCCATTCCTGCTTCTCTTCTCCATTTGAGTCTCACAGCGTATTTGCCCCTGGATTGGAATATGCAGCATGCGTTTGTGTGGAAAACTTCACATCTTCAGTATTTGCTGAACGCTCAGCAGGAACCAAGTTGTGCGCTTAATCTGATAAGCCCTCACATCCCTGACTCTGTGAGCTGTTCCCACTATGAGGTTACGTGAGAATTCATGCATACTTGGATGTGATGGACTTCTAAAAATAACGCACTCCAATGTACATGCACACTGACAGCAGAAATGCCAGACATTCCTCACTGCTCAAGGCTTTTCTATTGAATGTGTGCTCATACGAAAAAGAAACCAGTTTGAGGAATGAAACCACCTCCCAGTAAGGCAGTACTCTAAGAATTCTTTTAGCAGAGCTTCTTCGCTAATTGTTCATAGATTCTTTGTTTCAAATAATTGGCAGCTGTAGCCCGAAGTGCCGCAGATCTTCTCCTGACCTTGACTATACAGTCAACTTGACTAACTGTGAAAAAAATCAAAGGAGTGACTGAGCGACGGCTGCAGTCAAAGGAAATTTGCTCTTGAAACAAAAGTGAACCTGCTTCCCTGCCAGACTTTCCATGGACAAAAGGGTATTTGTTTTCCCTTTGGTACCCATGGTGGCATGGCTTTCATTAGAAAGTTAGCAGGCCAAGGTTACAGCTGTACAGGATTGCCAGCCAGCCTTTGCAGCCAAATGGTCTAAAGCAATCCATAAGAGCACAGCTGTCTCATAGTACAATGAGGTGAGGAACACATGATGAATAGCTAAGTCTGTGTCTGTGGGTGAAGTGGGGAAGGAGAAGAGATCACCGAGGCTATTGCAGTATGCAAGTAATACAAATTATTCTGAGAATTTGCTGTCAGTTAAATGAGCTATGCATCTGATGATAGTGCCTGAAAGAACAGATGGATCAAAACTAGGATGTCACATCCAACTCATCTGTGGCCAAGAAGGGCGGGGAAACATTTGAATTCCCAGCTTCAACATCACTCCTATGCTTATGGTTTCCAGTAAGATCCCAGAGCTTGAAGAGCCTGTTTCCCATTTAAGATGCAGCCAGATTCTCAAAAAACAACAATTCTCAGGAGATTTCATGAGATTTCTGCCAAAGCCACGTAACTGTTAAAGAAGATGTTGGCACAGCTGGTTCTGCCAGCAACCCAAACTGTAATTCTGGTAAGCTTAAACCTTCAAGCTTAAGCCAAGACCAAAAAACTTTCCCTCAGCCCATATTTGCCAGAAGATATATCTGATGTTTTGCTATTGGTAGAATCATCTATATTTGAATTCAATAGTAGTGAACAAATCATTGCATTTATTGAATTTTATCTGTCATCTTTAGGACTTACAAGTGCTATGTGGAATCAACTATTTTGAAATAGAGATATCCTTAAAATCAGTCAGGTGTGTGTTAAATCAAGAGTATGGGGTTTTTTTGTTCCTTTGAAAATTTCCAGGGTCCTGAGAGCACCAACAGACCTTACTGGCCCGGCCCAGCCTCCACCGGGCCTCCCACTTCCCTGCCTGCAGGCCCAGGACCCAGTTTCAGCTCAGGCCGGGACTCTCTGTCCCTGTCCAAAATATTTTGCTACTCTCTCTGTTTGCAGCCATTTCCCTGGCCCCGTCTCCTTTTGCTACTGATGGGATCCCCAACGTTGACTGTGGACCTGGATCTGGGGCTGTTGATGGACCCTGCTGCCAGCCCAGGGCTCGGCCCGCTGGGCTCGGCCCTGGTGGGACTGGGCCCTCTTGGCGAGGGCGCGGCCTCTGCTGGATCCCCTTTGACTCCCATGCCCTCAGGCAGCAGCTGGCCCTTGCTGCTCCCTGGCGTCAGGTTTTGATCAATGGGTTTCTTTTTTCTTTTCGTTTTTTGAAATGGAAGTACAGTTTCTGCACGACTCTGCAGCACCATTTAAACCTCAGCTGGTAGTTACAGTCTGATTCTGCCTTTAAAGGAGCAGAGAGATGGTCAAGCTTCTTCATGAAATGATTTGTGTAGCTTGCCTCTGTTTCTGACTCAGGCAGCTCTTTATGTGGTATAAACAGGCTTTGTACAAACACAAGCCGATATCCAGTATAGGGGAAAAAAGGTTACAAGATTGGAGAGTCCTCAGTATTTGGCAGTAGCTCCACGTTTCCAGAGAGCCTTCTCCTGCCAAAAGTCTAGCTCATGAGGGTGAGCTAAGCAGTAGTGATGGACGAACTGGCTGCATGGACCCTGCATGGGAGAAATAGATCATAGTGGCCAAAAGTCTTTAGTGGGGATCAGCATCAGAAATGGCCTTGTGTCTCTCTCCCCTCCTTGTTCTCTTCGTTACTCCTAAAGGCAGAAAAGATTAAGTCATGCCAAGTTTTCTCCCCTCAGCCCTATCTAGGTTACCCAATCCAAATTCCTTCAGCCTTTCTTTATGGACCGTATTTTTAGGACTTTCAGTCATTCTTGTTGCTTGTCTGGACTGACTCACATTCTTCTGGATCTGCACGGCCCAAAAATGGACACAGTACTCCCCCTGAGGTCATACTACTGACAAGTAGAATGAGAGTTACTTCACCTGTTTTGCAGACAAAACTATTGTTTATCTATCCCAGTAAGGTATGTTCTGTTTTTTGTAGTGGCCTAACATTTAACCATTTTCAACTTGTTACTCACTGTACTTCAGAGACCCTTTTCTATAGCACCAGAGATCATAGTTATTCACCCTGTCATTATGCAGCTGATTGCTCTTACTTATGTGCAGAACTTGACATTCACTCTTGCTGAATTGCATTGTATTCTTCCCCAGACAATTCCTCTAAAATTGCCCAGTGATTCTGCTGTAAACCTATTTTTAGAACCACTCTTGTTAATGAAAGGTGGCTAAAGCCACTGTCCCTGATGCCTCATTACCACAGGTAGTTTTTGCAGTGCCCACTCTGCGTAGCCCAGACACTGACGGCACTAAAGACACCTCCATTTAGATGCTTGGGGGTAGATATCGACAAGCATTTTAAGTGCTTAAACTTCCACTGCAGGCAATGGAAATGTGGTTCAGCGTGATTTCTGAGTATTTCAGGATTATTTACTTAACCAGCCCATCAGCACAGTGGTTCCCAAGTGCTATCTGAGATGGCCCAGGCCTCCACAGCAGAATGACAGAGGGTGTACAGGAACTTGGGGATGCCTGTGCCCTACCAGATGGCAGCAAGGTGTCAAACAGGAGATCCTAGGACCTTTCAAACAGTACTGGATTCCTCCTATAAATGGAATCAGCACCTATGCATTTAATAGAGGGGGAACTGAAGTGCTTTCCAGGCTCCATTGACAGCACGCTTTAGACCTCCATACACTGTAATTGGAACTTAGCCTGTCATGCTGATAGATGCTTATGTGTTCTAACTGCAAATTTAACACCTTAATGTATCCTAGCAGGAGGAGGAAGTCCATTGCTGAGAGGGGAATGCTCGTTTTCATCCTCATGTAAGTGCAACGTAAAGGATTTCCTCACAGTCCCTCCCTTGTCTAAAAAGAGAAAATGGGATGCTGAGATTACAAAGGAAAAGGTAGGGATTTCACCGAAATCCTAGGACATGCTGTCTTAGGTGATGGACTTTCTCCTTGTTATAGAGAAAAAATAAAATCTATAGTGAATGGAACTTGAATTTCCTTGTGAGCAGCATTTAAATGTGCAAGATGATTGCACACGCTTGGTGAGGGATACGCAATCTCAGCTTTCCTCAATTGAGTTACTGGCCAAAGTCTAAATAATGACTGGGAATTTTCCTTCAAGTGTAATGATGTTTTATGATTAAGATTAATGAGGTCTTCACTTGGCAGAGAACTCCAGGAATGCCCAGTGTTCCTTAACGTTAAACATTTTAAGAAATTCTGAACTGAATTTGTTGAACTCTTTCAACATCTCTTTCATGCATTTTTTTCAGAGAAATGTTTTATGATATGCAAAGGAAACAAAAAAATCACATTTTCTTTCAACATGTAGGAGTAGGAGTGTTGTACTCTTAGATTTTAGTCCTTGGGGTTATTTTTCATTCTAAATGAGAAAAACGTTTGTAATCCATTTCTGGATCATTATTACCTCAGAAAAAAATCTTACAGTATTTCAGTTTCAGGGATGTCTATAAACTCCATACTTTTCTGGGTATTGATATCAGGATGTCTCTTCCATGTAATTGCTTGCTCACCCAGTTCTTCAGACTCATTATCAACGTATCTTAATCCTGATCACTAACTTCAGAATGTCCCCCGAATGGACAGCAGTATCTAGGTGTCTGGCATGTGCAACGCTCATATAAAGAGATTAACTTTAAGCTTAGCTGATCACTCTGTATTTTCATTTGTATCACTCTGTCCAAAAATAAATTAATTTCACCTGTCCTCAAACCTTTTTGTCACACTCCTTAAAAATGAAGGAAAAATCATTTTTCCAAGGCAAAGCATGGAGTTCATAGAAACAAAGTTTTCTTCCAGATCAGTAAGAATTCATTTTCCATAAGAAATGTTCCAGGCTATCTGAGGCAGGCGTCATAGCTGACCATGGCTGGTCTGAGGGTAGAACCTGTGTCGCAGGGAGGAAGCCGTGGGTGACAGTGGTCAGAGACTGCCTTCCGTGGGGAAAGGCAGCACCTATCTGCTGACCAGACCTGCTGTCGGGAGAGTTTCACTGCTTGCCAGAGGCCTGGATCCAGATTGTTGCAGCAAAATTGCTGAGGCACATCAGGCACTAAAATGACTTTTCTTTGCTACAGTGGATGTTGCTTCATTTGATTTTAGCAAGGCTTTAAACGCAATCTCATGTATCATTCCTATAAAACTGTTGTATGGACTGAGTGGATGGATCTCTTTGGTCTCAAAGGACAATGGTCAGTGGTTTACAATTTAACTTGTGGCTGATTACAGATTGTGTTCCTGTGGGGCTGATGCTGCGGTCAGTGCTGTTTGCTGTCTTCATCAACAGCCTGGGGAGTAGGACAGAGACACCCTCAGCAAATTCATGAAATTGAGGCAAGCAGTCAGCGTGCGATATATTGGTGCTGCCATCAACAGTGACCTTGACAAACTGGAGCAATGGGCCAGCAGGTACCTCATGAAGTTCAGTAAAGACAAATGCAAAGTCCTGCTCCTGGGACAGAACAGTCCCAAGCAATGGAATAGGCTGGGGAGTGACCAGCAAGAGAGCAGCTCTGCTAGAAAGGACTTGGGTGTCCTGGGGGATAGCAAGTTGTGCAAGTCATCTTGTGCACGCTTGCGATGCAGGGCCGCCACAGGCTGGACAGCATTAGCCAGAGTGTGGTCAGCAGGTCAAAGGAAGTGAATATTCCCCTCTACCTTGCATTAATCAAAATTACATGGGGAGTATTGGGTCCAGTTTGGGGCCTTTTGGTGCAAAAGAAATATTCAAGAACTGGAGCAAGTCCAGCAGACTTCCACTAAGACGGACAGTGGTCTGGTGCATAAAGTATAAGAAGAGTCTAAGAAAGACAGGCTTATTCATCTCAGCGAAGGGAAGGAAAAGGGAAGATACCTAATTGTTATCTTCAGCTACCTAAGGGGAGGAAGACAGATTTAAACTCTTCTTAGATACAGTCAGTGAAAGGAGGCAACAGCCACAAGTTGCAGCAAGGGAAATTCCAGCTGGGTATGAGTATAAAATTTTCATTGTGACAGTGGTTAAGCACTGGAGGAGGTTGCCTAGAAAGGCCGGGGGATCTTCATCCTCGAGACAGCCAAAACTCAACTTGGCAAGGCCCTGAACAACCTGACCTGGTTTGGTAGCTGGCCCTAGTTTGAGGAGGGGGTTGGACTAGGTGGCCTCCAGAGATATGTACCAACCAAAATTTTCTGATTCTAAACAACACAGAAACCAAGGAATGATAGATTTTTATTTCTGTAATATTGCTTTCACATCACTTTTAATTAGGGGATAGAGGGATAGAAGAAAAAAGAGAAGGGTAGGAAGCACCAGTAACTGAAGTTACTTGTTTTTTTCAATTGAGAAGAAAACCAAAAGGCCATGGTAACAACTGACATTTCCTTAATTAAAACACCCTTCATTAAAATTAATAGCATTTTTTTTAGCAAGCCTTTTTATCAAGTTTATGGTGTATTTCTTTCTTATATGATACTTCATTACTGTCAGCCATGACCTGAGAAACTTGACAGACCTAGAAAGGACAGCAGTTCATTGACAGAACTGGGAACACAATGGGTTCCTCCCAGAGCAGTGTTCAAAGCATTAGACAGTTTTGCCTCTTTCCTGTCAGGAGAGGTCTTTTTTTAAACTGCTGTCAGTTTTAATGGACATTCAAAACTAGGTGAATGCTGTGCATGTTCACACTTGGACAAAACATGGTCAGCTTGCTAGGTCATGTTAGAAAGCACTTCACTGGCAAGCATCTCTGCTGATGTAACTTCTGATTTATTTGTTTTAAATGACGTTCACGTCATCTGAGTCCCCGTATTCCAGTGAATTTCTGAACAAAGAAAAGGGAAGGCATACACGGAGTCTGGTTTTTCTCCCAAGGTCCCAGCATAAAATAGAAATGTGAAGAAATAGCCACCATAGGAAAAGGCTGTTCTGTTCCAGCTGTTCTATTATGACAGCTTGAGCCCTTGAACGTTCTGTCTCCCGGTGAGCTACTCCTTTTCCTGTCTTGTTTTCTCCAGCCTGACAGCTAATTTGCTGGCTCCCTATTCATTTCTGCTTTCATTCAGCCTTTTTTCACAGCCTGTTTTGTAGCTTTGCTATCCTTTCTGCTCTCATTTTTGGATCATGGCAGTGTGGATACTCCTGGCAGGTCATTGTAATTAATCATGTGCATGTGTCCAACCTGCTTTGCTCTAAGATGTCTCTGAGGGACGCATACAGTGGGATTCCAGTTTTCCTGGAAATTTTTACTGTTTGATCTTCAGTGGCTTCTCAGTAAGTTTTGACAGGACTGGATATCTTACTATTTGACGCTCTACTTTTTCATTTGGCAGTCAAACAGACAAACCCGAAAGTCAGCCACTGTTGCTTGACTAGCAAAGTTTGCATGACTTGTCTGGATTTATTTTTTTCCCCTGTTGGCTGAATGCATTTCTTATAATTGACTTTCTGACTTGGATGTATACACCAACCTGTTTCCCCACCTTTTTTCATACGCATTCATTTGTACAGACATACATGATGAAAGATGATAAACTACCGGTATGACACTGGGAAATTCACTGTGTTAAAACTGTGAATAATTGTGGGAAATGTTTGTGAAGAATGTTAATAATGGTGAAAGCAGCAAATGTTAATTATTGTCAGACAACTATGTGTGTATTTCAGTCCAGCAGTGGCTGGAAGCAGATGTTTCAGCTCCGTGTAACAGCTCTGTTACACAGTGGCTGTGGCAGATACTACCTATGGGGAAGTTCCTTCTCCTTCAGCACTTGGAAGCTGGTTCATACCTTAAAATCTGAGGACTTATATATATCAAAGGAAAGTTCTCTGAATCTTTTCTATCCTCTGGATAATTTTACTATTCATACAAAGGTCCAATACTTTTTGGAAAACAGCTAAGCTAGTTGGCTTCAGTAATGTCATGGCTGATTCTTGTCAAAATGTATTCGCTCTTCACAGCCCATAAAACATATGGGAATATCTCATGACACAGAGTAAATTCAAGTTAACAAAATTTACGCACTGGAATCAGAATAAAATACAGTGTTTAGAGCAGAGAGAAATTCTGCTAAAATTGTGAGCTGGAATGGAAGGAAGATCTGAATTTTTTCAGTTTACCATACACGAAGTGAACAGCATTGGAGCAAATATGATGACTCAGTGTTGTTAAACAGAAGTATTAACATCAGTCCCCAAAGGAAATAGCTTGGTTTTAATCCCTATATCCAACTCCCATTTATAACAATAACAGCTGCAAATGAAGATACAGGGTAATAGAAGGTGTGACTGCTTCTCAGATAATTGGAAAAAATATGCACCGTGGATAATGTAAGTCTTCTTTGTTCTAACAATATTGATCATATAACCATAGAACCAGTTAAGGAGCATGGACTCCACTAATCAAACATAAAAGAAATGTATGCATTTGTGGAGGAAAACAGAGAAGAAAAACATCTGGTAAAATACAGTACTTTGCTGAAGATTGTTTCAGAGATGGAACTGTGATAATTTTGGATGAGATCCATTCCACCTAAAACATCTATAGCAATAAATTAAACAGTGCTATAATAATTCCAGTTTGCAGTTTGGATGAAGCCACCCTGCTTTGGAGGGGTAAAAACATTTATTATTAATGAGATGGGCTGTTCCTCGCCAGATCGCCTCGGTGCCAAAAGCAGTTCCTGGACATTTTAAACTCAGTAGCATAGATGTAATCCTAAGGTCCTTCTTCCTTCCCAAGTTGGAATTTGAATTCCTAAAACTCTTCTAGGTTTCAGACAGGAATCTTAACAGTCTTAACTTCAAGATGTCCTAAAATTCTGGGCATCAATATTTATTAGGTACATGCTAACTTGGCTTGGAAGTTCCCGTGACACTTTTCAGGCATTTCTTATCTGCAGAGGGGCTGTTCCGTGGGGAGGTTTGCTTTTGTCCATGTTTCCACAGACATCCATAGCACGCACTTCTTGTAAGATACCCAGGGGCTTAAAGCGCTAATTCAGAAAATGGGAGGCACAGGTTTCAGTGCAAAGATACTGAACTCCGCTCACTAGACGGTTACTTAATTTGTAAGTCATGAGTGTGGAGGAGAATATTATTCATTTCAACTGAAGCCCATTGTGCAGTTCAGTCTGCAAACTGCTTTGTGTGAAAAAAGGATAGGGAAGAGGTGCCTAAATGTTGCCGAATGGCTAGTGCTGGGACGGTTTAGGTTTTCAGATCTTGCTTCTTGGAAGGTGCATATGTTTTATTTTAGACTACTAACAAAACAAATAAAACTTCCCTGCCAGCAGGCACCAGATCTTTGTCTCTGCTTCGTCTCACCTGACTACTTGAGCAACAGCATAGGAATGTGGTGCCTTCTTGCTTACTGTCCCAGCACAAGATCTGGCTTACTTCAGTGCTCAGCATTTTGCCTTCAAAAGAGAATAGTAGGCAAGAAGCTTCCACCCAGCTATTCCGTGTTTGTGTGCTCAAAGATTTCTCTTTCGAACAAAACTGAGCCAAGAACTCAAATTTCTTCTTTGCTGCTTGAATTCTCTAATCATTAATCTGTTAGGCCAAAGAAAAGTATGGCCACTGAATACGGTTACATGGCCTTATCAAGCAAAAGCCAAGGACAGACTGCATCCTTGTTCTGTGAACTGTTAAAGGCAGATGTAGACTTCTAAATTACCCAGAGTCTTAAGAGGCAGGTGGGCTTGGTGTACGCCACTGGAGCTGCAGAAGGTGCTTCTGCTGAGTTGAGGTTTAGGGAGGTGTCTCCATCCACTAAACAGCAAAGTCAGGTGCTGATTTCGGACAGGCAGACTTCAGGTTCACCAATATTATACTTTAAATGTTATTCACGTAGACAGCCATGAGTTCATGAAATGCTCATTTCATACCTATACCATTGTCATTAAATGGGAACTTTCAACAAGAAAAAGTCAGCAGCTCCCTGCCTAGACCATTCTAAGCTTGAAAGACAATATAGAAAACTATAGGTTTCAAGGTATTTGCATACTGTCCTTTAGAAAGCTACTAGATTTGTTTTGCAGTGCTCGTAACTAACAAAGCCGGGGGGGGGGGGGGGCCGGGGGTGGGACGGAAAAGGAAAACAGATTAAAATGACTGGGAAACATTCAAGGCCCACTCTAAACTAAACCTAGTTTTTACAAAGGAAAGGAGCATGCTATGGCTAATGAAACTGTCTACATGAAACTTATATTATCAGGATCCCAATATGAAAAGTGGACAGAAAACTGGGGCTTATACTGCCAGGATAATTAAACCCAAAATACAGCTTGAAAATAGTCAAATAAAGGGACTTCACTCTGGGAACAATTAAAACTCATTGCCAAAAATGTGAGAGGACATTGGCTCTGGGTCTGAGACATTAATTCTGAATCTGTCTTTATTTGACCTGACACAAAGCGCTACATATTTACAAGGGAACAATGGGCCTGGGACTGTCCTCTGGCACTGAGGCCAAGTGGCACAGAAGACAATCCATTATCATCTTAGCTGCCCAAGGAGGGGGTGCATCCCTCGAGATCGGTCCCTGGATTGCACTAACACTCAGGCCATGCCTGGAAAGTGTTTGATAGAGCAATTGCTGGCCCAGGAAAAATGGCGCTGGGGAATGTTCTAAGAATTTAACATGTTCAAGTTCCAGTGCCCAGGAACGTTCCCTGACACTGCTTGATTTGTTAACACAGAAGTAGCCAAAAGCTTTTTGTTTTAGACAGTTAGGATGACACCTGAGACACAACTAGCAAAGGATGAGCTCTGTAGAAAATTAAAGTATTCATAGGAGAAAAATAGCACAAAGGGACAGAGAAGGCGATAGATGGGAAATATGAAAGTTGCAGTTAAAAATGTATTTTTTGTTGGATAAATCACTGAAAAAAATAGATACTGATCAAGCGCCTTTGATTTTAAAATTCTGAGACATCATTCTGATGACATTATGCCTGTCTGTTCTGAAGCATTACTGTGTTTCCTTCCACATTAAAACAATATTGACCATCTTTTTTTGCATCTTCTGTATCATTTTGTGGATGTACCATTTCTACAGAACAATAGACCTATGCAACTTTAATTCTTGTGTACTGAAGTGTTCTTTCTCATTGTCCTTATTCTTGTCGGGGATTAATTTTTTGTACTGTTTTCCTTCCCATTTTCCAACTTCTGATTTATATTTGTTAGTATCCGTTTTCCTGATTTTCTAGACATTGCTCTGGTTTTATAGCTGTCTTCTCCTTTTGTTTGTTGGGTTTTTTTTAGCCAGATTTCTTTCTTGCTTATAGGATTATGACTTTCTGGGCATGGAGCAGAATGTCCATAATTGATTCCCAAAAGCCATATGATTTTTCTGCTTAAATTCTTTCTGCTAGCTGACTTGACTCATAATTCTTTTCAGCTTTGGGACATACCTCCTTTCAAAGCACTAATTACATATATGACTACTTTGGACTTTATTGTGCTTGATATAGCAAGTGTAATCAAACTGATTTTTTGTACTTACACTGCCATTAATTTTTACTTATACAACCAATTCCACTTTATTTCTCATGATGGGATTTCACTTTCTTGGGTATACAGTCCTATTGAATGAGAGAACTACTATGTAATACATGCTGAAATTTCAAGGATGTTTAAGTACTGTCAGCATCACATTTTTGCATTTCATTCATATTGATTTCTCCATATAACAGATTTCTTTTCCTGATTCATTGGGCTGATGTTCACAGCGCTGCTCATCCTATTCTATGGGGTAAGTTGGAGATTTTCAAAACACAGCAAGTGATACTCCATCTTGTACTCTATCTTCTAAAGCATTGATCCTTAAACCTTTAAGATTATTTCTGGTGAAAAGAGTTACTTTGCCAGACAATGATTCCCATATAGATTATACGCTACTGATTTTAAGATTCTAATCATCGGTTAGATTCATTTCATTGAATGAATGATTTAATTTCATGTCCAAGACATTTCTTCTGGCTTCGGGTAGGGAAGAAAACAGAATCTAGATCACAGTCGATGTTCCACTGATATTTATCATGAGAATGAGTTTAGAAAGAGAATTTCTGCTTTTTCCGGTTTGCATATTTAGGGAAGCTGAGTAAGTCTGTTTAATTATTTGAGCTTCCTTATTATATGGTTTAGAGCTCAGTGGTGTTCCCATTAAGTCAGCTCTCTTGATATCCTGGCAGTTGTATTGCACCTGTAATTTTTCATTTGGCTTTTCAATTTTATTTTTCTTCTTCCCTATTTTTTATTTATGAGCACTGCTGGTAAGTGCTGTTGATGTGAAAATATTCACATCTATTTTTTCCTCTGTTCTGTCATCTATATTCTAGAAGATGTGTGAAAACAGATAGGAAGGGAGCTATTTTTGTACCCATAAGTGAAGGCTGACAACACAGAGAGGAATCTGAATGAAACGTCATGCACAATCTGATATTTACTTTTTTTTTGGCAGCCTGCTGTAATAAGTAATAGGAAGATGAGTGTGAACACATGCACTGTCCATCACCATAGTTATTTACCTAAGTTCAGATAATGTGGATGTTCTCTAATCTAGGGTAGCGATTACAAGCTATATGAAATTTGAAACTGTTTCCAGGGAAGAAAGTAAAGCCTCATCTGGGCAATTTCTCTGCCAAATGGGGGCAAGTAGAAGAACTTTTCTGAAAGCTCCATCACTTGAGCTGGAGGAGAACAGGAAAATCCACCTCATTCCTTGGGCTGTGTAGAGAAAGCCAATAGGTTCTTTTGTTTCTTTTAGCTCTGTGGAGCAATCCTCAAGACTTTGTCCATTTTAATTGCATTCTTATCTTAATTAAAAATGGTACTGCCCACAGTTTTGGTTACATTTTTTATTCTTTTCCCAGAGGACCAGCAGGATTACTGCTTTTACAGTGTAAATATCAGATCCTGCCCTATAAATACCAAGATGCTGAAAGAATGCAAAAATCACAGGTGTTTCTGACTGATTTTAGCTTGCAGTAAGTAAATATCATAAGCAATCCAATTTGGAAGTGCTCCATATACAAGAACAGGAGTGGTGTTGGCTAGAAAATGCTGCTGAAGGAATTTTATTTAGATCCCACTAAAAATCAGAACAACCACCCAAAAGAAACTATAAATTAATCATGAGCTATATTCATAGCCAGACCAGGAGAAATTAAGCTAATAGATTCATTCTCTTAGTGTATAAAACTGGCTGTGCCCTGGAAAGTCTCAGACTGCGAGCTGTAATTGGCTCCATAATGGCTGCTGAATTGCTAGATCCCATTCACATAGTAATTCTTTGCAAATGTTTTTTGGTGCAAAGACTCAAGATGTTCAGTCTTGAAAAAGGCTCAGGCTTCAAAACACAGTTTGTCTTTCCCTCTCACAGATATTCCAATGAGGTTTGTTGTTTTTTTTTAACTGAACAATGGGAAATACCTTTCTCACTGTGAGATTTACTGCTCCTTACAAATATCTGACAGTTAACCTTGGCAGTCGTTTTATTGCAGAAGGATGCAAGAAAAATTTGTGAAAGTTCTGGGACTCTACTCATCTGGCAGCTAAAGGATTCCAGCAAAGCCTTGCTTGGCCTCAGACTGAGAGTATGGAAGTTTTAATTGTGCATGTGAATACCCTAAACCAAAGAGGAGCTTGAATATTGAGGGGCATTTGCCAGTATAGCTGCCTGAGAGAATACGTATGAGAGTTTAGCTGTTCTTGTGAACGTTTCACACTATTTTAGTTGTCAAAAATGTATTGTACTCATTTGGATTCATTGAATAATTACACTGTATGATTATTAATGCAAATCAGGCAGTCCTCCCCATTCATTATTTTTCAAAAAATTCTTATTCATATAATATAATAGTATGTTTTCCTGTTGATTCCTGATATAATTTCTAATGATTTCCAACAAATTTACAAACTGATGCACACTGATGTTACTGGGAGTATTTCTGTTCACCACAACAGGCTGTGAATCAGGCACATACCAGTAAATATAACATTCTCAAGAAATCTTTTTGGAAATTTTTAAAAACATACAAACCAATTTCAAAGCTGGAAATTATAATGTGTGGCAATAAGCTTTTTAATAACTTAAAGATGCAACAGGAGTCACCCGGTGATAATTCCATGGAAGTCAATGGACAATGACTTTTAAAGTTCTTTTTTAAGAGGATTTTTAATGTCCTAAAAAACTTCATTATTTTTTTATAAGGCATTTGTTTTTCCATCATTTGCTCAGGAACTCTCTACAGACAAACTTACTATGGTGCTATCATAACGCTGTCCAGCCATGAACGCCCTTATATCCACAAACATTTGTGGCCTAGGAAACATTTCTGCAGAAGATAGTCTGCTTCAAGTCAAGAAGAGGCCTCTGCACCTTGCACAGGTAAAATGCTATTCTGTGAAGAACATCTGTATGCATAGTAGCAACATAAGTAAGAACAATACCTGGAGAATCACCAGGTAAAACTCCATAATTCTGTCTAATGCGAATCTTAGCGTGACTCTCGTTGGGCATCATGTGGTTTTGCTTGTGCAAACAGCTGCATTCAGGAATGTCCCACTTGTGTGTGAAGTGATGGCTTTCCCATCTCCCCGACGTATCCGCTCCACTGAGAGGAGAAAAAACTGAAAAATCCAGTTCTGTGTTCATCAACACAAGAACTGCAGAACCAAATAACACTGCAAATGGGTACTGTCCTGGTTTTGGCTGGGATAGAGTTAATTGTCTTCCTAGTAGCTGGCACAGCGCTGTTTTCAGTTCAGTATGAGAAGAATGTTGATAACACCCTGATGTTTTCAGTTGTTGCTCAGTTGTGTTTAGACTAAGTCAAGGACTTT
>JAVKLA010000017.1:9657779-9693298 GCA_034782735.1 Sagittarius serpentarius | reverse complement strand
TTGTGACCCCGCGGGGGACCCGCGCTGGAGCCGTCTGTGCCTGAGGGACTGCAGCCCATGGGAGGGACCCACGCTGGGGCAGGTCATGAAGAACTGCGGCCCGTGGGAAGGAATGCGTTCTCTTCAGGTAACAACTAAATGGACTAAAACTTCTGAAGCTGTAGAAGAGATGAGAGATAATAGCATATAAAACCATGACTAACAGGGAAAGAGTAAATAATAAATGAATGTTAGTAAATTTCCTAATACCAGAACTAGGGGATAGGAAAAAAAACAACTGTCAGGACTCGGTTCAAAACGAATCAAAGTACTTCGCCTGGTGTGTAGCTAAACCACAGAACTTCTTGAAAACCTTTGGTTTGGACATTAAACAAGTATCTATGGTGATCATGAGTTTCCCGGGAAGTGCCACTGAAGCTTGCTGTTTCCTTATGCTCTTCTCCAGGCATCTGCTTGTACTCACCAGTAGAATTGATGAACCCCTGGTGTGGACAACTCATACATTCATCTACTATTGACAATTTCTTTTCCTACAGAAGAAGGAAGACAAATTTAGTTAATCTTTGAAGGCAAAAATAGCTATCACAATAAATGGGTGTATGTGTGTGTGATCCTAATTAGAGTTGCATCTCTGCACTAAGAGTCACTAATTCTTACATCATTAGTATGTTAGAGCTGTTAGTGTCTCACTCACAAAATCATTGCTGAACTTTCCAGAATAATAAGCAATGAAAGACTATGAAGTCTGCTAGATTCAGGTAACTCATAACAGGCAGAATCAAGCAGATACCTATATTTTCAGGTATTCTGATATATTACAAATCCATTATCTGGTAATATTACGATGACTATCAGTTGATTAGATGAAAGACCAACTTAACATGTTACCTCTGTTCAGATCCATTTCAGTTTTCCCGACATTGTCAGGACCAAACTCTAACCTCATTAAAGCAAGGACATAGGTTTGTTTAATCTAAGAATAGTACTTCTACTGAATTTCTCCTTGATCAGTGCTCTTAAAATATGTATGGTATCATCAGAAAAGCTAATTGACAGAATATGGCATATATTTCACTTAAGATTTCGAGATTCAGACATTTTTTGGTAGAACTACACGTATTATCATCTATGAGGGCTTACTCTTAATAGGGGTGCTCAAATAAATTTCATGTAAGATGGCAGACAATGCAGTAAAATAAAAAGTCAGGTATTATACCTCCCTGCTTGTCCTACATTGAGCTGAGCCAATGGGCAAGTTATGATAAAATTATATTTCTGCTATCTACTTACCAGATTTATGTATTTAATATGCTGTTATTATCAACAAATTATGTAGTTATAAATATTACGATGTATTTATTGCGGAAGGATGTACAGACCTTGTTTTGCTATCTGCTGCTCACAGAATAAAGAGTATAAGTGTTCAAAAAAGGGTGGTGCAAGTGAGCAAGACAGATACATGTGATAACAGACTGATGATAAAAGGTGGTGGAATAAAAATTCATATAAGCTTCACAATTAGTTTTGTTGCTGTGGTTTCTTTGGCTTTGGAGAAGATAAGCTAAAAAGGAAAAAAAAATGGTAGGGGGAGAAAAGTTGAAAGTTTCCCCCCATGAAAAAGTGAGGAAAGTGTAGAAGGAAATTAGAATGAAGGAACAGAGAGAGAGAAAGTGGAAGATCTGATGAAGCAGGTGGAGCCACCTGTCATTAGAAAAGAAATTCAACCAGAGAAAGCTAGTAAAAAAATCGCAGATATCATATCTGGTCATTTTTGGTAACAGGCTGGTTTTTAGTCTTCATTTTTTTTCTTGAGGTCAAATGGTAGAACTCCTCTAAGCAGCTCTGGGCCAAATAACACGGTAGGGAGAAAGACTGCACTGTTTTATGCTCATAGCTGAGGGAGAGAGTTTCCTAGCCGTTCTTACTGAGCCGTCTGAAGCATTGGTCTGGCTTATCCCTGCTGCATTAATCCGTCTGCATAAGTTACACCGTTTGTGTGCACCTCACTTGCAAAAAAGGTCAAGTAAAAGTCTTCATCACAAATAAGGGCTTCCATTATTAACCTCTTTCCACCTCTTTTTTTTGTATGTTTCTTTCTCATTTTGTACAAATAGTTATGATAGTGAATTCTAATGACATAAAAAATTACCGAAGGAATCGTACTTTTAATTTCATTTTTTACAGATACTAAATTACAATGTCTTCATTCCATGGAAATGGGTCATGTCTATCCAAGAATACTGTGTATTTGCTTTGGAGATAAGTCTAAAAATAAATAAGAAAATAGCTAGAACATTATCATGTTTAGCAAGATACATTAGCAAACAACTAGTGGGAAACAGTATAATTAAATAATGCAACTGGTTATTATTGGGGTTTTGGAAATGTGTGTTATTACTGCTTGCAGCTTGAACACATACAGCTTTCAACTTAATGAGCACAAAAAACATCAACAGAAGTCTAACATACAGAGGAAATTACATTTCAAAAGCGAAAGCGATCATAGCAATACTCTAAGAGTACAGAAGTTGTATGATAATGCTTAAAATAGAGGCTATTGCTGGCTAGATTTGTGTGGATAATGATAAATACAAAGAAAATAGAAAGCTTTATTTCTCCAGCTCTTACATCTTATAAAAGATTATGAACTACTTGATTTAATTTCCTTTGATTTGATCAATTTTTTACTATTTCCATACCTCATTTAACTGAATCTGGTAATTATTTTGGCTTTTATTCTAAGCCAGACCCTAGTGAATCAAGAGAGACTTCATGCCGTAGTATTTCTCAAGAAAATATGCCAGGAATATGAAGAATGATCCTTTTTTGTTGTTGTATTTACTCTATAGAAACCTGATAAACAAGTTTATCAGTGGAGTCCCTGAAAACACAATTTTAACAAAATATTGAATATTCATTTTGAAGTAGAGAATGCAATTTATTGTATGCTTGGAAAAGGCCTCACAAAATATTCCCTACTATCATACATGAAATAATAAATGTTTTTACTATCTTTTAACATTTGTTGTTAAGGAAGATCAATTTTGGTGTTGTAATTCCAGATGTTTATGCCAACAAACAGGACTTAAATTACTATGTTCATTGAATTAAGGAAAAAGGAAACATGATTAACTCCTCACATTTTGCTTTTCAGTCCTAGAATTTTTCAGTCAGCTGCTTGTAATTTAAACAGCTATTAGGTATTCGTCATGTAAAATATAAGAAAAAATGTCAATGATTATCCTTAAAGAAATATGATTTGGGATAAATCACAGTATTATGTATAAAGCTTTGATAAAGAGACACACATACTTAATAATCTGCAATTCTGTACCCACTACATTCAGCTGAAAAACTTGTAGTGGTATCAGGACGGATTTCAGCCTAGATGAAATTACTAGGTCAGAATACTGTTTATTAACCATGCTTCCGTTTATTAATCCGTGGCTGAAAATATAGTGGTGGGTTGACCCTGGTGGGCTGCCAGACACCCACCCAGCTGCTCTCAGGACAGAGGGAGAAAATGAGATGGAAAAGCTCATGGGTTGAGATGAAGATTGGGAGATCAGTTACCAGCTACCATCATGGGTAAAACAGACTCTACTCGGGGAAGATCAGTTTAATTTACGGGCAATTAAAAATAGAGTAGGATGGTAAGAAACAAAGACAAAAACTAAAGACTTTTCCCCTATCACCTCTTATTCCCTGGCTCAGCCCCTTCCTTCTTGACGCCTCTGCTTCCTCCCCTGCAAGCAGAGCAAGCGGATGAGGAATGGCGGGGCGGTTGCAGTAAGTCCCTAACAGTTCTTCTCTGCTACCCCTTCCTCCTCACACTTTCCTCCTACTTTAGCATGTGTCCTCCATGGGCTGCAGTCCTTCGGGAAACATCCACCCACTCCAGCACGGAGTCCTCTCCGTGGGCTGCAGTGTGGGTGTCTGCTCTGGCATGGTCTTCTCCGCAGGCTGCAAGGGACTCTCTGCTCTGGCACCTGGAGCACCTCCTCCCTTTCCTTTTACTTTCACCTTGCTGTCTGCAGGGTTGATTCTCTCGCATTTTTTTCTCAGTTCTCTCTCTCAACTGCCATACAGCAGGTTTTTTACCCTTTCCTAAACAGATTCCGCAAGAGATGCCACCACCTTGCCTGAGGGGCTCAGCTGCGTCCTGCAGTGGGTCCACTGGACTTGGTTGGAACTGGCTGTGTCTGGTACGGGGCAGCCCCTGGCCCCTTCTCTTCCCTGCAGCACCCCAGCCAGCAAAATCTTGCCACCCACACCCAACAAAAATATGTGTAATGGAACTTTGCAATTACTCTGACCACTTGAACAAAAAAATAACACAATCCTATAATTCCAAAGAATGGAATTCAATGTTGAAAAATGGATTTAATTTAGGAATTTATGCTAGAGTTGTAAATAAATATGAAGAACAACTTTGCGTTGCCAGTCCAGTTTGAAACAGAAGTTATTCTTTATACGCTTACATATATACATACCTGCACACACATATACACATACACTTACATGTATACGGATATTTTATATGTTTTTGTATATACATTCACATAAACGTTACTGCTATAGTTGGGATTTCTCTGTTTTCCTTACTGTGAAGTATTAAAGATGTATTGATGTAATGGAATATGGCAAATCTGCAGAAAGAACATAACGTTATAATTGAAAACATGTGAACTGTCAATTCTGTGTGCATCAGCCTCATGTAATTATGTAGAAGATACATCATGATTAATTGCTTTAGGATTTAAGATTGGTTCCTCTTGAGTAACTATTACAATAAAGTTATGTTAATACAATTTGCTTTTAACTTTCAGCTTGCACACTAAGAAGAGTAATAACATCAGGTGTACAAGAATACTGACTAGCATGCAAAATACTATACCTTCTCTTTCCTTTTTTCATTTAAAAACTGTCCTGCTTTCGGCTGGGATGGAGTTAATTGTCTTCCTAGCAGCTGGTACAGCGCTGTGTTTTGGGTTTAGGATGAGAAGAATCTTGGTAACACCCGGGTGTTTTCAGTTGTCGCTAAGTCATGTTTAGACCAAGTCAAGGACGTTTCAGCTTCTCCTGCCCAGCCAGCAAGAAGGCTGGAGGGGCACAGGGAAGGTGGGAGGGGAGACAGCCGGGACAGCTGCCCCAAACTGGCCAAAGGGCTATTCCATACCATGGGACGTCATGCCCAGTATATAAACTGGGGGGAGCTGGCCTGGGTAGCGATCGCTGCTCGGGAACTGACTGGGCATCGTTCGGCGAGCGGTGAGCAATTGCACTGTGCATCCCTTGTCTTGTGTGTTCCAGTCCTTTTGTTATTATTGTCACTTTCTTGTTGTTATTAGTGTCATTGTTAGTGTCTTCCTTTCTGTTCTGTTAAACTGTTCTTATCTCAACCCACGAGCTTGACTTTATTTTCCGATTCTCTCCCCCATCCCAGTGGGTGTGTGTGTGTGTGTGTGTGTGAGTGAGCGGCTGCGTGGTGCTGAGTTGCTGCCGGGGGTTAAACCACGACAGTCCTTATGTCAATATTTGCAGTGAGGTAAAGTTTGTACCAGTTGGAGAGCCAGACCATATATTTTAAATATTGTGTTTCTGCTACTTTTTGTGACTTTAGGCTTTAAAATGCATTCTGTATATGCCAGTCTAGCAGAGCATGACATTAAGGAAAGCTGAAGGGTAGGGGCTACATTAATTGTAAGAATTACTTCCCATGGCAGACTTTTAATCTTGGCAGAGAATCTCAGTTTTGGTTTAGGACTAAAGCAGAAATCAGCCTGACAGTGGGCCAATACTAACTGGCCAATTTTGACTGCTCCTACCTTCAGGACTTTTGCATAGTTGCATTTGTGTTACATTAGCTATAAATCAACATGTGAACACAGTAAACAGTTAATTAGGAAAAAACCCTTGTGATCTGTGAAAAGAGTTGGTTCTTATTTTTTTTCCCCCACATATCAAAGAAACAGCATTTAAGAAGAGTTGTACCATAAAAACAGGGAGGAGAATCTATATAAAAATCAATTATGGGGTATTGTATGAAGTCAAATTAAAAATTGGTGAAACTGAACAACTAGCAGCAGCGATTTGCTGATAATGCAACAGCTTAAAGAACTGTGGAACAAAGATAGCTGTGTATTTCCAGATGCTTGACCATCTGCTATTTTTCTTCTTACCTGTTCATTTCAGATTTGAAACTTTTAGTTGAATTGCTGCAACTGGGATTTTAAAATTAGTGCGTTCTAAAGCTGCAGGGGACACATTATTTACATTAACAGAATGACACTATTGTTATTTGCAATAATAGATATTCCTGCTTAAATAGGAAGGTGGGAAGTGTCTTAGAGATATCAGAAAAGTAACTCTGTGTGAAGCAAGTACTTCCTCTGGCATTATACAATATTTTTATGATGGATGAAAAGCTAAAATATTTTGGGATCAGCTTTAAATATGCTAAATTCACATCAGAAGTAATCTCACTGAAATTGTACATAGATGCAATCAGTAGAATCCCTTGAATTTACTGTAATGCTAGTCTGAAAGTTCTTTTCTTTTTATGTCTAGTTCCTAAAATAGAGTCTACACCTAATGAAAAGGGCTCACATTTCTGGTCTACAGAGTAAAACTTGTGTGTACACTTTTTGCCAAGATATCTCTTTTTTTTTTTCAATAAAAGATTGCCATGGATAATACCTTTCAAACCTATTCCAAATATTTGCTGCCAGAATGGCTTGACTCCAACAGTTTTGCAAGTAGATGTTTTTGAATGTTGCCAGAATTAATTCTGCAGTCTTCTGTTAGTAATATAGATACAGTGCAGAGAAAGCCATCAAAAGTTTTAGCACATTGCCTCCTGTATGCCTTACTTTATTAGAGGACAGTGTATTGCTAGATCTTCAGTCAGCATAAATCAATCTAGTACAACCATGAGGATTTTTGCCAGCTCTGATCTAGTGTCTAGTCAATCCTTGGCCTGCCCACTAAAACAACAGATAAGTTTGCCAAGTTGGACTAACTAGCTTTATTTGAATGCTTCTGCTTTGATATGAGAAATGTGGTCCTATACTATCGCCCCAAAATGTATATTTGGTGCCCCAGGTAAAGAATCTTCCCTACCCTTAAATTAATTTCATTGTCGCCTTCTCTTACACTTGTAACTGGTTTTCACCCAGTTCATACAACTCAGAATAGCAATCTCTGTCACTGTTTGTTCTGGATCTTGACCCAGCTTCTGTAGAAGTCAAGGGCAAACTCCCACTGGCTGCTGAGACAGAAGATCAGTCATCAAAAGCAAAAAAATCCCTGGAGTACGAGTCCTTCATAGAGACATGCAGGAGAAGATGATCACACAGCAACAGTAGTCGTTACGTAGAAGGGATTTTTTTCTGGGGATGAAGCAGTCAGGATGTTTATCAGAATTTTTGTCATGTTATGTTCTGGAGTTAGCATGCTTTTCCATTGCAAAAGTCCTTTTATTAGCTGGCTTCTTGCCAGGTAGGATTTTTGTTTCCACACTACCTTGCAAATTTCCCTGGAAACATTCGTTACTCCAAACTGTGCCTGAATATTTATCTATTTTTCCAGTACATGTTAAATTTTTTTTTGTATTTACTAATATGTAAAAAACCCAACTAAAAACCAGAAATAAAGCAGAAAACAGTAAGGAATTCATATCTGATCTTTCAAAGCTTTTTCCCACCAACTTTGATGGTATTCCTCAGGAGAATTAAGTATACTTAATTAAGGATATTTCAGCATTGGCCGCCTCACTTGAAACAAAGTTTGTGTCCTGATAAAGACTTTTTGGGTAAGCCCCAGAATTTAGATCTCAAAAGCTGGGTGTCACATGACTCGTGTGTCTTAAAGTATAAAACCATCCTGCCATTACCAGAAGAGTTTGCCTGTTGGATAGAGACTTGGTCAAGAAACGAATGGAATTCCCCCAAAAGTGACTCAAGCACCTTTTCAAAAGCTGAAGACTGGTAGAGAGATAGTTTAAGGGGGAAAGAAGGGATGTTTCCACACTGCCTATTTAAAAAGATGTACTCAGTTCCTTACTCACCTTTTCCAAACTGTCTTCCATGATCTCATATTTGCGCTTCTTCACCTACTGCACCTTTTATTTCTTCTCCGAGTCTGCACCACAGTTCTTGACAGCGTGCTGGCACAGGATAATATTTGTATTATCAGTGTTGCTAAAGGATTTGGAAAGATTTGTCCTATAATACCAGTACTGGGTACTCAGTCATCCAGACAGTGTAAAGTGGTGGTCGGTCCCACGAGTGTAGAGACTTGGCACTTAACACATGGTAACTGGTGAGTGGGTGTTGGCTGCCTTTGCTATAGTTGGAAGCTATGGCATATAAGATGCTATACTTTTATTCTAGGGTACACGACACATTAAAATTTGATGAAGACACTATGAAACAGAAAGATACCGGACTTCCTATGGCTAAGAATACACAGAAGATGGTTGGTTTTGCATGTTAACTATCCTAGCTGGCACCATTTGCATTTCTGTTTTTCTCTTTCTTATTTGTATGAGTTCTTCAGCTTTAAGGAATGCATGTTTGTCCTCCACATATTCTTACAGCCATGCGTTTCTAGTGGTGGGACATCACAGGTTTATCACATTGTGATTATTCCCTATTCTTTGTGGACAGATGCGTGTCTCTAGAATAGAATTTTGCCACCTCTCTACTAATTATTTTTTCTTCTTTTCCTCCGAGTATCAAATAAAGGTAATTCTTGCATTTTGTGCTGTGGAACTACTCCTTATTAGAGAGCTCTTCTCTAAAAAAAGCTTTTTCCTCATTCTCTTGCAACCTTCTCTCAATAATTGATGCATACCTCCATTTACTTCAATAGATTCAGCTGGCTAAAAGGTGTTGCAGTAAGATTTCTCTTGAAACTATATCTAGTCTTTCCACAGCCAGTCAGAAACCAGTAACAGATATACTACAAATCCTCATTTGGACTTCGCTGTTTCAGGATTACACAGTTCTTTAAGATTTATTTTGCTCTTGTTTCATCTTAATCTCAGCAGTTAATATTTTTTCCAATTTAGCTCTCTTTTGCTTTTGCCTTCCATAAAGACACACATGTATATACAGAAATGAACATATGTACAATCCCTGTTTCTTTAGCATAGTCCATCACACTAAATGCAGAATTTTGCTATCATCTCCTTTTTTCTCAGAGGAGGATAAAATTCTATGAATTCATAGAATTTGGAGCAGAAAAGAGTCTGGTAGGCAATGCTTATGGGAACTGAGTTTCAACTGATTTGGAAAAATGAGCTTGAGGTGATTTTGCAGCAGTTCCTTACCGCTCACTGCTCAATGGCATAAAATGCATCTCTTCTATCTGTAAATGAACTGACTCTTAAATTAAGATTTTTGATTGTTGTATTAACATTTCATGATACAGTGGGAGATGCTGTAATGTTTTCATTAACAGGTAAGAATGCTACTATTTAGTCCTGCTTTTGCTGTTTTCATTTGCACATTTATCCTTACAATTTTTTTTTTTTTAGTCAAAACGGTTTCAGTTTTTTCAAAATTTATCCTGGGAAGGTGATATGACATAGCATCCTGTAGGAAAAAGTTGATGTCTGTCTGAGACATAAAGGATTTCCTTGTAATCACTTTGTAGTCATTCTGGACCATAAGCTTAAAAAGGCAACCAATCCGTTATTTCTATTAGCAGTAATGCAGACAAAATAGGATGTGAAGGTATTTAGGTGTTTTTTTTCTGAAACCAGTAATTCTCATGAACGTGGGAGACCTTCTGTGGCTTGATTCATGTGTATTTTGTCAGAAACAGTCTCATGGTTTGAAGGATAATCTCATTTCACACGGTGCAGCGGGGAGGGCAATTTTTAAGTGCAGTCAGTAAAATGACATTAACTACAGTGAATACGCATATGCAAACAAACACAAAGTCCTGTGTGAACTGATCCTCAGCTTCCTGTGGGAATGACATCTTCAATGGATTATATTTGAGCCCACTGAGAATCGGTCGGGATGACAGCTGAGCTGGAAGCTATGCAAGAATACTGGCTGCCGTCTGGTTTCATATATGTTAGTGATACCTATACTTAGCCTGCTGTCTGGGGTAGAGACAGTAAAATTGGTATGAAGGATGGCTGTAAAGGGAGCCTGACGTGTGAGTCTTCCAGGCAGTTGTAACATTATTGTCAAGATGCTTCCTGAAATGTGTTTTCTATTTATGACTTGTTTTATGGCTCAAGGATTTTTTTTATTCAGTTTTTAGTACTGGTTATTTTCATGCCTTATGCTTGGTGCATTTCTTGATAGCAAGGTAACTTCCTAAAAGTAAAAACTCTTAAAGTGTAGGAATTACATGTACAGAGCGGAATTAGCAAGTTATGTATACGGGCAACGTAATACAAAGCCCAGAATAGAGACCTGGCTCTAACTTTCTGGCCTTTCTGTCTGTGAATTTATATTTAGAATTGCATTACCTTGCTTCATCAGAAATGGCTTTATATGTAGGGGTGGTATGTGAACAGAGGAAAATACTCATGGCCTTTGACCAAAAGCATGAGGGAGATGTGTAAATCAGATTCCCTCAGTTCCTTCAAAACTCCTGCCGCTAAATAATGCTATTACGATCATTTATAAGTGTTTTATTGATGTGAAAATTATAGCGGTGATATAACTCACATTTCGAGAAGCAAGAAAAAGTTTCAAACAGGAATAAGAAGGCTTTTGTATACATTGATACGGTTCTCCTGAGTCTTCGCTTCTTTAGGCTGAACAGTCCCAGCTCCCTCAGCCTTCCTCATATGTCAGATGCTTATCACCTTCACGGCCCTTTGCTGGATGCACTCCAGCATGTCCATGTCCCTCTTGTCCTGAGGGGCTCAGAGGCTGTACCCACCACTCCCGATGGGTCTCACCAGTGCTGAGCAGAGGGGAAGGATCACCTTCCGCGTCCTGCCGGCAGCACTCTGCCTTGCGCAGCCCAGGAGGCTGTTGGCTTTGCTGTGACGGCCCTTTGCTGTGATGGCCCTTTGCTAGCTCATGGTCAACTTCGTATCAGCAGGACGCCCAGGGTCTTCTCTGCTTTCCAGCTGGCTGCCCGCAGCTTGTGCTGTTCCAGCCAGAGAGCACATGAAGTCGTCTTGGTCTTGGTTTCCCTCAGAGGAGCACGTTTCACACACAGCTCAAGGCACGATGGCTTTTCAACTTAGTCAGCCAAGCTGGGTGTACAAAACTGACTGTTGTGAATATCCTTCCCTTCGGCCTGTGGAGTACTTTTAATTATCGTGTCATACCCTTATAAAATGAGCAAGACTACTTGTCATACCCTTGTAAAATGAGCAAGAAGTTATGAGTAGCAGCCTCAGTTAGAAATCAATCTGGAAAGGAATCTAAAGAGCAGAAGCGTGATAGAAGCGCTGAAGTGGAGTGGCTTTGTAGGAGCTCTAATGTGCACCCTCACTCCCTTCCTTTCAGTGAAATTACATAGTTTTGGAATTATTATTACTGTTTTTAACTTGCCAAAGTGACATTTAATATGTAATTAAAAATAAGTAACTTAATAAATGCTTGTTTTCAAAGCTAATTCCTAGGAATTACCTTCTTCCAAGTTAATTCTAGCTGAGGCTTAATGGTGGGACAACCCTTTGCAGACTAAAGGTATCTTCTATCCTTGTTTGAATGTGGATATCCTCTTTCCAGACTGCTAGTCTACCAATGCTGAATAACTCCTTCAGTCCTGATCTGGAAAGAGTATTTTTCCTGTCTTTGTGCAACTGCCATGGCATCTTATTTCACATTACCTAAAGTAATTCCAGGGTTTCTCTGCAGTCCTAAGGTTGCTTGACCCTGGCATATGATTTGTAGATGTAGTGAAGAATGTCTCCTGCCTTTATAAGGAATCATCAGAAGTCACTGCTAAATGGATAGCTTACTAATTGGGGAATGATTTCACATAATTCAGTCTCATATTAAGTTCATTAGAGTGGACTGAACAGTATGGATGCTAACAGCTGTCAATTGTAAAACAATAATTTATGCTAAAATCTCCAGGATGTAAAAGAAAACAGAGTAGCTTGGCAGTATAAAATGTTGTGTGTGAAGCAGGAGGACTTCCCACTAACATTATTTTTGGCTCTTTATGTTTTGTACATTAAACCAGTGGCACTTCATTTAATGTGTATTTTCCCTGAATAACCTAAGAAATAGAGGGCCAAATGGAAAACTGTTTAAAGGTCTTGTTGATTGAGTTTAGGAATAAGTTCTGTGATATACTTCATATGCTACTCAAAATCAAGTTATCTGTATAATTTAGCAAAATTTTACAATGTGCTTTTCATTCAATGCCCTCATCATCTTGACTGAGCCTGCATTTTATGTGTAGTACGTATAAAGTATACAAACTCTGTACATACTCAAGGTACCTCAAATGTAACAAAAAAAAAATTATCTAAGCCCTTCTTTTCATTAAATACATGCTATTGCTCTTTTTGAATGCCTGAAGAGATGAGACCAGACCTGTATCTACCTTTAAAGTACAAAAAATACAAAAACTCTGCTATAAACAGAGGTCTGCTCAGTGCAGCAATTTCATCTGTCTTTAGCTGGAAGAATAACTTGGATCAGACTCCAGAGTAGCCCTTTTTCTTACCGTGAAAGGAAGAAGCTTCGAGATGAGCAGCACTGTAAAACTTGTGTGACACATTTGAAAAAAATGATTAAGGATGTTATGTAAACACTGTGTCTTAGTGCTCTGCAGAGGAAGGAGCTCTCTGCTCCCATCTTTTGGTGATCAGCAGGAAATCTGCTAATTTTACCTACACAGTATCTTTTGGCCAAGGCTACACCTGGACAGAGGCTCCAGGTCGCCTGAGTGGATAGATCATGCACATGAAGCGATCCCTGTAACCGTGATCTCTTCTGTTCGCTGGTAGATGAAGACCTGGATGCTGCCTCCAAAATCTTTGCAGCGTGAAGTTTTAAAAGTGACTGGTAAGTGGCACTGCAAGAATGTAAAGGGAAATAGGGGTTCCTTCTTCAGGTACAGATCCTTCTCAAGGGAAAGAAAGGCTACCGCCCCCACCGTAGAAACGTGGCTGAGAGCTAGCACGGGTGGCCTTTTGCCAGGATACCCTGCAGGGCTGCGTGATCCCAGTGGTTACCCGCTCCCCTGGGAATGACAGTGTAGGAACAAGAGGTACTCCCTTAGACACTGACAATTGGCCAGCCTGGCCCGTTACACACGTGCACTCAGAGATGCGGTTTTGTACTGACATCAAAATGTTAGCAAGGCTTGCCAGGTGAGTAAAAGTCAAGTGATGTAACAAAGTGGCACTTACCTACCTCTTGGGTTATCATACCAAAGAGAGAATTGATTTGGAAAATTTCTATTAAAATCACTAAGCGTATCATGGTTGTATTTTCTTGAGTAGATACTGCACGCACTTCATTCCTCAGTAAGGTGCTTGTGAGAGAGGGAAAACTGTCTATTAAGGGTGCCTTGGGAAAGTAAATAATGGTTCTCAGTGCAGGCTTGAGATAATGATGCTGTCCTTTTTAAGGGGATTGCGAGTTGTTTGGGTCCAGACCTTGCTGTCAATGATCTCTGGCAGGAAGGTCACACTTACAAAATGAAAGTGCTTTCAGATCTCAGCTAGTCACTGGCTTAGCAGAAGAAAAAAGCAGCATATGGCAACCTGAGAATACGATGTGTGACACCTATGTGATAGATAAAATAACTCCTCCAGACAACTCAAGATTTGAGGATGTCACAGACGTAGTTTCTCTGCCAGCTTCCTACCTTACCTCCCAAACGCTGCCCAAGGGCTTCCCCACGAAAGCAATCACTCTCTGTAAGAGGACGGAGGGCAGTGGAGCAGGAATTGCTGATCCTTCACAGCTCTTGCTGAGTTCCTGTCGCCCTGCCTGCCCACAGGCACACAAGGAACTGAAACAAAAATCCAGTTCAGCTTCATCTGGGTTCTGCATTTCTTTATGGATTACAGACAAAATTCTAAAAAGCTGGCAACTTTAGCCTCTTTATGCAGTCAAATGAACAATTAGATTTTAGAGGACTTTTTATCATTTTCTCTGCAAGGTGGCATAAATGATGAATCTACTTCGAGGAAAAAGCTGGAATTATCTCATTGTATTTGTTCTCACTCAGATAACATAGTTGAAATTATTGAAGATGTCTATCTTTTTCTTATACTCCCTCTTAATGTGAAACAGTTACAATGGTTCTGACTGCTTACCAGTCCCTTCACCCAAATGAGGCAGAAACGGGTAGGTAGGGTCATAAATAGAAAACAGAAACTTACATCACACGAATTCTTGTAACACATACAGTAATAATCAATAGTTAGTACTGCCACATTTTTAAAGTTTATCTCATCTTCTTCACAACAAGTAACTCAGGTTATCTGGGCCAAATCTCAAATGAATACAAATGAAGTGTATTAGTTTTGTTCACATGATGTGTGCAGGTTGTGATTCATTATTTATTAGAAGTGCTAGAGCTGTAGACCTAAGTGTTGAATGGCATAGATCTAAATGTGTTCCAAACACTAATCCATTCTGTTTCTTAGAGATGATTTAGGACATTATTCTCTCAAAATAGAAAGGAAATTTCTTACAAACGCTCCACAGTATCATAGACACAATGTTAATTTTTCGGTTGAAATTACTGTAATTCACTTTACTCTTTCCTGCAACACCTACCAAATATCTCAGTAGTATATCTGGAGAAAAATTCTCCCAAATCAGTAAACACTGTTTTCTACATGATATCTCATCCATAGCCACTGCACAATGGGAAAAAACTTCTGTATGCAGATGCTTTGGTCTTCAGACAAGGAACTGGACAAAATATTTCTCCACAGTTTAGCGACTTGGTGTGTGTGAATAAATAGTCTTGGTCCTACTTTTTTCTCTCAGAGCATTTCCAAACTTTATGTCACTCTCTCCAATCCTATCTTCCTGTCCCTGGATATAACATTACTACTACCTGAAGTAAAGAAACAAAACAAACTCTAACCCCAACGGACTGCAGTGAAATTGGGGCAAGGGATAGCAAAATCAGGCCCAGAGTAGTTAAATTGCAGCTGTGACGGAAATGAGGAAGGAAAGAGAAATGTGGGAGGATGAGTAACAAAACCAGAGAAGTATATGGAAACTCCTGAATTTTCTCAGGGGCATTCTCCACCCCACAACACAACATGTTGGTTAACTTTTTAAATCTCCAATGTAATTATACAACATTTTTCTCTGTCTCTCCCATTGTACCCAATAGGGGTTTCATCTGTGTGCCACTGACCTCTTTGCAAGAATCCCAGTGCATTATTTGAGCTAGTAAATGTAGATAGCTGCAATTTATGGTAAAACAGCTTTAACGCATAGCTAAGATGTCTGGCAGGAGAATTAATTCTTCTAGTTAGTTAAGCCTGGGGCAAACTGCTGTGTTATTCTGGGCTAAACTTTCTTTCAGGAAAAGTTGCAGTTGGCTTAATCTTTTGAGCTCTCAAGCAGGGAACTTGCTGTTGCTTCATCTGCTCACAGGATGTTTCTCAGCAAGCAAGTGTATTTATAGTAAATATGGGAAGATACAAAATTAGATTTAATTTGCCTTGTTGATAAGTAGGGCAAAATATATAAGCATTAAAATGAATGTCTTCAAAATCTGCCCAGCTGTAATAAGCTTCATTTTTTAAAGCAGATAGCCTCCACCTTCTGAAAAGCAGACTCTCAACTTTTCAAGTCGTCCCAAATACTAAGGGAAAAAAATTATCAGTATTTAGATCTGAAATATGGGTGTAAGAATTTAAAAGGCGCTAGCTATAGCATCCAACAAATTCATAAACAAAACTCCTCAATTTTATCCATTTTCAACTTGCTTACATATTTGTAGTCACATCTCAAAGGAATTTTAATGGAAATTCTAGTTCAGGACATGTGGTGACTGGTAAATAGAAAAGACTGTGTAAGTGAAATAAACAAACCCAGAAGTTTCCCTGGACACCAATCAGTTTTGTAAAGAAATGAATTTCGGTTTATATTTAGTCACAAAACTCTTTTTCACAGGCTAGCAGCCTGAGAGCAAGTGTAGGCTGTGGGTCTAGAAACACTGTCTGGGCAATATTGTGTCCAGATGTGCTTTCTGCAAATAAATGGAGTCCAGAAATTGAGATTTTGAATTATGAACCCATTTAAGATAAGACATAAAGGCTCAAGGCCTAGTGTTTGAACCTCAGTTCCTCAGAAGGCAAAACGCTAAACGAGGATTTGCTGAAAGGCTGATGTTCATGCTTCAAACCTCCCCAGCACTGGTGTGAAATAATGTGTAGATGTACCATGTGAACATGAATGAGCAGCATGGGGAGAGCAATGCAATATAGAAATGTTAATAGGAGTGTTGCTGTGTGGTAACCAGACTCCTGCCTGCAAGGACGAGGACAAAGAGAAGAGCCTGCAGCAGCAGGCAGGAGCTACTAACAGGGTGCAGTGGGAGTCTGGAGCCTACATGGGAGGTGACCTTAGTCACATGCCACTGGTAAGGCCTTCTTTTGTATCTTGGCTTAACTGGGCATGAAACCTCATAGTCCACTGGTAATCCACAATTACACAGACATTTATTTTGTAAATGGGTGTGAACTGTGTTTGAAGACGCAGCAATTAGCACAGCCAGTTCTTACATTTTCCCCTTAGGTATTTGAAAGTAAATACTCACAAACCTCTCCTCTTTTACCCCATCAAACAGGAATTAAAAAATAAAATATGTTTATAAAAATAAACATAGTACTTAGACTTTAAAAATGACAAAATGAGCATGTCAGGCAGAAATATATTCTCCAGGGAGACTCAACACCAGCATACGTTATATTCTGATTTTTCATTGAAAATTATATCCCTTTCAAAGATTTAGTTACCTGTGCTGGCTGTTCTTTAACATCTCTGAAGTCAGGCGACCCTTAGAAAGGCTGCAATAATCTTAGACTGAGTAGAGTGATAATGTAGGCAAAGAGAAGCTTTCAATTATTTATCAAATAGAGGAAACAGCAGCTGCTCTCCCACTGCGTCTCCTTACAATGCTACTGGAGAAACAGGGCACCATAACTGATCACCCTGCATGGAAGTTACTGCATTGCAGTCCTTTAGCCTCGTGCAATCCTTGAGGAGTGAGCTCTGAATTACTGGAAGGCGCTCCCGTACAGGCTGTTATAAGACAGCTTCTGTGTCTCAGCATGACTTGAGTTTTTCAGCATAAAAATCACTAAGAAATGTGGACTAATGTAACTGGTGAATTAATTACGTGGTGAATGGTGCATTTCTCTGGCACTGCATATTTTTAAATCTGGCTGGTTATAACATATAGCATCTTTGCAAACCTGGCACTGACACAGCTTTTATTAAGGTAAGTATGTAAAGTACATACCTGAATTTACTCAGACATTGTATCTTGTTTTGTGACAGAAATCTGTGTTTTAGACTGTGTGATTGCACCAGCACAGGAATACATGTCACGTTTTAATCAATTTGAATGTTTAACTTCAATTCACTTGATGTGATATACGTGGAAAATGTGAAGTACTCTTGATATTGTTACACATAAACGTTATTTTGGAAAGCTGCCGTACTTAAAAAGCATTCATATGCAGAAAAAAAGAGGGTTCAAAATTTCAGTTATAACAGGAAGAAAAGTCCACAAAGGAAAGGCCCCGCACTGGGCGCAGTTACATGACGAAATAGTGTAGGTTACCTTATGCGGGATGCTAGTTCATCAATGCTCAGAAAGGCCCCTGGAAAGTTTTGCATTTATTAATAGGATAGACCCTAAGGAACAGAATAATAATTAGCAGTTAGCAAACTAGACATTGCTAGGACACTACTGAGACACCTCTTGGGCCAATTTGTTGCAGGAACAGGATTCATTCCTTGGAGCAGTGCATACAGACCATCGCCTCTGGGAAGGAGAGGAACTTTGTTAAACTTCTCTGAGGAAATGTTCTTGAGCAAAGTCCTTATGAGAAATACATTGGTATATTTCCCTGGACAATGCAAAGTGTCAGAAAGAAATGAAAAAATCCAGAATATCTGGAAAAGGAAGGGAAAGAATATCATCAGTCTTTGATACTGTGAATAAGAAAATTGAAGAAAACTAGATTTTAAGGGAAAAAAAAAGGATGAATGAAAAACAATCATGACTTTCACATACGTTTTGGAGTGCAAGATCTTTATTGTTCCTGACTGGAAATAAACACTGAAATTTCACTACTGAGAATTTCTGGTATATATAGTAACTACTGTTGAAAAGCAAATGCCGATATTTTTTTCTTTAACACAAATTTTCTGTATATCTGATTTAAAAAATCAATGAGACAGAGAAGGGAATTTAAAAAGAACTAGTCTGTAAGATAGATACATCTGCTCCAGACAGGCAGCCACAGGAAAATTTAAGCCCCTAAAGATTATCTGAGCAAAACCAGGGACACAAATCGCATCACGTTTTGCGAGGCGGAGGTTTGCATCTGTCCCTGCAGAGCACTCTTTGCCAGCAATCAAGAGGCAGAAAGCAGAGCAGAGTCTGCTCTGCTATAGTAACAGAGAGGATGATGGATGCGGGACAGAGCAATGTGGGAAAAGCACCAGGATGTTACTTGTGTGTATGTTATTGGAGTGTCAGACAGAGGTGCCGTATGTGAACCAGTCTGTAATTTACATAGTTTGTAACTTCTCCCTCTTTCATCGCTCCTTTTCCTTCCCATTGCCCGTTAAAGATATTCCATCTTTTTGTATATTTCCCGGGAGCCTGCTGACTTTCCGAAAAGCTATGCTATGGTCTGAACCTAAACATTAAAAACCTTGCAAAACAAAATGGCAGGTGATAAAACATTTCAGATTCTCGAAGAACAGCCAGGACCTGCCTGGATTCCTTCTACTTCACTTTAAACATCTACAATGTGAGCATCTGTGCTCAGACTAGTCAGGCTTATTTCATCACCATCAGTGAAGAAAAATCAACACTTTTACAGTTTGATAGACATTCACCAGGTTAATCCTATGCTGAGGTGAATCCTGTCCTAGACTTGACCCATTCTCTTCACTGCCTGCAGAAGGAACCAAGGGCGATGAGCTTGGATGCAAACGTATACCTTGCAGGTAGCCAAAGTTAAATGAAATGACTCTCACTGAGGCTGTCCTTTGTAAGCAGACAACTAATACATGTTTTGTGCCATTTTGTTTTGCAGTGTCCCAGTGAAGGGTTAGCAGTTAAGAGGTGTTTAAAAATGTCTGCTTCAAAATACTTTCCATAGTAGCGAAGAAGGAGGATGTGTGAGAGCAGCCGTAGTACCTACAGTGAGTGCCAACTCTTCCTTTCCCACGAACGGTTAGTTAAGTCAGCACAACATTTCTCCAAACTAACAAGAACCTTATGAATACCCCTACAAATAACACAAGCTCACTTTTTAGCAGGAATGTTATTGTTAATTGAGTGCAGATGGTTTAGGTCGCTGGTCAGCTAAATAATCAGATAAGTAAGAGTGACCTGATGCAAAGGAAATTACAACATCAGAATACAGAAAATTGTTTTTGTTCCTATGTAAATTAATCGACTGTAATTCACTCTGCTAGGTATGTGTATTTAGTCACAGCTGGGTAAAGGATATAGTCATTCAAGACCATTCAGCTCAGGTATTATTTCTAACTGCTGTTCGTCTGGCAACGCTAGACCTGGAAAACACTCATAGTTTCTATTCTGCAGAAGTTTCTTTCTTTCTTTCACTGCATGGAATGTCATCTCCAAGCTACTTTATCTACCATTTCACTAATTTATTGAATACACTGCTAATATACAGCCTGAATATTCATAAGTTGCATAATTTATAATAAATACTAAAGAGTAAGCAGATATTAGTATGGTCCCTCTGTTGCAAGACAAGGAAACTCAGAGGAAAAATTTAGTAGTGCACTGGCAGTAGTACCCACAAGAATAATTGAAGTATTTCACTTCTGCCTGTGTCCCTAAGCCCAACAGCTAAACTGAATTATTTTATAATAGTTAGAATATAAAAGTCTCAAAAGAGTAAAACCCAGACGTGATTTGAATGATTCCAACTTCTTTTTCCCTGATATTGCTGGTCTGAGTGAACTGAGGTGTCCTAGAATCATCCTATTGATTGCAAGACAAAAGCCAAGCTTAGAGGCAGGCTGGCCAACCCTCCTGGATTCCTCTGAGCTCACATGCCAGCTAGCAGACTCCTCCACTAAAAAGGGATCAGTTTTCTCCAATGTGGGACAACGCCTGGGGCCTTGTTTTTAAGACCCACCAGCTAGCCTTCTGTATGAGTGTGACAAAAGCCAAGAAGAAATAATTTCTTACCTCATTTTACCCTTTAGTCTTCTTTGGACTTTTGCTCACTGTGCATCAAGCAAAAAAGACTGATCAGGCCTATTCCTTGACAGCTGCTTGCATACATAGCCTATATGGGCAAATGCCTGCTCCTTAGGCTGTCTGATTCTCTGAAGATAGACCTAAGCTGATCAATGAACCCCAGATTCCATTTCTCTCAGTTCCACTTCCCTTCTGAGAAAATATAACTCCGTGGGTTGGATTCATTGGCCATAATGAGGATTTCTACAAGGTAAATGTTCATACTAGTCATTGAGGTGCCTTTCATCATTGGGTGTAATTCATCTCATCCTGGAAGAGATATCCATAATAAGTCAGGAATGTGCACTTACATGCTGCTTTCTCTCCACTGACAACCTGTTCAGCCCTGAGGGAGATGCTGGGGGCGGTATCTGTCTATATTTAAAGACTGATGACCTAAGCATGTCGGTTTACCACACTTCATATCTTCCCTGACCAGAATCAAGAAGAATGTCTGTCCAAAGCTCTTGTATGTGCCCAGTAGAAAGGTCTGGAAGTGTATTGTGCCATGAAATTTTTTAACTTAGTATTTCTACTACTAGATGATAGAACTTTGCTGGTTGCCAAAAAAATACCTTAACTAACTGCTTTAAAATGTCCTCTTCTGTAGAAAGGAGCAACATATTCTAAAGAGATTACTTCTCAGGAATGACTGAGGTAAGGCTAAAAAAAAAAAAATTCATAGAAAAATGAACATTAGGCACTGCCTAATAACATGAATACATGGGTTGTTATTTATTTTCCTGCTTCACACACAGCAATATTTCCATGTCTTCCTAGTACGTGAATGGTATGTTCCAAGATTTTTATCTAATTTTTATCTTGAAGGCAGTTGAAATTGCCTCTCCAGATGTTATTAAATAACCAAAGCATGTTGTAATCAAGCAGCCTAATTCCCTGGAAAGGAAAATAATTTCCTGTACCTTATTTACATATCTCTAATTTCTTGTAAAGCTTGCAGAAGAGACTTATGACAATGGTAGTTGATGCTGTTTTCCCACTCCACAACAAATAGTTCAAATTCTCTGCTGGTATTAACCCCGTTCACTCCCATCAACCACCCTCCAGGGACTGCTATAAGAACAAATCTGGGTACGAGTGAGTTTGTCACTTTGTAGTATAAGGATTTAGCTATCCCACAGGAAAAGTATCAGAAGCTGGGTGGAAAATTGACATAACCCTTGCCTCTGTGAGCCTGAGAGCACAGGGAGAAATAAATGCATCTCTTCTAAGAAAACTAGTTGTGTGCTTGCTCTCTTAAATCCTAGCATGCCTTTAATTGGATAATATAACCCTTGCACATTCCACATTACCATTTTAAGGGCAGCTTCCGTTATATATTCTGAAGCTGTAACTCGTAGCAATAAAAAGCAATTTAACACTTGAAACTAGCGGTCTCAAAACATTTGCAGACTTAGACACTTCCAAATCATGTAGCTCAAAATTAAATTCAGTTTCAAAGAGCTAAAATTTAAAAGAGATATTTGGTTCCTCTAGTCCTTCTCCACCCTACGTACAGTTTTTGTCCCCATCACAGAACTGTACAAAGCTAAGTAGAACATAAACCAGACCATAAAATAAAAGCACGTGAATCACTATCTAGCTGACATAGCAGCTTAGTCTGAAACCTATCATTTGTAGCTGGATACTAACAGGCAAAATGTAGTTTAGAGCACAGGAGGGGCAGTAATATTAGACAATTTTTATGCCTTATAGCTGTAAATGTACACATCCAGCCTAAATATTTCTTTCACTGTTCTGTGTGTGAACACATAATCTCAAATCTTGACCTCTACAATAACACAGAAGAAAGGAGAGGAAAACAAAGGGGGAAAAAAAATCCTGCAAAAAATCCTTCTTTATTTCTCAAGGGGACACAGGGCAGTTTCTGTACCCTAACACTGGAATATGAAATGTGAGAAGTTTCTCTCCTCTTTTTCCCTATGCATCATTAAAGGCCAAATCTAGTTAGCCTGTTCTCAAAATTTGTTCCCTTGAGCCCCTCACAAGTTAGTTTTGTGATATCCTATTTCAAGAATTTCCCATTTGTTCAAATGAGGCCTCATTAATGCTAGATGAAGTCCTGCAATACCTTCATAACTCAATAGACATGTCCTGGGACTTAGTTTACCCTGTTTTGTTGCCGCAAAATAACATGCAGATGGTTTATTATGCGCAATCACTCCCAGTTCTCTTCCCTGACCTATGTCCTATGACATTAACATTAGACATTATAGACCTCAAGTGCATTAACGTTTGAGATTTTTCATCTTAGCAGTCATATAGTCTCTGTGAATGACATTCATTAAAACCAGCTCACACTCTCAACGAGTAAACTTTCTCGTTAATGTTCCTTAAAGGTCAGGGAGATGATGAAGGAAAAATTCTGTAGTAATACTTAATAGACATGGTTTACATTTATAAAGCACTTTTATTCTCAGTATTCCAAAGTATATTAAAACCATGGTGAATAAAAGCATTTTTACTTGGTGTGGCTTGTTGCAGAAAAACATAAATATCACTGAAAGTGAATTTTGAATAATTTGCCAAACTACGCAGTGTATCTTCATTTTAACTAATATTTTTAAAGTTTCCACTAAAATATTATGATGACTGGTTCTCCTAAATATGACAAAAAAGCCCAGGCACCAAGTCAGGCCTAATTTAATATGACAGTACTCAAAACAGGGACTCAGAAATGCCATAAAAATAGTGATTTTTTTCACATAGGAATGGTACAAGTTATTATGAAGCCTTTTTCTTTTTCTTTTTCTTTTTCTTGCAAGTCTTTCCACGATCCTGTCACTGGAAATGTTCCGGTTTGCTCTGAAGAATAAATGAGTCTTCTCACTCACCTCTTAACCCTGACAGCTAATAAGCAAGGTTTCTCAATGAAAAGCTGCCTTACACAATTTGCTGTGTTATAAGGAAACTGTATCTTTATAAAGACAATATTCCACAAGAGGCAGAGCATACACTTTTCGTTCCTCTGCGAAGGCCGCTAGCATAAATGCCGCACCAGTGAAAGCAACAACCTTTGACAGGTAACATCCAGCATCGCGGTATGCAAGCAGCCAGATAGTGTGAAACCAGCTTAAGAACTAAAGTCTACACAAACTAATCACCGCAGGTCTACCCAGAAAAGCAGTTATCCTGGGAATCCATTTCTTGCTGAACAGATCCACTCTTTAGCCCTACCCCACAACTGGAAAACTGCCATTGACTTCAGCAGACTCTGAAAAGGCTGTAATTTGTATTTAGGCCTATATGTTTAGGCAAGTGACAACACTGAATTCTTGGTGTATGTTGTTCCTTTTAGCACTGCAGAGCCAACAAAGGGGTCTGCGAGAGGGAGTTAGATACAAGGCAGGCTTGTGCTTCATCAGCAGATCTGTCTCCTCCATTCTGATTGCAGTTTCCTTATGGCTGCTGATGATTATGAGCCAGGAAAAAAATCACAGCTGTCATTCCAAAAAAACCCTTTTAAAACAGGGTAAATCCAACCCTGTATCACTGGCAAGTCAATTAACATGAAATGGTCTGATGCTGATTTTGCAGGCTTATTTTTTAGCAGCCATCAAACATAAAGTTCAAGAATAAGTACTACATTATAGGCATTCCGTTTACATCCTCTGCTTCAGGAGCAGAAAGAAAAGGCTCCAGCTGTCCTTATACTTGTTTTAATTTGTTTGGGAACACACATTTTTAGCAATGTTGATAAGGATCCGGAATACTCCCTGACTGAGAGCACAGAAACCGAAATACGGTTTTGATATACAGTCTCCATTCACAAAAGAAAAATCTGCAAATTTCTTTTTTCATTATTTGACTTCATATAAAATTATTTATATTAAATATAATATATTGTTATCCAATATAAAATTAGGGACATAGAAATGGCAGAAGGCGATTTGTGTGCTTGAGCAGAAAAGCAAGACTGCCTTGAGAGACAAAACAAAGCAGCTACAGCAGCAAAGGGTATTGCAATGCTGCCACTTACTGCTGGAATGGGAAAGAGTTGCGCTGAGCAATTATCATGCACTTTCTGCTTTCCAGTGCGTGATAATTGCTCAGAGCAGAAGCATCAAGTTGTATTACAGCTGGGAGATCTGTAATGTCAGGAAAAAAGTATTTTTTTTGGTCTTTTGTACCTATTGAGAGCCTAAGGTCTTCAGAGCAGGGATTGACTACTGCTGTGAGGTTTTGTATCACATGACTGAGACTTCTGAATACCATCCTAGTCCTAATATTCTAATCCTAATAATAAAGTAGTTAAAGACTATGAAAAAGCAGAGAGTCACAGTCACAGAGTTACTCTTGACTATGCAGCCTTAAGTCATTTATGGTAATCGGTGTTTTAGTAATGGAGGTGGAATTAGAGAGTAAAAAAGAGGTGTTGTATGTAGAGGAGTTAAGTGATACTTCTCAGGCAGGGTGACATGTCCTGCAGAATGATGGCGAGCTCCAAATGTCAGTGTTTTCTGCTTCTTTATGGTCTTGAGATAATCACAGAGCTGTTCTGAAAATAAAATGATAACCTGGAATAACTGCAGAACATATAAACTACTTACGCCTATGTCTGCCTGTGCTCTGCAGACTCCTGGTTTTGTTTGCACTTTCTGATGTGAAAATTTATTGTTGAAAATGACATTTGAACAGCTGGTGATGTTTGGTAATTTCCGTTTTACAGATCAGAAACTGAAAAACAAGTAGACCAAGTCCTACACTGACAAAGCACCTAGCTTTCATTGAAATTGATTTAACTGATTTCAGTGTCTAAGTACTTTTGAAAATATGTTATGTAAAGACATCTGACCAAATCTCAAGGGAACTGTTATTACAAGAGAATGATCTGAACATCAGCTTATGGATTTCAAGGCTGTCATCAAAATTGCCTCATGGTTGAATCAAGAATATTTCTTTAAATGTTGGTAGTCACTCTGTATTACCTGTGAATTGAATTCAGGTATTTATTCTTGAACATGGCCCGTTAAATTTGGGGGCCTTTTAAACAACTTAGGTTAATTAAATAAATGTATCTATCACATAAGCCATGAAGACCAGACTTTATTAACAGTTAAAGACTTAAAGTAAATAGACCTAATGATGTACTAGACCTTAGGGTCTATATTGCCATCAGCATGTATGTGGAAGTTTAATTGGCACTTATGGTAGCTGTAGAGGCACAGAAAAGCGGGAGAAAACCCCTTTCATTTTAACTGTATCAGTAACAAAACCTTTAAAGCTCTTTCACAATGGTATTTCAGTGTCAGAAAAAACTTCTCATACAAGCAACCTGTTAAATAGGCTACAATAACAATACATATCTGGCTTCTGGCAGATATATGAAAAATCTACATTTGTACTTAATTTATTCTGGAGCCAAAGACCTAAATGCATATGTTTTCAGTTGCCATTCATTTTATGACTAGTTCTTTCTATTTATTGCTTTCAAATCATAATCAGGTGAGGAACATCTTGTCTGACAGAGCAGTTTCCTGCATTATGTATTTAGTGTAAACAATGAGGGTTTTTTTTTTCCTGAACATGTGGGTTTAATGAAGTTTTTGAAATATTTCTCCAGTTTCTCTCCAGCTTCTCCGTGCTGTGGCTCCAAAGAAACAGGGAGAAGTGAGAAAATGAGAAAGATGGAGCACCTTCAGATAACTCTGCTTGATACCTGTTGCAACTTGTCTCACTCGCCGCTCAGACTTTTGCTTGTTTTGACTGGATCCAGTCGCCGGGTTTCATGCCCTTTTAAGCTCCATTAGTCTCTGGATGATGACTGATTGCTATTCTGAGCTTCAGGAATGCCCAACTATTAATCCCACGTCTGACAGCCTTTGCAGTAGCGGGACTCCCACAGTCAGTGCGACAACCTTCCCAGGCCTCTGACGTGTCACTCGGGCATGTCCCCAATCAGGTATGACCTGGGTTTGGAGCTTGGGCTTCTAATTGCACTCCGAGGACTGAATGGCACGGCTTTTGCTGTGTTTTGAGAGAAAACAGTGATCTAGTCATCTGGAATCAAAAGGCATGACTTCAGCATAAGAAGTAGCTAGAATCTGTGGCTATGTCTATGTTAGCAATGTGACATATTAAGTGATGCATTAGGAACGGCTTTGAAGTGAGGGGGTTGATGCTAGGCACTTAGTGTCCACACTTCCCATATTTGGGGCAGATTTTAGACTACCCCCCATCTGGTCCCACGTGCTGAATGTCTCCTAGGGAGCACACTTTCTTCTTTGGTTTTGTTCTAATCCTGTCCAGTTTGGGTGGTCTAAGACCAACGCATGATAAATAGGGACAACTTGGGAGATCCTTTTCAAAAACATGGTTCTGATTTGAAGTGAAAAGCTAATGTGATTCTTGCCTATAATCCTTACCCATGAATCTGATCTGCATCATGGAGCTTAAATGTAATCCCAAATTAGGCTCCAGGTGACTGCCTTTCTGTAAAACCATTCCCATGAGATCTCGCCTGGGTAGCTCAGGTCTAGTGGTGGCTGCTGGCAATATCATGTGTAGGTCTTTCACGTATAAGGATGGGAATACCTAAGCCTGCACTGTGAACTCAGTGCTTCCAACCAGCAATCAAACTTCAGGTGTTGCAGCCCTGGGCAGCACAGTGTATAAGCCCTTTCTTGGCTCAGAAACAAAACCCACAATTTAAACAAACATGTTTTTGTCTAAGCAGGTTGCCATTAGCTTTTAATCAGGAAATCTCTTGAAAGCCTAGATTTGCAATGCTCCTTCAGTTAGCATGTTTTCAGCATCCTCTCCAGTACTTCTTCTTACCTTTTGTGCTTTTACCAAGTTCACTCGGTCTTAGTGTCTAATATTCATGCTGACATATCAATTAATACAAATCTGGAAATGAAAGAATTAAATGCACTTAAGACTGTGCCACTGAGTATTGTTAGTGAGGCCATTTTCCTCAGACTGCCCATTTTACTGTATCTCCTGGAATCAAAACCAACAAAAGCCTTGTTTGAAAGGTGTAGTGGTTTAACCCCAGAAGGCAGCTCAGCCCCACACAGCCCCTCGTTCACTCCCCACCATCAGGATGGGAGAAAGAATCAGAAGGGTAAAAGTGAAAAAAAACCACTTGTGAACTGAGATAAGGACAGTTTAATAGGTAAAGCAAAAGCCGTGCACGCAAGCAAAGCAAAACAAGGAATTCATTCACCACTTCCCATCACAGGCAGGTGTTCAGCCATCCCCAGGAAAGCAGGGCTCCATCTCGCCTAACGGTGACTTGGGAAGACAAATGACATAACACTGAACATCCCCCCGCTTCCTCCTTCTTCTCCCCCAGCTTTTATTGCTGAGCACGATGTCACATCGCGTAGGATATCCCTTGGGTCAGTTGGGGTTGGCTGTCCCGGCTGTGTCCCCCCCCCAACACCTTGTGCCCCCGCAGCCTCCTCCGCTGGCAGGGCAGTGTGAGGAGCAGAAAAGGTCCTGACACTTTGTAAGCACTGCTCAGCAACAGCTAAAACGTCCCTGTAGTTTAGAGTAAGGTATTACCCCAAAGGCAGAGATATACTGAGCCATGAGCAGTACCCTGGATGGCGACCGCCTCCTGCAGGTTGCACCTTGCAATTTGGTGTCCCCCAAAAAAAGAGTGCACATATGGAAAAAGATGAAGGGCTGAGACCTTTAGGTGAAGAGTATGTGTGTATTAATATATATTTAAACATGTAAAGAGATTGTTTGCAGAGGCAGCTAGGGTGAGGGAATGGATGAAGATGGCTAGTAAGCAACTTTACTCATTAGACTCATTAGGAGTGAGCTTTGAAGTTTTGGAAGAAGTGGCGCTGGACTGGGATCTATAGTTTTGAAGTATGAGGGTAACTATTTCTAAAAGATGTGTGTCTCTGTGGGCAATATTCAATTGCATTTGTGCACAGGAGTCCAATTACACATATCACGCAGGTATTATGGAAGACGATATATGATGAAGGGAAGGGGGGGACTGAATAGAGAAATGCACACTGGAACACATGGAAAATGTCACTGAGCAAATGCATAATGCTTTTTTGTGGCTCTTTTGTAGGGAAAATGCTATGTGAACTCCAGAGTACAACTACAGGGGGTATATTACAGACCTGAGTTTGCACTGAAATCTCAGCCTGTTTTGAAGATCATCTGGTTTCCAACTACAGACACCAGATTGCATTGGTATGTTTCTGTGATTCTGTTCCATTGAAAACAGCAAAGAAAACTCTCTCAGACCTCATGCAAATAGGGAGCAAAAATACAGTTTAGAAATTATCAAGAGTTCCAATAGGAAATGCACCATGAATTAAGTGAATAATTTTCAGAAGATATTGGTGTGATTGGGATGAACTACAGGTAGCATCTTCTCTTTCTAATAAAATAGTAAATGAATTTATTGAAATAAAAGTATTGCAGTGGATTTAGCTAAGTACAACCAAAAAGAGCAAACCTGTAAAATACATGGTGCTAATAGAAATGGCACAGTAAATCACAATGAGCACCTGAATTGAGTGAAACTTTATGGCCTATTCTGAAGGAAATTGAAAACAGTGTAACTAGGGACACCACAAGATCCAGAGTTTGAGTGCAGGATTTCATGCTGTTTTAAAAATTCAGTGACTAAAGAAAATGCCTATTTTTGCAAGACACCAATCACAGAGATGGAAATTCTGTGTCTCCTGAAATTTGGACATGTTAAAATATTTTTTTAACATATTTTTAGTCTCTGTTTAGTATTTTTTTTAATTTTTTAAAATTTTTTTTAGTGCAAAGGAAACTGATTTATGTTTATGTCTACTAAAACCTTTTCTGAGATTTTACTACAACAGTTCTTTTCAGTTTTTGACTGAAACAGGTTTTCAGGAAATAAGTATCCCTAGAGGCAAGTGAAAGATAATCAAGGGAAATTTCACTCCTTTCAGGTACACGCTGTGGCATACATGCTCACACATTTTCTCTTTTTTCACATTATTTGCAATCATGTAACCTTACATGATCAGTAATTGCATTTGTGCAATATACCGTGAATAGACAGTTGCACTTAATAACCAAAAATAGTATTTGTGATTGATGTTTGTGATTTGGATTAGATAGACTAGGAGACTGTATATAGTAAAAGATCGGCAAAAATTAAGAGGGTAACTTGAAAACACAATCAGTAAAGAAAATGCAATTTTTATGATACATGTCAAAGTTAAGATATGTTCTATAGATCAACTTTTTAATAAGTTGTGCTCTTTAGAGATGTTAATTACAATTTCCTCCCACTTGTCTAGGTTTGACAAGCTTCAAAATACCCACTTAACATACAACAAAGCTCCTGCTCTGCTATTAACAGCATGGGAAATGTGTTTATAGGCACTTTGTCAGGCCCTGTAGTTAGAAGAGTCAGCAAAACCTACTCATTCATGTTTCTCATGAGCCTCTCCCCTCTCTTTTCCTCTCTCCAACTGTCTCAAACAAAAAGCTGGCTCGGTGTTTGCAGTGTACTGTGAAGAGTTTCATTGCTGGTGATCAAAACCAAAGCAAGTCAAACCTTTGTGGGAATTTACAGAGTGGCAATAAATCCAGTACATGCCATCCACATGCTTTTCAAATCTCTTCAAATAACCACTGTTTTTTTTGTTTTGGGATAAAGAGCATGAACTCTGATAAATACAGCTGAAGGAAAATCCCTGTTGTGTACTGTGCCGCCCCTCCTCCCCTGCACCGATCCTAACTTTATAACAGGAGATTAGGGGGTGGGAGGGTAGCTCACCAGAGCAACCTAAACTCCATAAAAGCTGGAGACTATAGATGACACAAAGCTATCTTTGCTATTGTCAGACATAACAATGAGATAAGGCCCAATTAAAAGGAACCAAGGCAGAATGTAGTTACACAGAACAGTATAGAAGTGGGAATTTAATCCATTATAAATACAGAGTCATAGTACTTACACTATTGTACTTTTACAGTAAAATAGAATTGCGTGAAGTCTACATCGTCGCAGCTAGCAGAAATGTTTGGCCCAAAATCTGGCTTAATCAGCACGGAAGGCAAAGGAACAATGTTTGCAGTCAGTCTTGTGCTAGTGAATATCTGGGAGAAAAACGTAAAACTCCGTTCATGCTTCAGGACTCTCCTTTGGCATTGTAGAGAGAAGTAAAATTGACTCTGTCTCACCAGTTGAGAGCTGGTTTAGAGAGAGAGGTAACATGCACGCTTGGAGGATGACTTGGATTTGGCAAGGAGGAGAAGGAGGGAGCGGGACGGGTCTGTGCTACGCTCTAGCAGCCATCAGCTGGCACTTCCTCAGGGACCTCCTGCCAGCTCACACAGGCCAGGGCGAGGGGACTGAGGGATCATATGTGCTCTGGAGACTGAAAAAGGAAAAAGAAACTCTGGCTTACTAGCCATTGATTATGTATAACACTTGGTGAAGCGTTTAGTAAACTATCTTCTGAGTATTTATCATATGTATTGTATGCGCAATTCTGTAACAGAACTAGTGTTGTAACTATAAGGGGCAGAGAGAGTGCTAGCTAAAGGCATCAGCCCTTCCAATTTGAGAATGTTGATAGAAGACTCAAGTACTGAAGCTGAACACTTTTCATCAGGGAACATAGCTGAAGTGAGAAGGCAAGGAGCAAATAGTCTTTGTTTCAATCCTCCAAACCAGGCACCAGGGAATGGGAAATAGGGACATCATGCCCGGGCTGACAGGCTTGATCTCCTAGGAACGGCAAAGGGACTGGGTGACAGCCTGAGGGATAGAATTGTGTTTTTCCAGGAATTGTCCTTTCCCTTTCTCCCCGTCTCATTCATTGTGTGTCTTCTCTGTTCTGAAAGACATAAGGCAGAAGTCCTACTGAGAGCAAAACTATGACATTTTCTTCATGAAATTTTAAAAAATCTTGAACTGATCTTGGTTGGTTGGTTGGTTTGTTTGTTTGTTTGTTTGTTTGTTTGTTATAACTTTGCAGTAAAGAAAAAAATTTTAATCTTTCCAAACAGCCCTTCTGGCCTGTGCACATTCATTCATCAGTTCCGCAACATGGCTTTCCCTCTGTTCTCATTTCCTCTTCAAGCCCCACTTGACCTCAGAGATTAATTGATAGCAGTAATAAGTTGCTATCGCCTCCGCAGTAGCCATGAGAGGGAATTGAGACTGCTTGCCAGTAGGCTTCAGCAGTGCTATTGTGGAAGGAGTGAAGTAAGTGCCAGAACACTAATACAGAACAGCACAGATAGATAGCCAATGGGCAGAACCATTCCAATACATGCTATTTTTGATCATTGCAGCATAAAATTAACTTTGGCTTTCACAGTTATGTGCTGCCACTGGAAATGTTGATGCTTAGACATGAGGAGCTGTGCTTCACTTTTAAGGGGGACTGTGCTTTACTGGATATCGACATGCCAGGCCATCCCTTTTCCCGAGGGGAAGACTTTTTGCTGATGTCCCCACCATCATGCTTGTGTCAAGCCTCTCTGCTCTCCCAGCTCCTCAGTCAGGTGTTCCCCTCATACATCCTGTTTCCAGATTTTTGCTCAATCCATCCATGTTTTTCTCGCTGAGCCTTTTATCCAGTCTAATTTCTTCCCACTCCAGCCCTCAGCACTCATCTCCCCAGCCCCAGTGTCTCTGGCTGACTCCCACCACACTCTCCTGGTCCAGTCAACCTTCATTGACTATTTGTCCTAAAAGAGCTCTTCAATGTGCTACCACACTGCCCCACTGAGTTTCCTTTCCAGACACAGAACTGCACTGCAAAATCTCCTCAGTCACGAACCTTATCACATACACTTCCTTTTGGCCTTTCCTTTCCTGTCCCTCCCCTCAGTCTTTTCCAAAAGTCTTCATGCTTTCTGAGCTGCCTCTTCCCCCTTCCTTTGAAACCAGCTCAGATGATCTCTAACTTTCCTATACGCTTTTTTTTCTTGTCTGTGTTTCACCAGCACCAGCTTCTCCTCCTGCCTCATTTCCTCTACTTGGCTCCTCCTCATTAGCACCTACAACATTGCTGCTCCAGGAACTAGGGTTACCCGTGATTAAGCCCTGTTTCTGCAGCTCATGCAAAGTACCATTTAGAAAACTTCCTCGTGTGTATTCCTATTTTTGTTGCCAGTGAGAGCAGTGTCTGGAAGCTGCAGCTGGAGCAGAAACAGAGGGGTGGTGCTGGGGAGCTTAGGAGATTTGGACTGGCTTCAAACTTCCTTCAATGAAGCATAGGGAGCCAATTAATGGGGAACCCTGGCACAGTGCCCATCTGCAGAGTCTGCCTGTGCTATACAGCTGGCCTTACTCATTTGAGCATTTTCTTTGGTTCAATTCACCACATGGCTTTACTTCACCAGGATTAGCTCTTCAGTTGTTGTAAACTTATGCGGTCTTATTGAAAGTAATGTAGAGATGCTGTTTTACAGCAAATAAGGATACAGTCCCTTTTTGGGATGGGGGCCTTTGAACGGAACTAAAAATTGAAACAGAATTCCACTTGGTGTGATGTCAAAACCCCAAGTTAGACATAATTTCAGCGTAAAACCTCAAAGTGGTCTGGGTGAATATGAAAAGGCTCATGAATTTTAGGGAATCTTTAAACGGGCTTGATTTCAGCTCTCTACAGGCGATTATTTCATGTGGTTCCCAGTGTCAAGTTTTACTGCAACAATTTTACATTAATTTAATTAATCTCCAGCTGGAAGAAAAGGCATGAAAATGTGCATAGTGTATTCAGACTTAAGTATTTGTTCAACCTTATTCTGAGACCTGCATTTTTAGCAAACAATCTGAAATTCTCAGTTTCGTAGACTTCCTAGACGTTAAAAGATAGATCTTCAATGGGAAGTTACGTTAGAGCCAAAAGAGGATTTACGGATCTTGAAATTAGGCAGTGTAGCAACTGTATTTTAAGCACTTTTCCCTGGAATGCAATCCAGAATCAAGAGTTACAGTCCTCAGGGCATGGGAAGGGCTGTATCATTCAAAATGGTAGTCCCAAACCCCTGTGCACTGAGAGGAGAAGGCTAGCCAACAGAAATTGCCAAAGGTGGATTATGGCAAAAATTTTTCTCGTCCCTTGAGTTTAAGTGCAGAGTCAAGACTCCAGGAAGGCATATAGACTAATTAAAATATGGTTTAGAGTTACCTTAATTACCTAAGAATAATTAAGACCTCTTTGTAGGTCATGTTATGAACTGGATACCCATGATGCTCAAGCACTGATGTCAAAAATTGTAGCTGGTTCTGTGCAACCTCCAGGCATTACTATGTTTAGCAGTTTGTGCCAGACCTCAGTGATTACACATTCTGTGGCTATGCTCGATTGGCAACAGAAGTATAATGCTTTTAAAAGAAGACTATGAAAATGGATTATATAGGTAAAATGCCCATCTTTTGTATAACTGTCTATCTTGTTCATTAAAACACCCAGGGAAGGGGGTCACTTAGATTTATTTACTGCCTCAACTAAAAGAGGAATATAAGCCTCAGCTTCTTTCCTTGTCAAAGAGCAGCTCAGATGTGAGACTGAAGTGGGATGGGAAGTATTGCCATTGCTTCAGTCAAGGTTTGCCAGATGAAGGAAACAATAGAAAAAGTAGCCAGAGGGGGCAGCCTGGCTCGGTAGCTTAGTCGTTAGAAATCTGTGTGGAAGGCGAAGGGTCTTGAGCTCCTACAGGTGAATTACTGCACCATGCAATTCAACATTGCATGTATGGAATAAAAGATAAGCAATACCGAGTACGTCTTGGTGTGCAACTCTTCACACTACTTATGGCCAAAAAGGTATCAAAGAAAACCCTCAGGCAGCTAACAGAAACCGTGAAGCTGAAATTTGCATGTTGTCATCATCTCAGTGTGGAAGTGCACTTGGCATGAGTACACGGCAGGCGACGTGAGTAATCCTCTTTCGCATATTATAAAAAAAAGACAGACGAATCATAAGATTCACAGATTCAGAGGCTAAAGTAAGTTGTACAGTGCCGCAATCTGATCTTCACAACACAGAAGCAAAGGCCATAAAAAAAAGCTGGTTTAACTATCAGTCAGACAAATTACTTTCCCCTTTTGCTTCCCCCCACCCCTATAAATATCGTCACACATTGACTGCACTAGAATGGAGCAATGGTCAATGGTTTATCATTAATTCACTTTCTTCTTTTTTCAGTAAGACATTTCTTGTTCCTTCACTAAAGAACTCTTTTCTTCCCATTTCCAAAATAAAATCTCTTAACCAGACTGTTTATTCAGAAAATGAAAAAAAAAACTCTGCAGAGAGCTTCAGAAGAACATCCTATGAGCATGTGAATTATTTTCTCATCTAACTTCTCCTTAATGTGATTCAAGGGAAAAGCAAAAAACAAATTGGTTCCTAAGGATTTTAATATAAAGCATCCAATTTGCAAAGAATGTCTCTATTTGCCTCTTCTTAGATTAAGGCAGAATCCTCAGTTTTGACGGAAGTCTCAGCTGCCTGCAGTCAAATTATTGCTGCATTTTTTGTTGTTTTCTACATTTGTAAGCTGTTATCTGAAGCAATGCTATTCAGAGCAGGTCACTCCTCACACTAGATAATTTTATCCTAGAAATGACTGATATGAACAGTCAATTTCATAGCTTGGAATAAAATTACTTCCTCTGAGCTAAGTTTAAATGTATTTCTCTTACATGATTGCAGACACACCAGTAATGTTCCCAGACCACCAAGCTTCCTGAAGAAAGCACTCAGTGCCAAAGTCTGCTTCCATTTACGTAAATGTTAAATTCTGCTGTTATATGTGCCAGCGGCCAAAGAACCAGGTTGTAAAAGAGTTAATTAAGAACATCATTCCCCCAGTGTGAATTACGTGTATGTTTTTGAAGGCAGATTTTGGCTGTTCTACCATTGGCTTTCAAAATTTTGTTTCCCATGAAGTTGCGCTCATTTACTGTATATTAGGACTGGCTTGGGCTATGTTGAAGATTTTCAAAGGAATTTCACTATACATAGTCTGATACTGTTCATCCCCATATTTTCACCTGTCCTGGTTTCGGCTGGGATAGAGTTAATTGTCTTCCTAGCAGCTGGTACAGCGCTGTGTTTTCAGTTCAGTAT
>JAVKLA010000017.1:9617151-9646376 GCA_034782735.1 Sagittarius serpentarius | reverse complement strand
GCCTTCCAGTACCTAAAGGGGGCCTCTTAAAGGAAAGATGGGGAGGGACTTTTTACAAAGGCATGTAGTGATAGGACAAGGCTTTAAACTGAAAGAGGGTAGGTTTAGATGTGATGTAAGGAAGAAGATCTTCACCATGAGGGTGATGAAGCACTGGCACAGGCTGCCCAGAGAGGCTGTGGCTGCCCCATCCCTGGAAGTGTTCAAGGCCAGGCTGGATGGGGCTTTGAGGAACCTGGTCTAGTGGAAGGTGTCCCTGCCCATGGCAGGGGGATTGGAACTGGATGATCTCCAAGGTCTCTTCCAACCCAAACCTATGGGCAGATATTTTGATATGACACACGTTCAGTAGATCAAGATCGGTTCTGTAAGACTGGACATTTTGATCCTGTGATGATGGTCTGAGGTTTCGTGGTAGGCATATCTAATCTACAGACATTATGGCCAGAGCTCCTGCTGTGCTGAAAGATGATGTCTAGAAATCCTGGAGAAATACTGAGCAAATATTTCGCCTTGACAAGATTTTCAGGAAGAAAAAAGGAATCTCCTTGCAAAACTCATGTTCATGTTGACTTGGTCAGACTGGATAATCCCCACTGTACACTCCCAGTCATCTGCAGTTCCTCTAAACCATATTCCTCCAAATTGTACCTTTCTGTTTACATCGCCTTTTAATGAAGTTAGGCAGATAGAAAAGTACTTATAAAAACAGCTGACATATCTTGACAGACCTCCACTTCCTGTATTTTCTATCTACATTTATGCAGTTCTCATGAAAATGTTGATGCATGAGGCTTCAGACAGGATTAAAGGATTGTAACTTAATTAATACCACTCAGCATTTTTGTATAGCTATTAGATCATCCCAGCCAAACCAAATTTTCATTGTACGATTACAGATTTGACTTATGAAGGGTTTGATGGAATATGTTTAGACTACTAGAAGTCAGTTGACATAGCATTGCATAGAATTTGGATAAAAAGTTTAACACTATAATTTCAAGTCTACACTAAAATAATTATCTTGCAGATCCTTAAAAGATAAGTTTCAATGGTTAATCATTATCCAGTAGGTACATTTCAAGTGAGATTCTTCAAGAATATGTTATTGGCCTCTTACTACCCTGAAGAAAACCATTAGCAACATAAAACCTTGCCGGCATTGTGGTATATAATACAAAAAAAATGCCAGAGTTAAAAATAATACTAAAGGAAATCAGTTTTCCAGAAAAAACTTTGTTGTGCAGCCAGCTGAGCTCATTTGAATAATATGTATTTTAATTCAGCAAACTTGAGGCTATATTCTAAAGAATAAGGTTGTTACACATTGGGGAATATGTTCTGAACATCAGTGACTCAGAAAAGGAATTAGCGTGATCGTGGTGGATAATAAACTGGACATGAATTATATATATATACATTACAATATAAAGCAATGCTAAGACAGCTGATACCAATTTCTAAGTCTAGGAAGTAACTGAATCAAAGTCTATAAGTACCTACATGGGAAAGTAATTTCTGTAAGTATATGGGTCATTAATCTTGTAAACAAAGGCATAAAAAGGTCCAGTGACTGTCAGGTAAAACTAAACAATTTCAGAATAAAATAAGGTATAAACACTGTACTGTCAATGCAATGTATTTACACATCTTGCAAGGTGAAGTGAGCCTTCCTTTATCTGACCTCAAGTTTGGAAGTTACCCCAAGCTTAGCAGTCTATCCAACTGTGTTGCTCAGCAGAAGTCAGGGCCCATGCAGGAAACACTGACGTGTTTTTGTGAAAATCTGGATTAATGAGAGGAAATATTATGGCAGAAATACTGTGATATATCTTCAAATATGGGAAAGTAATACTTTAGTATAAAGATGAGTTATTATGAATTAGGATGAGACAGTTATTAATCACAACTGTCTTGAAAGACAATGATTATTTACTCTTTGTTCAATTCAATTCTATAGGTCTATAAACTGGTCTATAGGTCTGAAACTGCTGGAACGGCATGCCTTAATTTAATCACGGACCAACCTGACCAACAGCTTGTGCCACCATCTGGCTATAACCCCCCTACCAGAAACAGAGATTGGAGGAAGCACTGAGTGGACTTTGAAGTCATTGTGGAAGGAGAGGATGCGAGGTGGGACTGCTGTGTTGCAGCTGCACTGTTGTCCGGAGCCCAACGCTGAGCCAGCAGGGGCAAGTGCCATCTGACCCCAGCATGGGCTGTGACAACTCACTGGCATGGTGACTCCGTGTGTGTCTGTGTGTGTGTTTGCATCCGGGCAAAGCTTGTTCTGACACAGCTCATCCCTTGCCTGGACCACTTAATAAATTGAGATTAGCCTGGTGCTAGCCTGGTGTTGCCTGTTGTTTCCTCCTGTGACAATAACAGGTAAGAAAGCTCCGGTTTTAACACAAAAAGTCATTTATAGAGAAATGTACATGTTGCATCAGACCACACATAACAGCAGTAACAGCACATTGTTCATCAGCTGTGGGCACAAAAAACTTCACACCTCTCCAAGTTCCTTCTTCCACATGATGTGAAACCCAAGGCACTGGTCATGGGATGGAGCAGCAGCAACTGGCGGGTCACACAGCAAAGCAGGGGCAGGTGACAGGCTCCTACCACAGCTAAGCCTATTGTGTGTCATCAAGGAAGAACGGTACCACCCTGAAAATGAGGTAACGCACCCCTAGCTTCAGGGCACTGTAAGGTTGGAGGCATCTGCACAAGTCATGCCTGAGCGTGGTATTTGCACCACTCTTTGAAAAACTGAGCTGCTGCCACCACATTGCTGTGATTTTCAGTCATTGTGCAGCCTGTGCTAGCGCAAGTATAGTGCCATCAGACATCCCTGGTTTCCTGGCTCGTCACAACATTCAGCAAAATGTAGCAGGCTGCCCTTCACTTGCTTTTCTACCTTAGCAAGTCTGTACCCCAAGTGGTGGGACAACTGAAGCTGGTCTCTGCAGTTGTGGTGCCAGTGGTCTTTCCACGGTGCTCACAGACCCCTTCCATTTCCCCAGCCTCAGCCTCTTATCAGCAGTACTCCTGCTTATTTTTCTTTGAAACCTTTTCTCTCCATCATAACAATCTGTCTGTTTTGCCAATAGTGGAGAATGCATGGAGGAGAAGGAAAACTTCAGGACTCACGCACAGAGAATCAACATGATCACATAAATAGCTGAGAGAAAACAAACTGAAATGGCTTTCTCCCCTGAAGTAAGAATCAATAGATTTATTCACCACTGATTTCAATTTCTCACAACTGATTATTTAGCATCTGAAATTAGACTGCTGAAAATCTCAAAAGGAGTGTTTTGCATTATTTTTGTCTCTAGGTGCATGGCTACGACTGTAACTTAAGCAATTCCTCTGTACAACCCCTGAACCACACATGCATACACTCAGCCCCCTGCCCCAACCCCAAAACAGACCTGGTTACGGAAATCTGAATCCTTGTCTTGGAAGGACACCTTCATACATTTATTTTTGCATCTTGGTCAGTAAAATGAACTTTTGGTGATTAATCATTCATCTTTGAACTAAAGTATGAAACCATTAGGAGAAAAAAATAAGGCAAAAGAGAATCAGGCTGGATGTTGCCAGGGTTTCTTACCCCACGTCATCTTCTTATTTTGAGATGTGAACTAAGCTGCCTGTATATTTTTCATCACCAAGACCACTGGCTGCATTCAGAAAAGCTGATACTCCTTCTCAGCAATGGCTGTTTGTTTTTCTTGTTGACAATTTTGGCTTATATCTTAGAAAATTTAATTTTTGTGTATTTCTTAATGTTTATGGCATTTCCAAAGGCCTGTTGAATCATGAACTGGCTATCTGTGTCCACAATTGTCTTGCTGGTCTAATCTATAATATGGTTGCCAGTGAACACATTCTACTGGGAAAGGCTGGGAAGAGGTGATGACATCAATAACTTCCTCAACTAAATACAGCTGGGAGAAGCATTATGCATGACATTGTAACAGATAAGGTGGAAGAATGTTGAAACAACAAAATGCGTGCCTGGACTCTGTGCATTTACTAAACCGAAACAAGAATACAGCTTTGCCATGTGTTGGGAGGTTGTGTTCAAAGTCTGGAAATAATTGCCTTTTGGAATTACAAGAACATGTTAAAGGGCTGCTCATATTTATGGCTGGTAATGTTTAGTCGTTACAACAATGAACAGTGATGTAAACAAGTTGCAAGCACTTGCATAATATGCAAAATTCAATTTATTTTGCTGCAAATTACAAGTCACAGTTCAAAACCCTTAGAATGTGCAGACTCCAGCTTATCACTTATCAAAACTTAGCAAAATTTTGTAGAATGAGTAGGTAGTACGGGTAGTACAAGGACCACAAGCCTATAGAACCAACACAAAAACTGGTACACAGGTAGATTTTCAATGGCATGAAAGCACCTGGGCCAGAGGGTACTGAGAGAGATCCTGCAGCTATGAGTTTCAGTAACCAGTTTTCCCTGAGTTCCACATTCAGTGAGAGCCACAAGCGCCATGCCTCTCTGGAGGTATTATGAGCCCAGACTTCTTACAGCTGGTGAAGAAAGAAAGGTCTATTATGTTTAAACTCTGTATGATGATTTTTTCATTAAAAAGTATGACATGATTTTAAAGGTTAAAAAACCAATATGCGGTCTGTTTCTAACGAAGAAAGGATTCTGTTCTGGAAAACAGCATCTCAGAAAGGTCTTGAGGGAGAAGTAATTCAACAGAAGCTTTCAAGACACTACTGTTTCAAAAACAGCTGATGTGATCCTGGGTTAGAATTTAATAGGAGAACAGTGAGTAGCAGAAGTAAAATTACTTTGTATCTATAGTCAGCACATCCAGTACTTAAAAAACATTGAAAAAGTTGGAGAGGTGCAGAAAGAGTCACAAAAATCAATTGAGGACTAAAGAAAATACTTTGTGAGTATTAAAAACTCCAGTTCATTAAATTAAAAAAAAAAAGTCTGAAACATGACTTTTTAACAGAACCTTAATATCCCCATGAGGAGAAAACACGCAGCCAAGGAAGGCAACCAGAAGTAGCAAGTGGAACCTGAAGCTAGAGAACTTGCATTCAAAACAAGACACAGTACCATTAACAGCTGGATCGGACTACCCACCAATTGATGGATACTTCCTCTCCCACTGTCTCCAAATCATGACTAATTCCCAGCCAGGGAGCCACAATCATGTTCCAAATGAGGTATTAAATGGAATTAAAGCTAAAGTGATATCTCGTCTCCATTTAGAGATGGGAAGAACCAGAGGCACCATATATAAGAGTATGGCAACAGCTCAAGGGTATAGAAACAGAAAGGGCAGCACTATCCCAATGTCAGGATGGGCAACTGGCTTAATCCAGTCACGCATAGGGTCCTCGCTGTTTGCTTATTTGACATTCAGCTATGAAAAGATCAGAAAACCTTGCTCAAACTTTGTTTAAGCATAAATGATGGGATTTATCACAAATCATAGGATCTAATGTAAGGGTAACTGCACAAAAATGAATGGTGTGTCAGACATGGGAAATCAGACCAGACAGCTTAATGCTTTTTAATTGTCTCAAACCTTATGTCTTTAAGTGAACAGGCTGTGTGTAATAAACTCCTCTCACTCTTAGCGTACAAAAGGCCACCATTTCTTTAGATCTGGAAGAGATGTAACGATGAAATAGCACACCTGGGAAGACTTTTGATGGAGAAAAGTATTGAAACTGACTCAGCATTTGTTAAAAAAACAGAAAAAGTGAAATAAATGCCACATCCAGTCACTTGAAATTATAAATTATAGACAATTTGGGAATTTTTAGCTGTCTCTCTTGCCCTGCCCAGTTTACAGGAAGCATTAGCTGGCTTCTCAATTCATGAACCCTCGAGCTTTCTGCTAAGGTTATTGCAAAAAAGGAGCAAACTGTGGAGCAGCTGCTTTATCGTTTCAGATGTGTGTTACATTACACATACCTTCAGGAATTATTCCACTTATGAATCTATATTAGGCCACCAGTACAGCTCTTACAGCTTCTCTTTAGCTCTGCCAATACTTTCCTGACACTCAGGAGGTAAAGTTATTAACTGTGAAGTCTGCTTGCAAGGAGCCATTATTCCAACTTACAACAGAGTCTTTCCATACATAGAGCTCCTCTCTTAAGTAAGATTGTAATTCTAATTCCACCTGTTTCTTAGGTCAAACTCCTGTGCTGTCACAGGAGAAAGTATGAGGTGAATCACTTGAGACTATGCTAAATTGTCAGAAGAAAAATAATTTGTTAAAATTGTTCAGAAGAATTTGGTGCAGGTGTTTTGCTGTGGGACACTAGGGAGAAATTTATAAACTCCTGCCCTGGGGTTTCCCATACCTTCCACACACACCACCACCACCACCCCCGCCTTGTCCTACACTTTTTCTCACCTGGAACAATTTTTTCTTTGCAGAGTAGAATTAGAGGACTAATAATAGTACAGGAAAAAAAAAAATTTCACCTTACGCACTCCAGTGTCTGGTCTGATTTGTGAAATTTTAGCTTTTCTACCACTTAGATAGGAAGGAATAAAGAATTGCAGGCTTAGAATAAGTTTCTTTTGATCCTCTAATACAATTTTGAAGTTTGGAGCATTCAGGAGGGAAAAGCAGATTCCCTGGATCCCACAGTGCAAACTGGTATAAGGCAGTAACAAAAAAAAAAAAAAAAAATCCCAATATTTAGGGAAAGTATTAGTTACACTTTAGGTAAGATTTATAGAAAAGAAAAATAAAGGAAAATATCATAAGCAAATGGGAATTAAAAATGTCCAATTAAACTACAGACAATTCCAGCAGTTTGCACGTTTAGCAGAAATTCTAAATTTAAATGTATACAGTGAGGTATACAGTGATGTTTTCTAATTACAAGGATTTGATTGGGGCGGGGGTAAATATGGTCAACCGGACTGAAAGATATTTTGTACGGTAGTGCCCTCTAGAGATAAGATATTTCCAGAAACTTGGGTGATATGGAAGGAAAAAGTCCTTTTTTCTGTTCTCCTTCTCCTCAGAACAACGAACAAGCAAAAGCACCTGGAGACTCTGCTCACATGAAGCTGATCAGTTCCTTCAAGTGGGAACTTGGGAGTGAATTAACATATATGTGGATGACCAGTGGACCAGGATCCAGGCACGGTGGGGCAGCTAATTTGTCTGGCAGCAAATACCTACCCATTGTGACAACGGGCGGAAGCGGGGAGACCTGGGCTTGACATGTAACGTGGTGTAACTCAGGATTTAAGTTGCAGACCTCTGGTTTATTCGTAACATCTGATGTAATCTAAATACTTTCTATGTTTTATATAATTAGAGTTACCACAGACTGCAGTATTATAAAATTTTAAAGTACAGAAGTTAGCCTATAAAATAGAAACAAGTGAAGCAGATTTAGAACAAGAACAGACAAGAAAGCAAAGGTTATCATCCATTAATCAGAAAATAAGCAGTTTCAGTATTGCAAACTGGGAATAACATAACAAATCCACAGACAAATGTAAATTCAAGCCTACTGTAAGATTTAACATCTGATAATATACAAACTTTACCACAAGATATTTCAGTCCTTACTGTAGATGGTGCTGTAGCATAAAATATGCATTGCACCCTGACTGCTGATTTTAAACTGTCTAGCTGTGACTGACATACAAGTTACCCTGTGCACAGGATTAATCCACAAATTGTTGTAAAGAGTCAGGTAAACCTGTTGCAATTTATGTGTGGTTTATATATTAGCACAGGATTGTTTTAAAAAAAAGAAATAATGAAAAATACCTTGAATTCTTTTCTGTAATGCTAATCTGCTGGTGTATTCTACCGTATGCTAGGCCATAGCGAGGTTTAGAAAGGCCTCAAATATATTTGCCAAGAAGGATAAATCTCTTGGGTTTTTTTTGTTTTGGTTGCTCTGCCTGGGACATAGCAAGCTGAGAGGATTTCAGCCTCATATTTTTTCTGAGAGAAAATCCCAGATATGTCCAGCCTTCTTTATTTTATACTGACTTCTTTCTTCATTAGGAATCAATGTGAATTAGTTTTCTCTACGCACGGCAAATACAGACCATTGGTAAAAATCAAGTTCAATGCCCATGGCAATTCTTACTTGAGCAAAGTTTCAAAAGGCATTCAGTTATGATGCCCTGCTTCAAGCTGAAAGATAAATGGCGTTTGCAGAGGAGAAACGAGTGTCTCGCTGAGACAGCTGCATGCTGCAAGCTAGAGCTGGCCTCAGGGACAGGAGGGACCCTAGGAGAAGGGTCGGTGCGGAGAAGGGCAGAGTGCTGTTCTGTCCCTGCCCATGCCCCTGCGGCACCAGCCCTCTCGTCGCACAGGCGCTTGGGGAGTTCATGTTTTTATTGTGTATTGTCTGCGCTACCGGTTTTGGAGTTAAAACACTTTGCTTGTCTCATTTCAGCTGGCAAATGCTGATGCTTATGGTGCACTCAGGAAAAAAAACCCCAACCTCTACCTTCCTCCTCCTCTCCTTTGTCTCAGTAGTAACTCAAATGGCCGGGTAAGCACCACTGTGAGAAGCTGCCTGTTCGCTAACCGCTGCTCCCTCTCCTGACAGCAGCAGAAGGCACCCTGTTTATCTGTAAAATGTGAGCAAGGCTCCCTGCACCACCAGTAACAGCAGTCTGAAGGACTGGCGGCCTGGGCCACGAGCCCGTCTATGAACCCCAGAGCTGCCGCAGGTCAGCCAGTCTCCCCGCAGAAGCTGCTCGCTCTCGGCGGCAAGCTCCTCCAGTTCCCGGGGCTGACGCATCACCTCGCACAAATGCAGAATGAGCAGAATGAGATTTCTGTGCCAATCCACTGCTCAGCATTTCTGCTGAGTGCTAAGAAAGCCCTACATTTCTGCCTTGTACACAAATATTTATCACATGGACATGAAAAACTACTTTTCTTGAAAATCAGTGGAGCTGCGGCAACATACACCAGTGTAGGATCAAGTCCACCGAACACAGTAATTGTAGGGTAAAGGCAGCAACAAAAATTAAGCAAGTAAATGAAATTAATTTGCGTTGGCAAAAGCAGGTGGTATTGCTCAATGCTGCAGAAATGAAATCAAAATAACTGAACATGGAATAGTCAAAGAGCACTCCTTGGATTTTTATTCTGGGTTTTGTTCAGCATCAGAACACACTGATACAAGCAGATGATAACGTAAGTTTTATGCAAGTCTTGTGTGCTCCTTTGATGCAAAATATAATGTGCTTACTTCAGTGGAGTACTAGGACTAAGAAAAATTCAGGAAGTTCTGCTGTCATCCAGATATACGTGCCTGAATCTAGACATCCTTCCCCCGCATCACTGTGTAAGAAAATAACTTTTCTTTCTTTCAAGCTAACTGGCATTATAGCAGTGAAGGAAGCTTCGGCTTTCTGTTGCACAGTGAAGCTTTGGGTGGCCTGCTGTCAAATGGAGCCTGCAGCTCCACCTTCCAGACCTGTGCTTGGCAGGTGTCTGTCTGAGGAAAGGCAAGTGCTTAAAAAGCTGTCTGCAAGGTGCATGGGGCAAGGAGGTTGCCAGTCTGGCCAGCGACAAGTGCGCAGAGGGTGGGTCTTCAACCACACCACAAAACCCATTCTGACTTTTCATTTCATGCTAATTTTCAAATGCAAATTATCTCCAGTGCAGCAAGATTTCTGAAGTTATCAGGCCAAGAACTTCTCCAAGTAATTTTCTTGTACACCTTTGACTGATCCTTTTGTTATTAGAAAGGAGGCCCAGTCTTGCTTATCTTCTCCTCTTAGTGTCAGGCTTCTAGAAAAAAAAAAGCTTTTGCTGCACTGTACTGCTTATAGTGCAGTATCTGCTAACTGTTTTGTGGGAAGCAGCAGCTGCCTCTCGGGCCTCCTAGACCAGCCTGCAGCCTGTTTTAGCAAGCTCTTCCACATTATGGTAAACTCTAGCCCACCCCTTCCAGCCAGGGAGGCACCGCTAGTCCTGCTGTGCAACACAGACTGCTTCCTAAGCCAGGGAAGCAATATGGCAAAAGGGGACATGAGGGAAGAGATGCAGAGAAAGAGAAAACACTGACTGTAAGCATCTTCGCATTAGAAGGAATACTCTGGTAAAATACCATTTGAGTTGTTTATCATCAGCTTATACCTGTTGTCCAGGTTTGTTTTTTTTCCCTACTTTTCTATGAATTGTCAGTCACAGCTCTTAAATTTTTGCTCAGGGAAAAATCCTGCCCTTAATCTTCTGGGCGATGCTGGGAGAAGCAGAGCAGGGGCAGTTGCAGGAGAGTGTGTGTGTGTGTGTGTCTCTGATCCTGAGCCATTTTGCCTTCACAGCCACAGAGAACCAGAAGCAGTCTAACTGTACTTCTGTGCACTGCTTTGAGAAAGGTGCTCGTGCATGTGCCTTCTCCGGCTCTAGTCTTTCACATGTGGACAGAAGAGGTAAAAAGCAGTGATATGATGGCCTAAAACCAGATGGTCTAAGTAGGAGTTTGGTAGTATGACTGATAAGCAGCGATAGGCTAACGCTGCTACAATGATGTCCTGAGTAAAAGCATCAAATGACAGCGTTACTGTCAAGCTGAGCCGCATGGCTGGGCAACGCAAGGGAGTCTGGTCTGCAAAAGATGCAGAATTGAAAGAAGAGTTTGGAGCAGTGAGCTGCGGTCAGCCTGTGAGCACCTTCACCGGAGAGGGCAGGATTCGGTCTTGTCTTTGGTGCCTGGACAGCCAGTTGTCCCTGGAGCACCCTGTCTGCCGGAGCACAGGCAGGCTGGGTGCCAAGAGGAGGGAAAAACCCTGGAGGCAACTGTCAGGCACTTTCATCAAGCCTCTGATTTAAAAGCCGAGAGGTCAGCTGTGTTTTCAGCCCTCAGCTTTTTGTTCTCTAAGCATAGCTGCTGCCTCCCACAGCCCTCTCCTTCCCTGCAGTGTTTTACAGGACAGGGCTGAGCAGCGAACAAAACATAGGCCGCTTCCAGTCAGACACTGGGACAGCAGTGGGCTGCATCATCAGAAAGTTCATTAAGATGCAAATTTGGTAGCAGAAACTGTCAGTTCTGGTATCTCCTTGAAGTTATTTGACAAAACTGTTTATCATTGATGAAGTGCTTGTGTCAATTAAAAAAAAAAAAAGGCATGATAAGCATGAGCTAGTCATAAGCTATTTCTAACAAATAGTTGATTTTTCTGCTCCTGAATTTACAGTCAGATTTCTGTTAATTGTCTTAGATCGATGTGCAATAGCTAACACATGTCAAGAATAATAACATATTTAAAAAAACCAGCCCAACAACAAAAAAGCACTACTTAGAGTGACCACTGAAAACGAAAGAAAACTCCCATCAGTTTCTAAGGGAATTCTTTTTCCCGGTTGTGTCACTGATGTGGTACCGTTATTTTACCAGTGAGTATGTCTGCTTTAGCTTTACTACAAATTTTTTCCCTGACACATGTTGTCCTGGTTTTGGCTAGGATAGATCTAATTTTCTTCGTAGTAGCTGGTACAGTGTGTTTTGGATTCAGTGTGAGAAAAATGTTGGTAACACCCTGATGTTTTAGTTGTCGCTAAGTAGCGCTTATCCTAAGTCAAGGATTATTCAGTTTCCCGTGCTCTGCCAGCGAGGAGGTGCACAAGAAGCTGGGAAGGAGCATGGCCGGGACAGCTGGCCCGAACTAGCGAAAGGGATATTCCACACGACAGGACGTCATGCTCAGTATATAAACTGGGGGGAGCTGGCCGGGAGGGGCGGATCGCTGCTCCGGCATCGGTCAGCGGGTGGTGAGCAATTGCATTGTGCATCACTTGTCTTTTCTTGCGTTTTATTTATCTTTTTTAAAAATATTCCTTTTCATTATTATCATACTATATTATTATTGTTGTTATTATTATATTTTATTTTACTTTAGTTATTAAACTGTTCTTATCTCAACCCACGAGTTTTACTTCTTTTTTTCAATTCTTCTCCTCACTGCACTGGGTGGGGGAACGAATGAGCGAGCAGCTGCGTGGTGCTTTGTTGCTGGCTGGGGTTAAACCGCAATACGCGTTTACAGCAGCTTGACCACTCCAGTACCCTTCTAAAGGTTCAATATATAGATGTAGGCAACTGGTTTAATTATATATGGTTTATCTCGATGACCAAATTTAAATAAGGAAATAGCTCAAGTTATGGATAGATGGTTAGACGATAGTTTTGAACACTGAGTTCTTGGTTCTTGATGCTTTTAAAATCCCATTGAGTACATGTATGCATTATTAAATTGCAAATGCTTGTACACATCTGGCTCCTTGTTTAAATTTCTTATTCCCTTCCCTCTTTCTACTCAGCCATTCCTCTACTAAATGATTTTGTCTTTTAAAAGTGAATTGGAGTTCCACTCATAACCTTGAATAAATGGAGGTCCCTGGAATATTCTGTCTTCTGAACCACGGGCCAGATCCATAGCTAAGGTAGGTCAACCTAGCTGCACTGTCCTCAATGCCAAAGTACTGCATTTGGGGATCTGACCTTTTAATGGCCAGCTATTTAATGCAACTAATAAATCAAGTATAATGTAATTTACAGCACACCAAATGTAGTCCTGAGAAATGCAGCTATGTCATTTCTCCCATATGTTCAGATAAAGTTACAGTGTTTTCATTTGCATCCTTTCCTAGAACTGCTGGAAAAAGCAAAGAATATCTTCTACAGAAGAACGCTTGAATACAAATTAGCGTCATTACCATAAAAGAACTATGTAGTATTTTTAGCAGATCATTAATTAAGACAAAAATTAATAGCACAGATAAAGGCTAGTTAATTTAAATAGTTCCTACCTCTGATAAGATACATTATCTACTTCATAGTATAACATTGGTTCGTTCTCTATATTTTTAGCCATAACAGGAGTATGAGTGCTGTAATTAAACTGGATGCTATGCAGTCAGTTAGCCTAAATATATCTGTCCAGAATAGCGCAAAAGTGAAATTCTGTTGAATTTTCCCCGTTTGAATTTCCATTAATTAATTTCACTGTTATTTATATCTTACTGTGGGTTTTCTGTTCTTAATGTATATTTACATGATGTGTATTTTTATCTGAATTATATTTAAAACAGTAGTACTTGGTTTAATAGGGGTCCTAGACTCATAACTTACAATAAGAAACAAAATACAAGTCTTTCCAAAAGTGTAACTAATGAGGTTGGATACAAGTTAAATTCAACACTAAATAAGAAAATCCCATCTTCTCAAGGACTCACCAACTCATACATCATTTTTATTTTTAGTGGATTAGAAGGAGTAGGTACAAGTCCTCAACAATTATTTCTGCAACTCTGAAAAGCTAAGAAAGAGTGAATGAATCAGCCAGCACTGCAGAGGTTTTCAAATCAAGTGCAAGTACAGAGTATTCAGAGGCTTATATTTTTAGAATAAAAATTATCTAAAGCAATTCATATTTATGTCCCTTATATTCACTAACACAATTTAAAGTTTGATTTTTAAAATGTATTTTTTCCACAGAGTTTAAATTTTCACAAGTTTTTCACCAAAACACACCATTGCAATTCCTGCATGCCAAAGTCCGTAGGATGGAACCATGTTGGAATAATTTTCTTTCAAATACATATTTACAGTTGATATAAAATACCACATAGCTAAGCTGTGATCCCAAAAATTATTTGGGAAAACACTAAATATACTAACTTAAAATGACATTATAAATTCCTATGACTTGACAAGGCTCTGAGATGCTCTACTTTTACTTTCTGAAGTACATTACGTCCTTGGACTGTCTTAGTGACTTGTATACTGGGTGACTCAGTTTTGGTGAACATTAACTTCATATGCAAGAAAAAGGGGAAAAACAAGCAAGTTTTCCTCATTTTGTATTTTCAAGGATTGAAGTTGAGAGAAAAGACAATGGGAACATTTTGCTATATTTCATGCTTTTCCACTTAGACAAGCACATCTCAATGATAAAAAAGGAGGAATGCAAAATATTACAGGTACCAAACTCCTAGCCAGCCTACAATGGCTGGTGTACCTATAGTAATATCAGCAGAGGTAAATCTGAGATAGATGTAAACCATTTCTGTCTTTAGGATGTTTCTGATCCCATAAATTCTACAGACAAGCATTGTAATATAGGCTTTGATTCAGACACCTTAAACATCATTCTATTATCAAGTGAAGTCAATTATGAAGTAGAGGTTTAAGATTGAGTATATTAGACCAGAGACTTTTTTTCTCCCCTTCTTTCATTTAGAGTGATGTAGTGAAATTCCAGCTGCATTGGGAAAGGTTTGAAGGAAGAAACTGTCTGTGCTGGCTTCAGGGACTTTTCCTCAGCTCCACTTGACATATGCAGTTGTATTTTTGGGCAGAGCTCAGCAACAGAGCATCTTGATTGCATGCGGTAACATCCATGCAATGCCATCTGTGGTGTTTTCGCATGTAACAGGACTTGCAATAACATTTGCATTCATTTGCATTTCAGTGTTGATAAACTGGAGTGAGTTCAGCAACAGGCTCAGGGGGTTGGAGCGCTTGTCCTGAGAGGAGAGGCTGAGGGAGCTGGGCTTGTGCAGCCTGGAGCAGAGAGAGCCTTGGGGGAACCCAGCAGCAGGCTTCCAACACCTGCGTGGACGTTACTGAGAAGATGGAGCCAAGCTCTCCACCGAGGTGCACGGTGGGAGGAAAAGAAAGTCAGTATGAAAAAGCAGAACAGGTTGTCCAGACAGATTTCATAACCCCAGTCCTTGCAGGTTTTACAGACCTGCCTGGCCAAAGCCCTCAGAAACCTTGTCTGAACTTGGTGTAGACCTTGTTTTGAGAAGGAAGTTGCAGTAGAGGCATTGTGAGTTCCCTTCCAGCCGGAATGATTGTATGACTCTCTGATGTTACAGAGCTGGATAAATTATTACAGTGGTAGGTAGGTTTTGCTTTGAAAATTAAGCAGAAATGCTCTATAGATTAGCATGCCTGCCTCAACTTATTTCCACCAATGCTAGCAACTTTTCTTGCACGAATTACTTTGCTTCCTTTCCCACTTGAAGGGCCTTTCATTTAGGGCCAAAGAATCTGCTCCTGCTTTCTATTCCAATATTGCTAGAACTTGTGACAATATAAATCTCTATTTTAACATCCTCCCTCCCCTCAGTCTCTCCCAGGTTCTCCTCCTTCTTCTCCCCTCTCTTTTTTTTATCTTCAGCATTTTCAGCTGCTGTGACATGATCAAGCTCATTCATGAAAACATCTGGCCTCTAAATCACTGTCTCTCATTGTTCAGTGCAGTCTTTATGTGGCATGTGTTAGAAATCACTGGGGGTAGTCACATGCCTCCTCATTCTTTCTGTTTCTTAGCATGTCTCTAAAGCTTTCACGGTTCCTTACAGACCCTTTCACAACGGCACTCCTAACTATCAGTCAGCTTTGTTTCTGTCCTAAGTACCTGTATCTCCTTCTTATGCTCAGTATTTCTCTTTTGACGAAGGAACAGTTGTCTCTGTGATGTGCTAAGGAGAATGGTATAAAATGATGGTGGTGATTACTTTTCTTGACTACTGTTCCTCAAGCAAATATAATAATATACGTAAATATTTGCAAATGTCTTCCATGCAGCCACCCCAGGATGTTGTCCAAATCAATGGCAATTGCATACAATAAAGTAATCATATGAAGAGCTTTCTTATACACATTACAAAACTTCACAGTGATACTGAAGATTTACTACACAATGAAAACAACTCACAAAACTTGAGACAAGCTGTTGAAGTACCCATAGGTACTGCTGCCTGGAAATTTTGATAGAGCCAGCTGATCACAGATGCATCATCCCTAGAGCCCCTCTTTATTCTCGCTCCCCAATACCGTTGCCTGAAACTATGCAGAACAACCATCGCTGCAAAAGCTCTGCAGCAAATAGCAAGCACCTCTACACAGCTAAATAGAGCATAATACAGGGATTCCCAAGCTATTCGATTAGAAATTCACACAGCACAGACAGGATCAATATAGGCAAATTATTATGCAGCTCCATGCACACCAATTAGTCTGCCAGGAGTCACAAACTAATGATTTCTCACTCCAGCTGACTTCGGGCAGAAAGTTTGGTTTCCAGCACTGGGCCCTACTCCAGTGTTATGTGGCTATAAGCCAGGCCAGCCTAAATCTGTGTGTCTCTGCTGATTAAATATGTGCAGAGAGGGCCAAGGATGGTTCATGACAGAAACCTGTTTTATGTGTCTCATGGCAATCTAGACTTAATTTCTGCCAAGGAAATGCTTTGTGAGTATCAATGATAAACTATGTTGGCTTAATAAACAAGTATTAAAAACACCTTTACACAATCAATGTTAAGACTCCCTGTTTGCAGTGTCCATGTGATGCAGTGAACTGGAAATTCTGCGATCACTTACAGTGTTTTTTAGAAAACTATAATCGATTAATAATGAAAAGGATTATTAGAATCAAGAGGCCAGCCTGTCTTACTTATTCAGGAGGACATGTCAGTCTCACTGAGACTAAGAGCAGAATTTCCAGTGGCTGCAAAGGTTTTTAAACATTAAATTTACACTTTTGCTTTTCCGTATACCAGGGATCTAGGTACTGCAATATTGATATTGCCAAAGCTAGAGAGGCTGCTAAGGAGGTAAAGACAGAAGGCAGTTGTCATCTTGAGATGGATTTCAGCATCAGCAATGTAGAACACCCTGATTCATATACAAATGCAGAGGAAGGGAAGACACTGCTCATGCAGGAAATAAATAACCAACTCGGTCCAGGACAGGACTGCAATGTGAAAACATGCTCTGACTCTTCTCCTTGTTTCAGTCTTTAAGAAAACTTCATCGTGCTGGATAGAGTCTAAGTCTTGGAAGCTAATTTCTGGCTTCTGGGTGCTTTTCTTTTGTGAATTTTATATCCTCTCATCCCAAAGTTCTGCAGCATGCAGGCAGAAGGAAACCAGGCCAGAATAAGAAAAAAGAATAGGTTTGCTACATAAAAACCTTAATTAAGACTGTAAATTCAAATAGGGATCCCAGTTTGAAGATTGTCTGTGACACTTCAGTCCCTTGTGTTTATGCTTCACTTTCCTTAGCTGTACGCTCGTATATTATCTTCTTTTCCACACGAACCAGCATAGCACATTTGTGGACAGCGTAACTGCTCTTCAACGTTTTCTTGTCTTGTTCAGTATGTGGCCCCATGCCATACTTACTGCACTCCATTTAAATTCAGCTCTCAATCATTCATGTTAAGATCTTCGTCTCAGGAGTCAGGCTTGGAGCAATCTATCTCACACTGGCTGTTGGAAACGGTGCTCAGAGCCTCAGCACTATATAGGAGAATGTTAACTGATATGGGTCAAAAAACCACATAGATGATTGTGAGAGAGGGATCAACCCCAAGCCCAGGCCTCACTTGCTAATATGGACATAGCCTGTGTAAAAAGCTAAAACAGGTCTTTATCCCGACCAGTCTTGTCCACCCACACCAGTCCCAGAGCTGCAACTACTGGTTAGCTTTCTACAGGTTTGAGATGGTACTTGTTCTGTTGCAGATCATACCACCTGAATTTTTAGTTTACCAAGTCTCTTTTGTGACTGGCTTCTGTGTTTCGGAAAAGTTAACAATCTGGCTAAATTTGGGTATATTTCAAAAAACTCCTCTTAAAATACGCATTCTGCTATCATTTTCATATCTGTGCTCCAAAACACATACAGTTTCAAAAAACTGTTGTCTGCATTTCTTAATTTACTTGGGAAAAGGAACGACTTTCACCTTAGTTTCCCTTTTGAAAAAGACAACTCCTAGAGGTGAAAAATTTGAAACAAAAAGTTCAGTCTCAAGACAAAGCCTACAGTGGCAACGCATAGTTCATAATGGGGCACAAGAATTGGGAAGCATGAACCATGGTAATGTGGGGGAATCTCAGTAATGGGTGGTGGTTCCAGACCTGCTTAGACCCTAAACTAGGTAGCTCTATAATCATGTTAACGCAGGACCGTAGAATCATAGATAAGTTAATTGGAAGAGAGGTCTGGTGGCTATCGTGGCAAGCTTCCTGCTCAAAGCAAAACTGTTGCTGACAAAAGAATAGGCCTGCCAGGGCTTTGTTAGATGAATCTTGAAGACCTCCAAGGATGGAGATCCATGACTTGTCTGGGTCATCAGTTCAAATGGTGACCTATTCCCCTAGGAAAGAAGAATTTCCCTAAATCAATAAAATCTTTGAAGATGCAGCTTGCGCCCATCACTCCTTGTCTGACAGAAGAGTCTGGCTCTCTTCTCTTTGTGACACCCCTTCAAAGAGTTGTGGCTTTGTTAGATGATCACCTCTTTATCCTGTCTTGGTCAAATTAAACAAGTTCAGTTATCCCAGTCTCTCCTTGTAGAGGCTTTGGCCGGATCTTCTCTAGCTTCTCCACACCCCTCTTGACATGGGGGCCCAAAACAAGACACAGTACTCCAGGCGCAGCTTCACCAGTATCAAGTAAAGAGGAAGAGTAACTTTTCTCACATTTTCAAATGTAGCCCACTATGTGGCTTACAATAATTATGGTTAGGGTGCACTGTTTGTTCATCTTTCACTAGGCACCCACTGTACTCCCCAAGCTTACGGTCCTTCAGCAGGGCTGAGCCCCACAGCCTGTGCCCGTGCAGGGTGTTACTGCACCCTTGGGCACAGGACGTCACAATCCTTGTTGAATGTCAGGAACTTTCTATTGGTTTAGTCCTCAAATTTATCAAGGTCCTTCTGGACTAAGCTCTGCCTTTTCTTGTGTCATTCCTAATTGCCATCATCTGCACATTTGCTGAAGGTGTATTCTGTGTGATTCATGTTGCTGATAATGAACAATGTCAGCCCTGGTATTGACTCTTGGCTTTCGGGGGATAACGTGAAGTAGCCGTCAATTTGTCAGTCTTGTAGCAAACTCACCAAACATGTAGAAGCTTATGGGTCTATCTGTAACATACTATGCAGCTTTTGGCAGAACCCCACCCGCCCAAAGCTGGTTCTTACGTGATATAGCCAAGAGCGCTAGCCACTGTCTCTACATTGTGCTGTGTAGAAATACCAACTCATTTACTGAGCAATCCTTTGTGGTTCTGCATTTAAACTGTAGACTACAGAACATGCAATTGATTCTTCTTACTGCTAAAGACAAGAGTTCAAGACCAATTGAGTTTTCTTTTTTTTTTTTTTAAATATTATAGCAAGCATTTAATATTTTCTCTCCCTGTGGTGTAGGTGAATTTTTTACTTCAGAGTGATAAATGGAGCTCATTAGAAGTTCCCTGTTATCTTATAAATGCCTTACAGTAAATCTGTATTGTACCACAGTACATTCATTGCTGTTCTGCCTTACAATGCAGAAACAGGGCATTGTTCAACCATCCCTTTGAAAACACAGCGTGAATTTGAAGACAGAAGGCAAGGAAAAGCTCTGAAGGCACAGTTGGGAAAATCTCAGTGCTACTACTTTAAACTGGTTTTTGATATCCATTGGCAGTGACAACAACTCAAATAGTTTGTCAGTCTTTGTGACTAAATCCTTGCTGAATCTGTGGTTGAGGTAGCGTTACAGGCTTTTTTTTTTCTGCTTTGTGCATGCTTTCATGTTTGTAACCATTCATAAGCCTTAGGAAAAATATTTTTTCATTCATTCTGTTATTTTTTCTAATTGCTGCATTCACAAGAGAAAGCTATAGATTTTTATATACATATTTACAGTTTTGTTGACTGTCTTCTGCAAGTATTAAACACAAAAACATTTAAACAACCTTTTTATTTTTTCTCATACCCTCTTTCAAATGAGAAATTAATGTGGAAAAAATATGTATTCTATTGGTGCCCGAAAACCCAAAAAGAAGCTCAGAAAGGAGAAGTAGCAAAAGAAGACAAAGTTTTATTAGAAGGCAGTAGGACGATGTTTAAAATTAGCTCACCCAACAGCAATAAAAATGAGCTCTCTTTTCTGAAAATGCAGTCAAATTTATCATAAATGTAAAAAAATTCATAGACATTTTTATAGGCAGCTGTGCACATGGGAAAGCTAAAAAGTCACCTTCAAACCTGCATAAAAAGATAGCTGGCATCAAGACACATATCAGCAAAAATGACAATCTGAAATATTGCTATACACTGGGGTAAATGCAATTGTCTTGTTTTAATCTGCATTTCTTAGCATATGCATCTATCTTGCTTATATGTTCCTAATTTAGTTTTGGGACAGAGATTGCCAAAACCAAGAATCTCTAAAGATTCTAAATGGCTAGCACGTAAAAGTGATAATTTGGATGAATAGAGAGCAAGGAAGCTATATTTCAAGTGGACATGCTAGTGGCTGAGAATAAAGCATTCACGTGAATGAAATGCAAATAAATGAAATTAAGGGAGTATGTCAGCTTGTGGGGTTTTGTTTGTTTGTTTGTTAATTTTCTTTTTACTGAAGATTACTCTGGAGCTAGATAAAGAATACAGCTGTTTACCTTTGTTTACAAAGAAATTTTAAGAGGACATCTTGGTCTTTCCAGAGTAAATATTATACTGCTTTTTAATTACTTCAAAACACTGGAAGAGCACATAGATTAAAATGTAACATACTTTGAATGATGATTATTAATGGTAACACAGGATACTAAATGTCTAAAAAGTTTGAAGATGGTATCAACTATGGAAGGTCTTTGTTAAAAGAAGTTCAAAACTCTCTGGATACTGAATGCTCTCCAAATAATGATTTTTTTCTGAATTTTTCCATTGTCTCCCAAGATGTTCTAAGACAGTTACAAGATGAGTAAATTGTGATGGTCCTAAAGAGAAGGAAAAGAATAAATAAGTTTTGCATCCAAAACTTTGCCTGAGTTCCATGCACATGTAAAAAATGTTCTGCTGATTTGGATCCCAAGTACCTAATTTTAGAGAGCTGAGGCTGACGAATGGCTGCACCAACAAAATTGTTTTATAACTCACAGCTCAGAAAAGGATTTTCATACTTTACAGCCGCGTCAGACAATGGTGATGCTGGGTGCTAATTTGCTGCGTGCAGGCTGCTGCAGAATGCTTTGGACGCCTTAGCCTTCGTGCTGCCGAGAGTCTCCTGTTGCAGGCGTGCAGCCTGCCTTCCCCCCCGCAGCGGGGAGGTGTCCGTCACCCCAGTCACTTGGGCAGGGTCTTCAGGGCCCTGGGGGAGAATTTTCCCCTCCGTGGTCTCAGGGTCTTGCTCTCAGGCTGTTCTTGTGGGCTTGCCCTGGCAAAGCCGGTAACGTGGCTGTAGGGTGTTCTCAAAGGAAGCAACTGCGGCAGGCAGGAGAAACACTCCGTCTTTGCCCCTTTTCCCTTTGGTTTGGCCTTTGAGGGACATTAGAGAGCCAGTAATACACTTTCACTGAGCGTAGCAGTCCGCAAGGATGCGGCACCAGCCCTGGCCAGCATGTGCCAGTCAGAGATAAGAGGAAGGAACCACCAACAGGAGTTTGAGCAGGTCCTGATGAAACCTGTGTCCTTTCTGCAGAAGAGTGTTATGGGGAGCCCTGCTGCACTGGGAGGGGGGAGCCCTGGGGTGGCTGCTTACCTGAGGACCCCCACCACTTCTTTTCCCGCTGGCCACTGAGGAGAGTTTTCCCTTTCCTTTTCTGTCTCTTCTTTTATTTCTTCCCAAAGTTACTTTCAATATTAGCCTTGATACATGCCATGAACTATGAGCTCTGCTTGTCAATTTTTGTGCACCTATCTCAGCATCCACTGTGCAGCAATGGCTCTTCCTGCAACTTGCTAATATATCCCAGCACTCACTCATCTTTTCTTGCCTTGACTTCTAAAAAATTATTTTCTGCATCCCAAAGTCCACGTTCCTTAATTTATGCAGAGTATAGTTGCCATCTGCCCGTTCATATGTGTGCTAAAACCCACAATGTCATCACCTACGTCGTATCTAATACAGTTTCACTAGCTTCCTGCTTATTTTGGGATTCAACTCAGAGAACAGTCCGCAAGCAGACTTGTACCGCAGTCTGCACGTGGTGTTCTGCTGACGTCCCTAGTCTCCAAGGCTTATCTGTAATCCTCCTTTCTGTGGTACCTCATGTGGAAGGAAAGAAGAATTCACTTGATGTCACGTTCCTGGGCAAGGGCAGATTCTGTTTTATCAGCACGTGCTAGGTTGTCTCTGACACTGATTCAAGTATTTTTTGTATTTTCAAAGGTATAGTAAAGCCAAAAAATAATAATTTGCCCAAAACTACAGAACAAAATATTAGTAAAACATGTAAGAGAGTCCCAGTGCTTCTGCAGGGTTTTATATAACCACTTCCAAATTTTCTACTGCATCCATTTTCTACACCCTTACCCTGGATTTGGAAACTGGATCATTCTATGTATATACACCAGCCTGTAAAAGTGCCCACGCTTTTTCTTAAAGTATTGCTGGAGTTCCACTAAAAATCTTCCCTGTAAGGAAAACTTGGACCAGATGTAGGATTTCACTTCAGAATTATTTTCTATGATGTTTTGGTTTTAGGAGACATTACATATTACTGGCTGGATCAGCCAATATGGTGGATTGAGATGACTTCATCTCAGGGCATTTTTTTGCAGCTTCCTTTTTCTGGATACATTAACTCCATGTTTTAATATGTTCAGCTGGCCTGATGTGCTAACTGAATATGCCCTGTTTAAAACAAACACGGAAACACACTGAACCTCTCAGATGATGGCCAATAAGGTAAGCAATTCAGCATGAAGCAAAACACATCTTCTGGGTCACATAACTAACTGTAAATTAAAACCTACAGAAATTATTTAGCAAAATTCAGAAAGAAAATAATCATGTTATTTAGATGAGCTTTCAAACACTAAAGGAAAAGGAAAAATTACGCAGAGTAACTGGAATATTTCTGTCTTAAGACCCCAGAATATAAATGTATGCTGAATGCCTATGCCATCTAGTAACATGCTTCTCTGAATCAGAGCCTAGAGATCCACCTTCTGCCCTCACCACCTTATGATGAGCACAGAAGTTTTTTAGTTCTCAACTATGGATTACAACCCACAGATGGATAATAAAAGACAACCCAGAAGGTTGAAGGTTCTTTCAATTTTCATCCTTTCTAGTCTAACACACAGTCACCAGTGTCACTTTTTGGGACAGCCATAAACATCCAAAGTTGCAGGGTCAAATAGAACAGTTAAAGTGGCAGTTATGTCTTTTTAATTTTCAGTAAATTTAAAGGTGCTATGAAATGTCTAACTTGAAATAAAATGTTACCAGTCAGAAAGGACTCCCAATTTGAGCCTTTTTTAAAATAGCAGAATTTTGTCAAAAACTGGACATAAATATATACATATACACAGGCACCCACAGACACCTACACCAGGTCTCTATAATTCTCCAGCTGCTATCTACTGTAATTTAGTCACAGAAACTGCATTGGAAGCTGCAGACTTTACAATGAAATTTGCAGGCTTAATTTGCCTTCATTTTATACATAATTATTTATGTTTTTCCAAGCCAGCAAGTTGAATGTACACAAAGGGTTCTCTGCATTTTGGTAACATCTGAGAGCTGACCATCAGCGCTGGTGGATGTCTGTATAGTTCCAACTTTCAGGCTTAGCTCTTTAAAACCTCTTCTGACTATTTTTTCAGTGAAGTAAGGCAGAGGAGATGCTTCTTTAAGCTCTAATCCTGAGAATTTTTCTGTTTTTCATGTCCCTGCAGTTAATTGACAATTATTTTGCCGAAGAGCACGTGTACACACAGACAAACACACACACACACACATGCACAGACAAGGACACCCAGATCAGCCTTAACACTTTGCAGTCATTCTTCTTTTCAAAGTAATTTACTGTAAAGCAAACAAACAAAACCCCATAGAACTGGTCAACATAGCTTTCCTTATTAGTGACATTTAAGTAGTTCAGACAGGGTCCTTAAATCAAAATGGCTCCTTCTCAGTAGGTATTTGGAAAAAAAAAAAAAGAAAAACAGAGCGCTTAAATCCTGTTCACGTATCTGTACCTACAGTGGCAGAATAATTATTAGATATAAAAAAGATGGTGGCAGTCATATTTATCTCCAAGCAGTGTAAATTTAGGGCAGGGATTTAACACAATATTATTAGAGAATGCTGACAGGGCATTGTTAATCCATCATCTGGACAACTCTCCTGCAGCAGGCTGGCTATTAAACACGCTGCTCACAGAAGTGGGTCAAACATGCAAATTAGCTCAGTACAGGTGTTAGTTACATGGTTCCTTTCCTTCCACTCGCCTAATGGAGACATACATACTCTGTACTCCATACAGGGCCATCTAAAGATTTAATTCCATAAAGAGTCCACTGACTATCACCGTTTTTTGGTTTGGGTTTTTTTTTTTTTTTTGAAAGGGAGGCTAATGCAACAAACCCTATCAGGCATAGCACGCTTATGGGAAAATGATAAAGAGATACTTTTAAGATAGGTGCCACATAAGCAATTTCATATATTAATCAGAACAGAATTAAAATCATATACATGATCAGGGCTAAGACACCTCCTTATACTGCTAACTCAGCTTCACTGGATTACCAGCACACCACAGCACAACTGTAACAGCATCAAGCCTGGTCTCCTGATTAGTGCAATCTCCTGGGATGTGCTGGATGTGTCTGTGAGTCCCTTTAAAGTCTTGTTTTCTCCAACCTGTAAGCTATTATGGGGTAAGGTCCTACTTGCAAAGGAAAAGGCAGGTCCCAGCCATTTGTTCAAGAAAACTCAGGCCAGGGACAGAATCTAGGGTTTGGATCTTGGGTGCAAAAATGCATTTGCCTTCAGCCAGAAACTGAAGTTTAAGGGTTGCCTAGACATGCTTCATGCTCGGTATTTCCAAACTGTCTAATTTTAGCTGTGTGTGTGTGTGAGAGGAGCAGAACGTCATTCTGATGATGAGTTGCTGCAGAGACCAGCAAGCTGTTTAAAATATATACATATACACAGGTCTAATTTGTTTTGTTCTTTTCCTCATGGATATCAGAACAGCATCTCCATGAATATTAGGTGATTTTGCTAACAAGAATTGGGATGTGTGCAAGAATGTAAGAATAGAGTTCAGTCTGTGACAGATATGAGGAATAAAGAGTAGATCTGATATTCCTGGAGGCAGGAAAGCAGTTTGGATGTCAAAAGCTGGGAAACAGAGCCAGATTTCCATATGTTCAACAGTTCGATGTACGTAGGTGAAGTGGATGGCGTCAAAGGATTATATTTCACAGACTTAATAAACTTTCAGCTTCCTCATCACAAATTCTTACTAACAATGTAAGTATGTCTCAGTAATACTTTTCAAAGTATTAAGCCCATCGCTGCTCCTAAATTTCCAGTTTACTGAAAATCTAATTCCTCCCTGCTGTTAAAACTGAAGAAGTTGTATTTTTTTCCATTTCTAAAACCCAAAAAATCTCATTTGTAGCTTTGCTAGTGAAGAAAGACTGCTGTAATTATTTATAAACACTGTGATGTAAAAGTGTCCTACTGCTAGTTCAGACTGGGCTAGCAGTCTCCAAAGTGTTTCCAGAGCCTGTAGGAGAAGAAATACTTTGTAGACATATAATTAATCATTATTCATTTTGTTAAATAAATTTCAGTCTTGCCTATAAGGTTTTTGTAGTGACAGGCTAATTAAATAACAGATTCTCTTAAACAAAAAATTCTACCTATTTAAGATGCACCAGAAATTAACTTCAGCTGCAAACAGTTTTCACAGGAGGAGTCTCAGTTGTTAAAATAAAGACTGCATGACATTTAACAGGGAGAAACCTCAGGTTGAAAAGATAAAGATTCCATAAAGCAACCCGCATTTGTTCCAGAAAAATAAAATATTAATAGGGCTCTAGCATTTGTATGCATTTTGAAACTGCTTTTGCTTGGGATCTGCTTTTAAGCTGGGGCTCCCCTGCTTGTCCCCCTCCTGAGCTCCGCTGCCGCTGCTGCGCAGCGGTGCCCATGACAGACCACGTCCTCTGTTGATGTGGGACATGAACCCCACCCACGGGCCCATTTCCCAGCCCAGCCCTGTCCCATCCCCAGTCCCCAGGGAGGTGCCCGATGCCTGGGGCTGGGGCTGTCCCGGTGCCCCCCGCCTGCCCTGCTCCTGGCTGGGAGGTGGTGGGACGGGCCCTGGCCGCCAGCCCCTGTCCTGCTGTCCTGGGGAGCCTCCACCACCCCCCGCAACCAATCTCAGGGAGCCCTCCAGCCCCCACTGTGCCTTGGCATAATTCATTAAGCTGAATATAGGTATCTGTTTTATATGCCTACATCTGTGATGCTGCGAGCTTATGGAGTATTAACTTCATCCTCATGCAGACAGCTAAAGTCAGAAGAAGTGTATTTCAGAAGAGCGGTACCCCCAAAGAGCCCATTTTCCCCAGAACCCCATAAAAGGAACCTAACTTCAGCTACGGGCAGAAGTCTAAATTCAAGTGGTATAAATGCCATTCTCCACATTTACCTGGTATGTGGAATAGCAACATGTAGTAAAGCATATCACAGCTTGCAAGATTATGCTGCCAGAATGCAACACCTGTGAATTAAGCAAATCGACAGATCAGATGCATAGAAAGGGAACTGTCTAACTTAAATCACTGAGATCACAAAGGTTACACACATACATTTTTATATATATATATATGGAAGTTTTGGTTCTAGTATTGCAATACAAATTTGGTAGAAGTGTAGACGTTACACCATTTCTGAAAAACATCATAGCATCTTTTGAAGCGTGACTGATGAAAACCTCAACTTCCTGTGTCATTATTATCACTTATGATTTTGGTTTTACACAGTGTGCCTTCAACTGCAAGAAATCAAGGGCTGCAACTGCTGCAGGAAGGTTTCTAAAGTTTTGGTGGAGAGAGGGATATGCCTTACATGAACTGGTTAAACTTGTTCTTCCTGTTGTTGCCAGGCTTCTTTCACTGAAGGTATATATAATCATTGGGGTATATGTTTAACATAAAGTTATATATAAAGAGGTATATCTTTAACATAAAGAGACACCAGAGTTTGCAATAATCCAAGAAAAAGTGTAAAAATACCACAAAAGAAAAACACAAGCTCACTCTGTATAATATGCTCACTTGAATACTCCCACAGTACTTTCCTCACCTAGACAGACAGGTTCCCTTTATTTTAAAAGTGTTCACAGATACCAGTGAGAAGCCTGATATCACAAGCTCCGAAACAGGTCAAAGAGAACAGCACTGCTTTATACGGTAACAGCCCAAAGGCAGCACTTCTGTCCCATGGAAAGAAATGGAAGAATTTTACAGTGTGAGGACTTGTTCTCATTCCATGAGAAATAACTTCATTTAACAAGTTTATTTGAATAATATCTCAGAGCGATATAATGGGAAAATTCATTCAGAAACAGTCAAAAATAGGTCAGAGCTGATTACGAATATCATCATTCCAAAATGTAACAATTATTTAAATTCCTTCTGGTAAAAATCTCATGTAACTGTCATTGTCACTTTGTCATATTTCTTACGTTTTAGTTGAAATGAAGATTCACATTTGAATTTACAGGACAGAAATAAGCATCAGCAATTATTGAGAGATACAGTCAGCAGGCTCTTTGTAGCCAGCAACAGCTTGGCTATCTTACCACCACCCCTGCCTCCAAAGCTCACAAATTTTTGGGATGGTCAACAGTCTACCCGCTTGGTACTGACAGACCATTTGTGGCAGATCAGAACACCTGATACAAGTTTTGACATGGCAGAGTTAAAAAAACCTAAGGATATTGCTAGAGCTATTCTAGCTGGAAAATGACCTAAAGCAGCTGAGAAGCTTTGTCTTTTTCCTAGAATTAATAATGGAAGGCAGAAAAATCCTGCAAATTTGCTCACAGAATGGAAAATGGTAAAAGAAGAAAAAAGTTACGAATGTTGATATTTTGTTTTTGTCAAAGAAGTTAGTGTTCTTTAAATACTTTCCAGCTGACATCTTGGTTACTTGCCATCTTCGTGAAAAATATCAGAAATTCCCTGAAGCACTGCGGAATACATAAACTTTGAACCATAGCTCTAAATCTCTCCATTTACACAAAGGATCATGGGATTTTAATGACCCAAATGGGTCAGTACCTTTGATTTATAGCTCACCTAGTGTGGCACTAACCTTAGCCCGTGCTTGTTTTCCTTTACATTATTTGGCTATACAGAGTGGTAGTGTCCATTATTCTTCATTTTAGGAGCTCCAAAAGAAAAGGAAATACAAGACACTTATTTCAGTCACGTCAGCTATTATTGAAGATGTGAAACCGAGCACTTGTAATGTATAGTGCTCAACCAAGCTGAACGACAGATAAATGCTGGGCAGAAATAACTGGGAAAACTGCAGTTCATTTTGAGCACTGGCTGAAGTCTCTCTTGCCACCTTCATGGGACTGATCCAATATTAATGTTTCTTGTGTTCTTCAAAAGATAATGTTCATCATTTCCCTTGTGGCCAAATCTCATTCAGCAATCAAAGCAGCAAAGTAATAATTAATTACAATTAATAGAGTAACCCCAAGAAACCATGAGTGGAAATAAAGGATAAGCACTCTACAGTTTCACGACAAAAAGGCAGAGAAAGTGCGTGCAGGCCATGTATACGATAAGAAAGCAGGTACATGAAACACCTAAAAGGCGAATGGGAAGAGCATGATAATGCTGACAGAGCACCGGCTGCCTACGCCGTTTCAAGCACTGCACAGGCAGCTTGACAACATCACCCTGCAAAGACACGGTGTCTGAAATCATAGCTGTCACTGGGCACTCTGTTATAGAGTGCAAACATTACCCTGAGGAAATGGCCAGCACACGCACCTTTGGCTTTTCACTGGCCTTTCAGCACAAGTTCAGCCCTGTGCTTTGGCCTTGTTTCCCTTGAAGTGCTTGCCTCCGAGTTAACCCTGGGTTAACAAGGTCTGCTTAAGGGTCTATACTGTACGCAGAGACTTGGGATTCACATTTATATAGGCTCTAGCACATGGGCTGACAGGTATTCCAGAAGCCCATCACAACAAATTACTTTGCTGCATCAAGCGCCAGAGTATCTGTTGCCATTTTCACTCTGCCGTGTTGTCTTCCTGATGCAAACAGAAGTGCGATCAAGTACGAACAGGCACATGGTGATGTCGTGGTTTAACCCCAGCCAGCAACACAGCACCACGCAGCCGCTCACTCGCTCCCCCCCCACCCAGTGGGAT
>JAVKLA010000017.1:9522804-9610358 GCA_034782735.1 Sagittarius serpentarius | reverse complement strand
GGCCCTGGGCAGCCTGATCTAGTGGGGTGGCCCATGGCAGGGGGGTTGGACTAGATGATCTTTAAGGTCCCTTCCAACACAAGCCATTCTATGATTCTATGATAAGACTGACAAGAGCACTGATAAAGGACGAAGAGTGGATAAAACTGAAACTGAACAAGAAGAGCAGCAAATGGGCAATTTGAGGCAACTTCATTTTGCCAAATAGCTCTTGAACCAAAGATAGCTGCTGATGACTAATAATAATAATGGTTATTTGGGTTTGGTAGCACTCATAATGTGATAATTGAGGGGCAAGCACTTCTTGCTGGAGATCATCCTATCATGCAAGATTTTTTATATTTTAACTTTGGTTTTTGGCCATCACTTTGGGTTAGTCATAGGAGAAATTAGTCAGACTATAATGGTTTTCATTGACTAGATTGATAAGTGATCTGTAAAGCTGTACGATACCCTGGGAACTTAAATTTCAGTACAGTCCACATCACTACCCACACAGTGCATAACTGCATCTAGAAAGCATATGAAAGTAATTATCTTTTCCAAATACTAACTAAGGCTCCCTACCTTGGTAATTCAAAAAGAAAAAGCAGTGCATAAAGAAAGCTTTGAACCTTTTCCTGACTGTTACTCTGACATGTTTTGGCTGAAAACCATAACAGTTGTGAGAAAGTCACACAAGATAAAGTGTGATATTAGGGCACTGCAAGGGCTGGTGTTTCTCATGGGTAATGACATCCCTCATTAAACACCGATACAATGCCAGACTGCCATACAGTTTGGTGGTACATCTTCAGAAGCAAAACAGCCACCTTATAGCCTAGTGAACTTTAGACACGGCGTTTCTTGTCAACCCCACAAAGAGGAACGCCACGGGGAAGGGCTGAACCAGTTGCTCTCCAGCCCTGCTGAGAGAGAAGGTACTACCACGTCCTCTTGCTGTCAATGCAGTGTAGGCAGGGGATGAGTTTAGAGAAGAAAACATGCAGCAGGAAGGTTTGGGGGTACGCTAAGCTTCTCATTTTACTTTCTGATTCTGTAAGACCAAATGGGGAACACTTGTTCCTCACATAGCAATGACCAGGGATAAAAAGCAGAGTTTGAAGCCTGCCACTGCATATCATACCCTGCACTCTGGAGTCCGGGTATAACCAAAAACTCAGCCTGTTTTTTGTTTCCTGGCCCTTTTTTCAGTCACGTATGAAGCAGCGAAAAGAGATCACAGGAAAACCCATCTCTTTGCTCATTATGCTTCCTGCTGTTCGGTGTGCAGCTACTCACATGAGGTATGTATTTGCACGCAGATACTCCTTGCTTTGCGTGTGACTAACCAGAGAGAGAGGGACTCCAAAGAGACTCATTAAACCTACGAAAGCTGCCACAGTTTGTCACATGTGGCTCTGCACACGTAAGCGGAGCATTGCTTTTATAGTCTACTGCAAGCCTCTCCTTCTGCAACAATAGTAACTCATGTCACTGCTTTAGTCTCAAGAGAAGCTGCTATTAAATGGTAGATGTTAGTTTAATATTAATAATTGTCTTAACTTCATACATCTACAGGTTTTCATCTAGTAAAAGGGAGCTATTCATTTTTCCTCATAAAAACAACATTCCTCTGAAGGGAATTTAACAGATGTAACAGGGCTGATGGCAGGTGCAGCATAATGAAAGCAAGACACTTTGAACTGTCAGTGGCTCTCTAACTGCTCTTTGTATTACCCTGGCAGAGGTGTGCCTGCTCCAGTTCAAAACAGCTGCTCTCTCACAAGTGTACTCCTGGCTCCCATTCACCGCCCGGCAAGGAAAAGCAGGGCTGCAGGAGGAGAAAAAATATAGAAAAAAAAAATATCTGGACCAGGTGAAAAACATCTGCCTGCACATCACTGTAGTTTAGAGCAGTCAAGAGAGCCCATAATGTTTTATAGAACTTGCATATTGTCATTTTTAAGGGGGAAGACTCAGAAAATGAAGATTCATTAACGCTGTAGCACAGGATGTCAGGCGAACACCTCTTTCATCATCCAGCACACCACCGTGGGGAGCGCTGCTCTTCTGCAGAGTGTTCTCCGTTTTCCTCCAGTTAGTTTTAAATTGGTGCTAGGGCTTCTGCCACTTCTCCAGGAAAAGATATTAATAGGTCTTAGCAGTAAGAGACGTTTTGTGATAGCTAAACTACCGATTGCCTTTCTCCCATTTTATCTCATAATTATGTTGCTAGTTTGTAACGCGTTAAGATTTTCTCTTTGTTCTCGTTTTTTGCATTCTTTACCCTCTTGTCATCTGAATGACACAGAGATGACTATTTTCATCTGTCTCCACATATTAGTCTTTTCACCATTTAATCAATTTTCTGCCTTTTTTTTTGAAATTCATAATTCCCTCATCTCTGTCCATATCTTTCTGGCTGAGACTCTCAGAACTGTCTGCAGTATTAATAAAGAATGCATGATGCTGTAGTAAAAAGGTTTCTTGGCATGGGTTTGGGGTGACCTGTAAAACTCTTGTGGTAATGTCATAAAGTAAGCTATGCAGCTCACCTGAAATTATTATTAAACCTTCATACAAAGGTTGCAAGATATATATAATTTTAAGACGGGTGCAGAGCTGTTTTTCTAATGCTATTGCTTCAAGTTTATTCTCCTTTCATTTTCAGTTTCTCTTAGTCCCTCAGTGGAGTTTTTTCCAGGAGGAACTGATACCTTTTGACACTGTATATAGAAGCCCTTCTGTTCTGCCATGTTCTCTTTTTATACGTGACTACACAATGCATGGGACTGCCTTTCCTGAGGCAGTGGCTGGGGCTTCTGGACCATAGTCAGGAGAAACAGGAGCTGTTGAAGACAAAACTATAACCACTATATGCAGGTGTGTATGCAATAGTCCAATGTTGTCTCCTTCTAGGTGGCATGGGAATGCCTGGGAGGATGCGATTGCTATTGCATTTTACTATAGATTAATATTTAAATATTAAATGTCCTCAGTGACTACACAAGATTGTTTCAATTCCTGTTGTCAAATTTCATATTGATTAGAGTATGAGAAAAGTTAGGACCACTGAGCTTTGGGAGACACACTGTCTCTTTAAATAATTAATTGAAAAAATACCGCCAACACAGATTATACTCAAATTATTAGTATATAATCAGAGATCTGTTCCTCAACTATCTGTCTTCCAATTCCGGATGTAGCGTATTCCTGTGAGATCTTAATTGCGAAAGGGGCATCTGCCATCGAGCACGCTGTTTTTAATCAATTACTGATTTTTTTAATATCTTGCAAAATAGTGTTTTACCCGACTGATTTAACTTTTGCATTGTATGTATTTGGAAATACATATTTGACGACCTTTCATACGAAGTAGTAGACCATACTACATAGGCTTATTGATATGCTTCATTCAAGATGTGGTGGCCCCAACTCAATAAAGCACTTAAGCATGTGCTTAAAATTAAGTATATGCTTGAGTATATTAGTGAAAATCCGCCTGCAGAAGGGCTTTGCTGAATAAGGGTGGCTTTAGGCGTATGTCTGATTATTCTGCTGAATTGCAGCTTGTGAGTCCTGTTATATTGAGAACTGAATGGAGTCACTCAAAGTGTATAAAACTAAGCACGTTTATGACATGTTTATGATTTTGCAGGATCAGTACTTAATTCATATCTTGGAGCACATATTCACACGAGGAGCTCTTTATTAATGAAGGCATTCAGAACCAGCCTTTTTTAAGTGGCAGTTTTAATAAGAAAACCTTAATAAAAAGTGTAAACTACAGAGTAATGATGTTAGTTCAGTTCCCTAAGGCAAGCCTTACATCATTGTGTTTGTATATAGTAAATAAACCTACAGAGAAAAAAATTCAGGCCAATAAATGGATTATAGAAACAAGTTTGGTAATGAAACTTCACACATCGACACATTTGCCAGTGAAGGCAAAACGTGTGTGGCTGAAACACTGTTAAAAATAAAGGTTCTTCTGGCTGCCTAATATTTCGTTAGCCTTTGAAATGTTCATTTACATGTATGTTTCCTTATGGCTCCCTTGACGGAGGGATTTATTATTTGCATGCTGAAGATGCATGTTGGCACTCTTAAAAACATCTTTTCCACAACATGGAGGGAAACTCAGGGAATCAAGTCACCAGCAAAACAATAAGGCAGGTCAGAGTGAGCTGAATATTCATTGAAAAATCATACTTAGTCTTCAGGCGTGAAAAGACTGACAGCTCTGAAATTTTAGGTTTCTATCTTAAAAATCTTGAGGTCCCAATCATACGACGACTTCCACTCGTATGAAGCACGCTGCAGGACCAGGGCCTGAACTAATACAGTGCACTTTTAGGTCAATCATCTGCCTTTATCAATCTCCTCTGTCTAACTGCAGAGAGGATTTAAGCTGTTCTTGCGTGTTACAAAATTTAGGGCATCTAGCAGAGCAGAGGAAATCTAGAGAAAACTTCTTTTTTACGGACAACTTACTTACTGAATGAAGCTGCTCCCATCACCAGCCACATGCTTTGACTCGAATACCTGTACTGCCCTGGCTTGGTTTTTAAGCAGTCAGCGCTCTTCTGTGAAAAACAGCAAGTACCACGAAGTGGCAAAGGTGAAGACTCGAGCAGCTGCTGTACCAGCCAACAACCTACTCAGCCAGGCTTTTAGGAAACATCCACACAGATGAGGAAACTGTACTGCAGACTTCAGGCCTGAGGTCAAAGATGCATCATTAGAGACATCATTTCCTGATATTAGAGGCTCCAAATCATTAGTCTTTTAATACATAATATCAATAGCTATAATGAAAAATGCGGGTAGGATGTAGAGAATCCCCTGAATCTTAATGTACTCTCTGCTGTCGGAAGCATAATGCAGTATATATGTCAGCTGAGCTTAAGAAAAACTATAGGTCAAATGGAGAAAATGAAGAGGAAAGCAGCGGCTAAACCTCTGACTATTGCATGTGAATGCAAATCACCGCTGTTCCCGGGGTCAGCACAAGGTGCGCCTCTGGAAACGTACCGAAATGGAGCGCGAGTGGGATTTCTGCAGAATGCATGACTGTTCTGGCTCCTGCACAGCGAGACGTTTCACACTGTGCACAGCAGATGGGAGCTGGGAAGTTCAGCCCAAGCACTAAAGTTTGCATACATATGCATAAATATATGTGTGTATATATATATTTTGTGTGTGTGTCACTAGACCCTGGCAGAGCTGCTGCCAGTAGCCTCTCACTGGGCTGTGTCTGGGTCCACGTGCACTTAAGCACCCTTGCACGCCCCTGGCACGCCACCCAGGCACGGCTGCTCCGCCGGCAAATGGATGCTCGCGGCCAAGCGACATTAAACGTTCGGGACCATTGCTGAGCCCTTTCTTTGCAGACTCTCCAACAGCCCAAACCCACCTTTTGCCAGGGTATGGATATGGTGGGCACACTGAACTTAAAAGTAATTTGCTAAGGGGTCCCAGTCATTGAAAGCATGCAGAAACTTTATCGGGGTTCAAAAAATCAGTTGCCTTTTAAAAAGTTAGCACCAGAGGTAGCTGTGAATAACAACAGCATAATTAAAAACCCATACCCCTTTTTCTGCTTTTCTTCTCTGCTTTTATAAGTTCTCAACAGGGTCTGTGGATGAGTCTTCAAGTGAGATGGGGACCTTCCTCCTGTTTTCGGTTCTGTGAATCACAAATCCACCATGTTCAAAGACACTGCATTAACACCGTATTAGTTTCTTCACCCTTTTGAGCTTTTCTATGGCCCAGTCCAGAGGCTTGGGAAAGCTGACTATGCACAGGATAAGGCAGCCTCAATTAAACCAGCAATGCTTAACCCCTCCCCATTACCCACAGTCAAGAACAGTGTTTCCTCAACAATTTTTAACTGCAAGGTGCACTTTACCTTTTTTGAAAAAATTCCACTGATTATGTTGTGCAGCATTGCTGCAGTCATTTCCATTTAGAATAAAATAAAAGGCTGAATTAGATTTCATTTATTACTTTTATTTCCTCCTCTCCTTTCCCCATTTCTGTTTGTTTGCTCAAGTGTTGAATATGCATAAATTTTTTAATGTAAATGTATTTTTGCAGGTTTTTACAGGCAACATTTAATCTGTATGGCGTTGGTGTGGGAGATAACTTGGGTTTGATTGTATATGGCTGACTGTATACATGAAGACATTTCTTGATACAGTGGTTTCATTAGGTTAGTCAGAATCTCTAAGTTGTAAACCAACAGAAACCCCAAATATGTACCTGCAGACAAGAAACTATGTTAATTTTCATTGAGAGGCTGTTTTCTGGAAAGTTAGCCATGAATGCACAGATAAAAAGTGCTTTCTGAACTGTGTTCTTTAAAAGTTATTTCTACCCAGTTGCCCGTGAGAATCTGAAATACACTGACACATATGTGTTTTCTTCAGCTCTTGCTTCTCTACAAGGCTAGTGCGAGAACGGTTGTAGTTCCAGGCAAGGCTTTAAATATTGCTATTTTTCACTGCAAGAAGCATTACTAGAGATCCATTGCACGAGCTGAGATTTCCCAACTCACTTCTAGCCCACTTTAGCTCGCGTATGGTGTTTGGGTAACTGGGGCACGTTCTGGGCTCTTTTCTGAACGAAAGCGTAACTCCCCAAGCCATGAGAGGCGTCTCCCTCGCAACAGCCGCTATCTCAGCCTCAGCCCCGGCCAGGAAACTGCATCCCAGCGTTTAATGGTTGCTCTCAGGCTTTTGAAGCATAATGGAGCTTTAGGCCTTTGAAAGGAGGATGGGGAGGGCTTGGAGGAGAAGGTCAGAGACTCCTAAATTAAGGCTTTCCATTTTCTTCCTGAGAAATGAAGAGCAAGAGGCACAACTAGAAGGCAATTCAGACCTCAAGAGGCTAGAAGCATCCCCTGGAAGTGCTTCTCCCCCTCTTCTTTCACTGTAGAAAGAGCCCAAGGTGACGAGGCTCCTGTTTGGGTGCCTGAGATAAGTGCTTAAAATTACGTAGGCTGATCCCTCTCCTTCATGCCATCACTAATTCCCTGTTTTGCCCTTTGGTACAGCTTGCGCAGGGCTGTAGATTAATGCTATATTGATGTTCAGTGACAAGTTAAAAGGCCAATAAGAGTAGTGCTCAATGTGAATTATTTCACCTGTTTGGTACCTGCTTTTTCCTTAACGCTCTCAACGGTGCAGTGTGTTTTCCTACCCCAGTGACATTCAGTTGCATGTATTGTTAATTTTTGCTTTGTAGCTCTCATCTAGATTACAGTTTGCGCGTCCCCGAGGTGGTATCAGTTGCCTGAAATCTTGATTCCTCAGTGTTGTGTGGCTTGCATAAATGTCAGCTGGTCCAAGGGAGCGGTTTTAAAAGAAACAGAGCTGATCTGACATTCTTCAAAGGGAAGCCTAGGAGACTCATCTCTGCACCTGGGTTTGTTATAGACACTGAGCAACGGGAAGAGTGCTATGAATGCTGTCACTCGAGCAGTGAAGAGGGACAGGCAGCCATGTCAAAAATGACAACGTTTCTTTTACTAGTCTTGCAAAAGATGTCTGCAGTGATGTGACTGCAGATGACATCAAACAATGTAAGTGGCTGGTTTCTGCAGTAGATTGAAATTCATCCAGTTCCCTGTGTTCACTGTGATGACTTTCAATGCTAATTCTCAGTGAGTGAGGCATGAAATATATTCACAGGCTATACACAGTTAGGATACTTTTAAGTTAGTTGAGGTACCTGTGATGTAAATATCTGTGCCTCTTGCTTTTGCGCATTTTTTCCTGCGTTTCAATTATGCAGTCAAAGAAACACTGGAAAAGGGGAGAACAAGTTTGCTGATCTAGTTCTTTTTTTTTTTTTGAAAGGATTGAGTGCCTCATTGTCTGAGCAGAGGAAAACGTAGGATAGAAGCACACTTTCATCTTCTCCAACAAGGAAGAGATCAGCTGAATTGATGCAAATGAGGTGTTTTTGAAAGTGATCCCCAAAGCTCGCTGTATTCACTGAGCAAAACTGTGGGTCGCTTAAACTTTCATTTGGAAATCTAAATGAAGAGATGATGAAAAAGTTTTAGCTTGAGTTTTACTGCATGGCTGTAATGCTCTTTGAAGCTGAAGCTAAAGCCAGCATTCAGCACATACTGCGTCCTGCAGCTGCAGCAGCGTGTGTGCTTCAGCCTGTTTTGAGAGGATGCTTCTCAGTCCCGACTTCAGATGACACTTTCGTGCTCTTCTTAGGATTACCTGGAAGAAAGAGGCTGCAAAATGCAGAGAGAAAGGAGGGAAAAGCCTCCTGTGCGTGTGTGGAAGGTCATGGGAATCTGGTGACAGGAACTGCTCCCTGGGATCTGCAGAATAGGAGAACAGTCTAACTGTCAGTGCATCAGGTCTAACTAATCCAAGGTAAGTGGGGTTATGGTGGTATAAATAAGAAAGGGATTACTTGCTCAGAATAAACCGATACGAAACCTTTTTTTTACCACTAATGATTTCTTCCTTTTTCATATGTGACACTCCGCATCTGCATTTTGTGTTAAGTCCTTTGCTATTTACTCTCTGCTTTTACAGTCAGCTAGGAAGACAGAGAGACATATTCCTGTCATGACTTTTGGATTGCAGTCTCTGTTCTAATGGGTTTTTCACATAAAAGACATAAATAGCCACAGGAGCAAGGGGCTGGCACTCCCCCCCTTTCCCAAGGAGAAGGCCACAGAGCAATGCACAGCCTCTCTTCCTGACCTTGAATTCTGGGTTTTATACAATGGGATAGCTTTTATAGGGTAGGGTGAGAAGGTTTTCACCCTAGAATAGATCACTGGTTGGCTGTAAAGATGAGAAAAATTAATTCAAATCAAGGAGAAGTAAAACCAGGACTCTCCAAGCTGTCTGTGCCTCCCAGCCACGGCACGACCTGACTGACGAGCTTCCGAGGTTCCCGCTGGTGTGACTGCAAAGGCTAGCACAGCCAGCGGTTTGCCCTCTCCTTCCAGCAGCGGCTGCAGGCAGGGCGGCGTGTCACCTCCTCAGCTCCTTCGCCGGGTGATCGGCTGGACTGGCGGCCGTCCGACCTCGGTCCCTGGCCTGCGACCTGCAGCACCCCAGCAGCAAACACCCAGCTGGGTGCCGAGGGCCCGAGGGACCTGCCAGGGCTGGCGAAGCGGTGTTGGACCGCTGAACCAGCCGGTGGCTTGGGCTCCTCCACCGTAATGGTCTAGCAGGGGGCATGCGGGTCAAGATTTTGCAGAGAAGCTGGTCTGCTGGGAGGGCTTCAACAAAACCTGCCGGACAGAGCCTCTCCGGGAAGAACGACGGGGTAGTAGTTTCTGGATCCTGCCTAGGCGCGAGCACACGAGAGGTGTTTCCCTCCATCAAGGCGGAGACACTCCGGGTGTAGACGGAAGGAGAATAACAGACACTTAGGTTGGGATTCATCTCATTAGCTTTAGACATTTCTCCTGTGAATGTTTATATGTGAGCTGGTTACACCAGGCTCCCATTGATGAAAAATAGGCCCCGTTGGGATGCGATTCATCAGACTGATGATTTCAGCATCTTAGGAGCTCTTTAAAATTTTACTATGAGGCCTCTCGATGTTGGTATGTTTACTGGTGATACCTAATTATTGTTGTCTTCTGATAAAGCAGCGGTAAGAACACTGTCCTCCCTTTTTAAAAATTAATTTCTCCAGACATCTGTTTCATAAAAGAGTTGTAAGAAGAAAAAAGATTTAGGGTTTCTCTCTTATGAAATGCCAGGAAATAAGGAAGGGAAGTAGAGCTGAATTTAGATGGCTCCATAGGCTCTATATATTTGTGACCTGACAAACTCGCCATTTGCTCATTATACCTCTTCAGCATTTAATAAAGCAGAATAAAGGCTTTTATTTTATTAAATATTAATTCACCTTTCCATATTTTTAGACAAGGCTATAGGAATAAAACACTGATGGAGGAAGATAACTGAAGGGATAACAGTAAATGAGACACAATTTCCCTGATTTCTAGCAAAAGCTCTCCTGGCTTTATGCTACCACTTTATCTAATTATATCTGATTTTTTCAACAACAAAACATATAGAGAAAGAAAAAGAGAAGAAAGCACAAACAGCTTGGCTCTTTGGAAAAAAAATTGTCGCTGAAAGCAATTTTTTCCCCCTCTTTGTTTACTGGTGAAGGTGAAGCAGTAACTCAACATGCAGGTACAGACGTGATAATTTACTTGTCAGTTATGTGGTGGAAAAATCACTCTTAATGATAATTGTTGTATTAAGGATTTTTTTTTTTTTAAATCATGAAGGCAGCTGACTATTCTTTTCCAACAGTGCACTCGTGCACTCTACTGCTTTTTATTCCTGGCCCCTATCATCCTACATGTATTTTTTCAACCGCCAGAGTCAGAGAAGGATCTATTGTGTTTTATCATTCAGCACAAAGGCCATTTGTGGTCCTGAGTCTGGTCTTCTCTATCCGCTTGGCAATGTTGTTCACTGTTATTAAGGATGTGCAGGTAGAAAATGTACCTATGATTTGGTATAATTCACTTGTTGACAGAATCAGCCCTTAAATTTCTTTAGATGCCCATTTCTCAAATACAGTAGCTCATATTCTTAAGCAGTGACTTTATATTCATTTTTTAGCACATCTATTGAACTGGATTATATAGTGCATTTAGGTGATTTAATAATGTGTTTTAAGCATTCAAAATGAAAGCAAACGGGAGCTACTTCTTTGGAAACATGGTGGTTATTTAGTTCAACTGGTTAGAGGAAAAATATGTTTTCTTTTTTGTTTGTTTGCTTGTTTCCAACAGGGGATATGCTATGGGGATGGGGATGGTGTGTAGTTGACATAAATGGGAATCATGTGGATTAATCTCTTTTGAAAACCTTCAGTCTGGAAAGGCAGATGATGCAGCAGCAATGGGATGAGGTATAAAGTAGCCATCCCAAGCGAGAATAGAAAGAAATCTTCTATGACACCAAGGCCAGGCGGGACGGGGCTCTGAGCAACCTGATCTAGTTGAAGGTGTCCCTGCTCACCGCAGGGGGGTTGGACTAGATGACCTTTGATGGTCCCTTCCAACCCACGCCATTCTATGATTCTATGATTCTATGATTCTATGATTCTATGAAATGGACAGGCATGCAGGCAACAACTGTAGCTGTCATAACTAGCAGTAGCTGTACATATTAAAATTATACTTTCATCAGGAGAAGCACACCCAGTAACAACAAGGATGAATTTCTCTTCACTTTTAATTAAGCAAATTAAAATAGAAAGGAACACTGTCACATTTCAGTGCATGTAGGAGGCAAGGTGAACAAGACTCTGGCCTCCTGGCTTGGCTTCTTCCCATAACTTTGACCAATAAAGCATATGTCCATGAAGAATTCAAGTCCTAAACAAGCCTTCTCATTAAAAGATCTGGAAAGGACAGGACTTGATGTTAAGGGCCATTAGCAAGGGAGATGCCACCATGGATAACATACTTGTCAGGCACACACAGGTGCCTGTCATGTCCATAACCTGCCTGGTAATCCTCAATAGTTTTAACTGTTGATGGTCTGTGTAGCTCTCTAGATACTCATGTCTTTGCCAGCCCCTCTACCACCCATCACCTGAGTGCACGTCAAGTTACAATCCAACTACCCACCTCCAGCTGCCGTACTCACGGTGCAGATGAAGCACGCAGACCAACTATTATGATATGGGTACAAGCAGTATAATTTACACCAGGAGATAAAAAATGGAAGGAAAAGATATGTCGCAGGGAAGGAGAGGTGAGAGATGAACCTGGATATCAGAGTATCCTGCTCCTACTGCTGCCAGTGAGTTGGGTAGCATAAGGGCTGAGCTTGCTGCTTTCCAAGGGGATTTATCACATTCTCCGCTCCTACAGCAACAGCTGCCACCCCAGAAACATTGATGCTTCCCTAAAAACCAGCAAGAAGCCTGGTTCTTCATGTCTGTGGTGTAGCTCAGTAGGTATGGAAGGGTCATGACTATTTGGTCGCACTCAGCAATTTGCTGTCTTATTTAACCAGACCCCTTTTTCCCAGCCATGACCACACTGTAGGCCTCTCCTGCCCGAAATGAGCAGCTTGTCTGAATTTGCTGAGGGATACCATTACCAAGTCAAATTTTAATGATGCAGCTTTAATAAGGCTGGATCTTCCTTCTGATATAGCAGAGCCCTTCAGAATGTACTAGCCCTCACAGCAAGACCCTCACAGAAGGAAAGGCAAAACAATTTCCAAAATTTGGCAGTACGTGAAATAATTTCTGTATTAAATACCTGGTAAGAATTCTTTTTCCTTTTTACAGCTCCCTTTCATCATCCCTGTATCTCCCCAAATCCACTTTTCATAAAGGTTTGTTGAGAAAATAATTACTGATAAATTAGCCTGGATTTAGTGGATTAGGATGGTTTTAGTCCCATTTTTCCTTTTCCACCAACAGAGGGAGTAATGTTATCTTTCCCCTCCAGAGCTTTTGGCCGTAAGGCTTAGTTATGTGAGACCAGTAACTTCGCTGCGGGTTTTGCACGTGTTAAGGCGGGAGGTCACCTAGGTCTCAGTTTGCGATCTTTAGAAAATTATGGTGCGGTACAAGCTAGCACAGACTGCGTGAGATTAAATCAGAATAGCTGATGCATTGTGGGCTGAATGGATGTTGCGCCAATTATGAGATGCGCATCGAAATTTTGCAATGTGGTGCACTCCCTTAAGGACTAGCGATGAGACCTGTTAATTGCATTATATTATCTACTGGTAACTGCACCATTAATGCATGTCAGCGCCACTCCTGACAGGGCTGGCTTGAGGGGTTTTTACTGCCGTAGGCAAACTGGAAAGTGTTTGTCGCTCTTAGCCGTATTTACTTCCGCAGTAAACAGTCAAAACAGTCAGTTGTATCTGGTTCTCAACTTTAAATTACACACCAGTGACTTATTTAAGTAATTAGGGCCGTATTATCCACCCCAACATCCAAAAAATGTTTTATGAAGAAGAGTCTTCATAAGAGTAATTACATTTCTTTCCTGATCCCTCCTCGACCATGAAGTAAGTACTCGTAAGTTTGCACTGCTTAGTGAGGACTTGGCAAATGCAAGAAGAGTGAGGCTGGAAATGACAGATCTTTGTTGCCCAAGGCCATACGCTCTCTGTGGCATCAAACCCTGGCTGACCTGCAGAGAAATTCCTGAAAAAGTTAACACCAGGTATGCAGTGCTTTCTACCGCAAATTCTTTTCTGTGTCATTTTGTGTCTTGCATCACTCCCAAATTACTATTAGACCACCCCAAATTCCTGACTTCTAATCAAAATTATATTTCTATTGTACTATTATCTTTCATCACAAATTTGCAAAGTCTCTGCCATCATTTTGAGTGGAAACTGTAATGTCCCCTAAAGAACCAGCCGCTCCTGTCTTGCAGAAAGCTATCTTGTGATGCTAACTCACCAATGCATGTGAGGACAATACACACGCCTGCTGGCTGGGCAGCTTGACTTTGCAGTCTTGGTCTCGGTGTTACACTTGCTGCTCTACCCTTCTGGCTGTACAGGATATATCATCTGAACTCCTATGAGCTGAAGTTGACCATAAGGTTCTCTTGGTTACTATGCATAAATAAATGTTGGCTCTATGCACATAAGCTTTACGTCCTGCTGAGTTTCCCTCTGGATGTCAAGCTGCGTGTGAGAGGAGGTGGGTATCTCCTCGTCTTCTTTCCTGCCCTCAGTTCTGTTGCTTGCTACGTGGGGGGTGTGGGGGAATACAGGGGGAGGAAATGTCTTATGGTAGGTTAAAAATCAGAATCCATGCACGTGGAGTGATAATTTGTTTAATACAATCTTCTAATCAGGAGTGTTCTGTGTTATATCTGAGTAGGAATTAGATTATTTAATACAGCTAAAAACCCCCAGGAATTTCTAGCCTGGTTTTCCCCTCTGCAGTCAAAATATTTAAATTTACTGTGAATCAGAAAGTTGAAACAATCAGTTTGTAAATAATGCAATACTTTCTGTAGTATTTTAATTGAAATTAATCATTTCTGCAGTCTCAGTTTGAAATATTTCGTATCAGTGCACTGAATCAAGTTGAAATATTTGATGTTCAGCTGATGCACAATAACTTCAGTTTTCAAATAAAAGCTTTATGGGCATTGTACTTTGCTTATCTTATTTTACCCTGCCTTAGGGGAAGGGCCAATTGGCTGTAGTATATTTACCATCAGTCTTGCAAACCATGTGATTCAGGGTATCCTACACGACTTGGTCACAGGGGAAGATACAGAGCATCACTGAATACATTGCCAGCCCAGGAAGTCCATGAGAAATCATGGAATTATGTAGCATCTGCATCACAGTTCCAGTGGAACTCCCACGAGGTGCTGAGCAGATGCAACTTGACATCAGTATGATTCAAATGAAACGTTTCTGCTCAATAAACCAAAGCATTTTGATTTGGTGGGACCACCCTGGAACAAATAACTTTGTATTTATTTTCTGAGTTTTGGCAGAATCATTCTTTCCTATGCAGTTAGCATAAATCATTTAACAAAAATTTCCCTGAAAATTCTAATATTTGCCTTGCAAAAGTGTGTATGCATATGTATGTGTGCATATACAAATACGTATAAATTGAACAAAGCTTGCGTATGTTCCTCCTCAGTTTCAGTAACCTGGGAGGCTTAGCTGTGTTTTAGAAGGGAGGGAGAGATGTGGCCCCAGACATTTAAAATGAAACTTGCTGTGTTAGACAAAAGGGTTCCTGTAGTTACGAGCACTGACTTTTTTTTTTTTTTTTTTTTTAAAACTGTGGCTGTGTCACCGTGAAAAGTGAGTTGATTATGTGGTGCAAAATAGGTATTAGAAAGTGCTTGGACTGAAGGACTGCCTGGCTCAAGGGATCAGTCATCAAATGTGGAACCTCTCACCCCTTAAGTCACCAGCCTGACTCCGGCATAGGTGAGTAATAAAAATACAACTCTCTCTGCATCTGGCAGCCATTTGGATGAATAAACAAATTGAGCTGATAATATCAATATAATTCAGTGGAAAAAAAAAATCCCACATCTGTGCAATAATTAGCATGCTTTTTGGGTACCTCAGCAAACAGAGCAAAACCTGAAAGGGCACGGGGATTGACAATAACAGCGGGTTGTGTTTCTGCAGTATTTCCCATCCTGAATTATCCCAAAGCATTTTATAATTTATTAACTGAAGTCATACTCCAGTGCGTATCTCCCTGCAAATGCCAGCAAGCAGGGTCTGCTTAAATCCGATCAACTACTCTACTTGATAAGGACACCATGAAGACTGAATTTGTTCGTATTTAAAATTTCCTAAAGAGGGAGTTCTGGGGCTCTGCTTGAAAAACAGGTATGCAGGGGAGCGAGGTGCTGAACCGGCTCCAGGACTCTCTTCCCACAGTTACTTGGCAACATGGCCCTGGCTCTCCCTCCTCGCCACAGTCCCCAGGACCTGCTTTTGGTTGGGGTTAATTAGATGTTGCTTAGTGCATTCCCTGGCTAACGCTGAAGTCTTCTGGGAGCTTTCTTGTGGCCTAAGGCTGAACTCACAATAACTATGCTAATGAATTAATGGGAACAAGCAGGAAAAGGGTGAGTTACAGAAAGCTATCTGTCTTTTTAACCCCTGCGTGAGCCAGTGTTAATGCAGGGCTGGCAAACTCCGAAGCCTTGCTGGACATGAGCTGGCTTCCCGTGGAGCCGCTTGGATGTATCCACGTTGCACTCCCTGGCACGCTGGTTCCAGCAACACGATGCGGAGGCACCCGAGCGCTGGCTCTGGAAGCCGTACAGAAGTATTTATGCAGAGCTTAAGCTAATAAGCTGTGCCAGACCTGGGCTAGCCTGCACAGAGCCAGTATGGATGTCTCTGCAATTGTGGCACCATTTATCAGCAAACTGGATAATCTGCCAGGGGGATAATGGAGAGCTGACTGTATATTGAATGTTTGTTTGCAATGAAAATTACGTGTTCGGGTTCCGACTCTAAAGCATCAGTGGATTAAAGTCAGACAGCTGATGATTTCTGCTCCTATCTGTCTGCTGGCCTCCTTCTCGGAGGTTGCTGCCCCTGTGGCAGGGATGGCTTAAAAGCTCATGAAGCAGCTTCTGAGTAGTTTATAACATGTTGTGGCGGGGGAGGGGGCGGATTCTGGAGTGATGGAAGTGAGGAATAGTATGGTAGAAGTTTCAATAAACCAGGAGACTGATTCAGACACCTCGGACCCTTTCCATTCTGTTTTCTGCAGGTATGTCAGGTTTTTTGATTGAGTTGCTAGAGAGGGAAACGTCGTCTTGCTTCTGGCCGCATTCACTCTTTAAATGCCTAACTGTGGCTGCAGAAAGGATGATGAACACCCTCCTACATCCACTCCAAACTTCGGCTGTTTGGGCGAAGCTCTCTGGACGAAGGCATCACAGGCTTGACATTCATGATCCAGTGCGCCAAGAGGAGTAACCATCAAAATATGATACATGGGCAGAGGTTTGGGAGTCATAATTCAGACACAACAAAGATAAAATAGCTGCAAGGATAAGAGAGGAAACTAGGAAGACCAGCTTCAGATGTTCTGTCCTGGATGTTTTAAACTAATAGACATGACTGAGAGCAAGTGCACGTGTTCATGTACATGTGGCTGTGTAAGTGTCTCTAGAAGGGCCAGAAAAAGTAACATTTAAATTCAGTAAGAAAAGAAACGTGCTGGAATTACAATATATCCTGAAATTCCCTATTGGTATGATATGGCTAGCAGGGAAGATCAGATATTTAAATGTAGGAGAACAAATTAGTGGACAGCAAGTATAAAAATTAATCAATTATTATTTTATTCTATTTACATTTATACATATATATGGATTTAGTTTCTCACAGCAAAAAGAGCAAAACCAAAACAAGTACACCAAAAGTTTGTCACATCAGTTCTCAGACCCTTTGTGCTTTTAAAAAGCCAGTGGAATAATCTTTGCACAGTCTTTGCTGGGTCATACCTCTTTGTCTATGACTACAGTCTGTCTCCACACCATCTCGGCGCAAGGTTTTGCACCTATTTTTCAGTGGACATGCATATGAAGCTGTAATGTTTTATTCCTTTATGTATTGAAGGGAATGCAGATTTTTCCCCTAGCTTTAAGGTGGCAAGTACTGATGTTCACAGTAGGGTCCCAGATAATGCTGCGGTCTGTTTGTCCTCTCCAGGCTTCCTGAACTAAGCAGAAATCCTTGCACCTCCCTGGCACGCAGACGCTCCTTGCTGTTAAAAGTCATGGTGTCTTTCTTTCTGCCTCGGCATGCATTACGCTGCACAATTAACTTTGTACCTTCATCTGTGAAAGATCTAAGTATGTATTTTCCATTTCCCTTTTTAATAACGCAATCTGTGAAAGCAGACATGAGAATGGAAATTGCCTTCAGAAAATGTTTTAGTATATATGTCATGTATACCATGTGACTGAAGACTTTGTCTGTTTGCAGCTTTCACGCTTAGAAGAAACTTCAACATTAAGGACCCAATTCTTGCATACACCAATGCCGTTTTGGAGTACCCTGATGCCCACCCATTTTACAATCCCTTCACAATGAGGAAAGTTTAAGTAGTCTCATAATAAACGAAAATATGGCTTATATATTGGTATCTTTTCAACTCATTGAAGAAGAGACACAGAATTGGTTTAATAGCCATGTTTTCTTCAAGGTAGCAACAAAGGGTATATAAAAACCTGTTGGTAACTGAGACGTAGCAGAGTTCATGTTATTTGCCTTTAACTGATGTTCCAGACCTGGTAGGTGTTTGATGGCCTATCACAGACAAGGTTTTCTTACTACTCACTTTAATTCCAGACTCTTAAAGTACAGATACTCTCGCAACGCTGAAGTACTCATCAGGCTCAAGCTCCCATTCTGCCATGCTGTGTACAAACTTGGAGCAGTTCCATGTGTTATTCCTGAAAGTACTTTGGGTCGTCCGCTGGGTCATGTTTCCTGGAATTAATGGTTGGGATGCTGGACCTCAAACATTTCCCTTTGGCAGATACCGGTTTTCACAGTTATGAGCCTGTTAAGGCCCTTACAACCAAAACATTAAGGAAGATGCTCTCCATACGCAAAAACATATTAATAATTATATTTTTCATTACACTCTATGTAAATGTTTTCAGGATGCAGAAGAACCATCTCTAAAAAAACCTTCATTAATTAAGAACATCACATTCTCAACAAAATTACACAAAGGTGTATAAAGTGCTGGAATTGATGGAGCTGGATTTCATGTATTTTCCTCCATTATGGCAGCCACAGCAAAAGTCTGGTACCTAAAGCTCTTCTCTGTAGCAGTCTGGTCTCATCCACACTGCAGAAGTATCCTCTTAGAAGGTGGCCCAAGGGATCACCTTAAGCTTCTATACAGAAACAAGCTTTGTCTTCGTCTTAGGCCAACCCCAAGGACAGTCTTGCTGGCGTTTAACACAGATAGAAAGCTTCTTTGGACTCAGGACGCCCTGCATGGTAATATAGGTAGTATAGGTAATATAGGTTAAGTGCTGCTGTGGCCCAAATATAGTTCTAATACAACAGTTAAACAAAACAAATCCACAGGAAAAGTACCTTTGGCTTCAGCGAGGATTGTTTCAGTCTCCTGAGGTTTTATTGTAAATTCGGATGTGTTCAAGCCTATGGCTATGAAGTGAAACAGCCTGTGCATTACTTGGCTGAAGCAATCTATGATTACTCTGACATCGTTGCTCTGCAGTATCTTGTCTTCAAAGAGGAGTATGAGGACAGTTGTGCAAGCTTTGTGCATCTCAGAGCCACTGAACTCACCACTTAATAAATGGAAGAGTTTAATATGTCTACATAGAGATTTTTCTTTTACTTTCCTGCAAAAAGTACAAAATGGAGAGTCCGTCATTTTGGCATGATATAATAACCAACTCTGTGCTACCCAATGCACTTTTAGATTTTCAAAAGGCATGGGGTTCGCTCAAAGGAAGGACCATTATCTCTGGACAGGAAAAAGGCGTATAAAGTGAGGAGGTCCCACGTGACAGCTACAGAGCAAACAGAAACTCTCTAGTTCCAATGTCTTTCATGTCTGAAAAACAAATGCTGAGATTCAGGTGCAAAGTTATTAATTTTAAAAAGTGAAACTGCCTTGAAATACTTTTTTTTTTTTAAAGTTTGTAATTTAATATTCTGGGATAAGAAAGGCACATTGCAGGAATATTTGAGCCTATCAGGTTCGTCTTCTTAGAAAGTCTACACTGGCTAATTTCTGTTTGATTTTAAGCAAGTGCTTTGACCCATATTTTGATCAGTCCTTCAGTGGTTTTTTTGAGGTCCAAATGTTCAAAGATGCCAAATACCCAACTGCCCCCCAAAATGTCATTCTGGGTGTTCTAGGGCTGGGTGAACCCAAAACCTACAGCCATGAGGCTGAAGGTGAGATGTTTAAAACCAGTCAGAAAAATATTGCCCAGTCCTATCTACACTTTAGTTTTACTGCACTATGGAACAGGAGTTTGGGGGGGGAAATTCCATATCTGTGTTCAACTGCCAGGTGGAAATTTTACATGGAAGTCACAACCATGTGCTTACTCACAAAAGCAAAATTCATACTTAGATAAGAAAATATTAAGAACCCACTGTGAGATATAATTGAACAGTATGGAGAAACATTCCTTCCTTTTAAGAGTTATTTCTTAATATTTTAAAACTATTCCAGGCTATGGTTAATGAAGAAAACTTGAAATAAGAAAGGAATAATGTCAAACTGTAGTTCTGTTGCAATGCAATTTAAACTAAAATCCGTGTTTATAATAGTTTGTCCATGCATTTATTCAAATATATGAAAATGTATGCAAATTTAAGTCCCATTGTTTTGTGTTTAGGTATACTACAAGGGACGTTTCAGGCTATGCAGCTTCCCTAGTTAAAACTCTCACTGACTTCTGTTGCGATAAGATTCAAACAACACGGTTCGCAACTGTTCTTGAAATCTGAAACTAAAGAAAGCAAGCAAAGGTGAAGTAATATTATCCGGGAACTTAAAAGAAAATGGAAGAACTATCCATTCTTACAGGTACTTTATATAACAAAAAAATCCCTTTACTCATTTTTGTTTTTTGTGTCCATGCAGTTAGGCATGTAATTACCTGTTTATCAGGTAACAGCCTAGACATTCAGCACTCAATAAACTGGTGATTGCATTCAGATGAAATTCAAGAGAATTATTACCACTCTAAATAATACTTACATTTATTGCAAATCTTAAATGACCCTTTTAAAAAATTGTCAGTCTCTAAAGTACATCCTTTCCCCTAAAGGACACAATAAATTGCTTAAGCACCCCCCCAGCTCTACTGAAGAGGCATCTGATTAACAGTCTTTTTCTAATAGAGGTAAGAACCTGGAAGGGTCAGAAACAAAATCTAAATGTCTCTTTTCACAGCTATTTGGGAAAGAAATCTGTGTAGTACTGTGATCTGTATCTGCACTTGGATTGAGCAATTGTGTTCAGGCAGAGAATTGCCTGGCATTATCTTATGACTCACTTGACAGAGCTTACCCCTACTTTTCATTACCTGAGAAGAGATCATTACAAAACATACAAGTAGTATAATTTTATAGCAATCTATTTTGAACTAGCAAATTAAATGGGAAGAAAAGAGGAAATGGAATGCAGCAAGCATAATGCTTTTAAAATGTTTTTAAAGAAATAGGAGCCTAGCAGAAGTGTGGGAGAAGGTCCAGGTTAGGGAGCAGGTGCCCTTCCGCTATCTTGTGACATGGCAGGACTAACTGCACAAACGTGATTCATAGCAGAGAACCCTCTCACTGAAAAAGGGTAAATATATGTGGGTGTCATAGGTGAAAAATATCTTAAATTGTGAAGGGTAATAGGTGGCAGATAATTGGGCGTATATGTGTGATTCAGTGAATGTCCAAAATTGCACTTTTGAATTTTCAAGATGAAGCCTGCTGCGAGCTATCTGCAACCAATACAGGCTGGTTGTAAATTTTTGTGACACTTGGACTAAAATAACAGTGAAAAGTCCTGAGTCCTCTGATTACTAACGAGAGACATGACAGGGCAACAATTAGGATGCTGATCGTGCTTCTGCATATAAACTAGATTAGGAAAACCCTGGGCTTGGGGGGAACCACAAAGAAAAGGAGGCCAAAAGAAAAGGGTTCCCAAAACCAAAAGGTGGTCTTGGGGAGAAGAGGACGAGGAAAGAAGGTGGTGAGCATCCTGACTGGGGGAAGGAAGGGTGCTGGTGGTCAGAGATGCACAGAGATGAACACCAGGCGATGCGCAGGGACCTTCGCCAGTGGTGGTCCAAAAGGGTAACTGGGAGTAGCAGTGCAAGGACTTTTGTCCAGCTTCCCAGACCAGCAGTGACCTCCCTGCTAGGGAGTGTGAAATGATCAAGTAGGCTAAAAGCTCTAATCTTGCTGGTTGTTAAGTAAAGCCCAGTATCCAGCTCCACTACTGGTTGCTGTTTATTCTGTCTCTCCCGTGACAGTAGGAGGAGGACAAGGTGGCCAGCTGAAAGGCTTGGAAGTCAGGCTTGGGGAGTTTGGAGGACTGCATTGTTATTAAAGTCTGTGAGGAAGTGCAAAACCGAATAGTCCCACTCTCCTCTAAATTCACATCTCATGTAAATCCCTAGTAACATTTATTGGGAGAGGAATTAATTAGAGAAGAATTTTGCAGACAAGGTCTTCGATTTCAGTTGGTTTGGAGAACTAACATTAATGAAGTGCAGGGTTGTACTTGAAAGCAGGATCTCCCCACTCTCCAGGCTCTCCTATAAGACCATCTCACCTCTTGGCCCCTTTGCTTGCTACAAGTAAGTGTCAGCATAACTGCAAGTCCCAAATGTGAAATACAGCCAATTTTATGGGATGCTCCTGAAATGTGTTTAATAGTCAACCTGGTCGAAGCATCTCCAAGACAGAGAAAACCTATAATTATTAGAGAAACAGTAAAAGAAGATGCTGCAGAGACAGGCCCTGAGCCTAAGGTTTGAAAGCCAAGACTCTTAAACTGACTTACCAGCATGACAGACAAAGCTGCCTGGAAGAAACTTACCCACAAGGTTTCAGGCACTTCTCTTGCACATAGGTGGAAGAAGGCATTTTTACAGATAAGAAAGTCTATAGGCAAAAACGTAAGATCCCTCAGAATGCTTTAAAGGCCAGAAAGCATTTTTTGGCACTTTGGCACCTCTTAAAGCTAGCTGAATGCGTTTGAATGAAATACAGTGTCTTTCAGGGGTGCAGCAACCATCCCAACAGCCTCTTTGCTCCATAGAAAGTTTTTCTTCCTTCATTCCCGTGACCTGCCTGTCTGCTCCTGCTGCTGCCAGCACCCACTTGGCTGGAGCCACGGGCTGCCAGCTCCTTGCTGTGGCTGTGACACAGGAGGATTGCCCGGAGGGGAGCGGCGAGCTCTGGAGCTGCTCGGAAAGTTTCACTTGACATGGTCACTCCTCATAAGGGAAGACAGCCCCCAAGCCAAGAGCACGTAGTGCAGCGAACACCGTCTGCCATATCGACACCGAGTTGAAGCAGAAACCATGCTACCACAAGGGACCAGAATGTGGGATTTCCACCTATTTTATTGCAGAGTCTTAAACATGACTGTGTTCTAATTCTTCCACACCCCCTTTTGCTGTTCTTTCTCTTTCACAGATCCACACAGCTTCAGTGGGAGGGTTTCAACCACCCCTCTCCCCCCAGGCATTCTCTACAGCCTGGTGCCTTCCTCCTGCAGGTTTGGAAATGTGAATTTAAATTCAGTGAAATGAGGGGTGAGGCTGGGTGTGACCACAGCTGTCTCATCTGTTTAAATTCTTGTTGTAGTCCACTCAGAAGAAGCGGTTGGATGGTTTTGCTGGAGCTCGGGGAGGAATGGGAAGGAAATGAGCCTATTAGAGAGGGAGAGGGTGGCAGAGGCGGTGGGGTACAGGAGCGGAGAGCCACGGCAGGGATCCAGGAGCCCCGGGGAGGAGATGGGTTGCGTAGGGCCAAGTGGCACACACTCGACTTTCTGGAGATAGCCAGAAGGAAGGACACTGTGGGCCAGGGGAAGAATTCTGCAGAAATAAAATTTCTGCTTTGTTCTGTTTACACCTCATCAACTGGAGCATTCTGTCATTGAAGATAATGATCCTAGCTGTTATTCTAAGAAAAAATTGCTTGCCTGAAATTGTTTTGGGGAGCTTGCTATAAGAAGAAACCTAAGCAGATCCATCACAAACCTCTGGCCTGCTCAGGGTCTCAATGCACTTGATGCCTAGATGAGTGCTCCAAGCACAAGGTATCGACCACAAGATTTAAAGTGACTGCAACTGTTTCTCGAGATTCTGCTGGGATATAGGGCAGGAACTCAGACGAGTCAGGTCCTGTCTACCTCTTAGCACGGCATTTGCAGGAGCCTGGTTCCAGTCTGCTCAAACTGAAGAAGTTTATTGTTTGCGCGTAACATGGGAGCATTTAATGGGTTTAATGTTCCCTAGGGTAAGCCAGGGAACCGATATGCAGTGTCTACCCATGTCCACTTCAAAATGTGTAATCTTTCTCATCTGTATACAGTAAATTGTTCTAAAGCACAAAAGGAGAGCATTGAATCCATGGAAGTAAATGCTTGTTTTGTAAACATTTTGTTTTCATTTTACCCAAAATCTGTTTCTGTTCTAGAGAAGATGAATTTGCAGCTGCAGAGAACTGAAATTTGCTCCTACCAGTAAGCTTGGTATAAGCTTGGACAAGCATTTAACCTATCTGATCTTCAGGTTTCCCCTCTAACAAAGGTGCACTAGTACTGTTACCTGTGAGTAACAGGGACTTAAACTTGCAGCACTTCTAATTGATCCGAGTTCTTAAGATTGGAGATGCTAAAGATAACTGAGCAGATATCTCAGTCAGATGGCTCTTGTTCGTTTTAACGAGTGATACCAATCGCGTTCTTTTCAGTTCTTTTCATCATGCTTTGTCTATTCTTTTTTATTAAAGCCAATTAGAAAATTTTCTAACTGCAATGTATTATCTCTGATATAATTACTAGTAAGTCGTGAATACCAGTCATATGAGTGCTAATGAAAAGCTGTTCTGTTTCTTAAATTAGCTATCTTAATATTTTCTGCAGTAAATTTTCTTTTTTTATTTTCCAAATCAAGTTTATAAGAATGCAATAGAACAGTAATGGGACAGGGGTGCTATAAAAAAATCTTAGCGAACAGAGTAATTGTAGCACTTATAACAGATGAGATGTTTGCAATTAATTTTACAGTTACCACTCAACACTGTATTTTGGGAAATAAAATATTTTACTAACTTAAATTAACACTGTTTGTAGACATTTCATCTTGGAAAATACTGGGTCAAAATTTACTCTTCTGTTTTCCTTAGATGACTAAAAGATGCGTATTACTGCCACCTCATTACACTGGTTTCAACTCTGTGATTTTACCTCCAATATTTTCCTAAACCCTTGTTTACATTTTTAATAAAGTTTGAGATGAAGGTAAGGGAATCAAACGATAACCAAGGTGAAAGTTTTATCTCTACAAATCTACCAAAATATCACAAATGGTCATGCTTTTATTATGAGAATACCTGCCAAGCTTTATGTTGTTATATGCCTGTACTAAAGAAAAGACAGGGTATGATGCAGCCACTGAGAATGGAAGTTACTTTCTGGAGTAATGGCTCTTCTGTTAAATTTTAAAATTTTGTCATCTTACAGGCAGACAAAAAGGCTGCATGCACATGGACATGGTTATACCAGAAGGGCTGCAGCAGGGAGGCTCACATGGTGCTACCTAGGAACTGGAGTGATGGAGATGAGGAGTCTCCTCCACATGACACGTCGTTAGGCCGAAGGTGCATGGCTGTTAAGAGTTTCTCTTAGTCCGTGCCATTCATTTTTTAAAAATCAAATCCCTGAAATCCCTTGCCCGGAAACAGAACCGTGTCATGAACTTGAATATTTCCCATATTTTGTAGACCGAGCCCTTGCCCTCCAGGCTCCTGCGGCCCCCAGGCCAGCTGCATAGAAGCAGCAGCAGCAATTTATCTTCTCTATTCTGGAACTGAATGATGTCAGCAGACTCCCAGTTTTGTGAAAAATCAAGTGACTAGAACAGGCCCATTAATGTTATCTGAGACAAAGGACATCCAATAGATTTTCTAGGGGTTTATATTTTTCCTAAAAAGACGATTTGTGAGGGGAAACCCATCATACTGTGATTTTACCAGGTTTCATTTTAAATCTTGTTCCTTTCTACCAAAACTTAGCAGCACTGAAAGCCAAGCTTCACTACCGAAGTATTATGTATGAGGACTGCAGACCTATTAAGATAAAAGTTCCAAGGAGTGAAGCCGGTTGAGGCTATTGCCTACAGCAATCCCATCAGGCCTTCTGCTAAAGGTGTATCTTCTACTTAAGAAAAACCACTATATGTGCTTTCTGCTTTGTAGCAATGCTTTTCATTTTAATCTAGCTGTATTCGTTCCTGTGCTTTTATTCCAAGCAAACAAAAATGAATTCTTAGCAATCTGGGAATATATATCCTAATGCCCTGTAGCAAATACACTTTTTTGAGCGATACAGGATACTGCAGAGGGAAAACGAACCCTTTATGTGGTAAGGAAAGACAAGTCAAAAATGGAAAAGTGCAAGGTAAGTTTTCTGTCCAAGAATAATTGCAGTGAATAGGAGTATTTTCTATTCACAGAGCAGGTAAGCCTAACTCTCCTCTTCTTCAGGTTAGATCTAAAGCAAGAGCTGCAGCATGTGGTCTCCATGGAACCGAAGTGCGAGAAGGTCACTCGCTGACCTGGCCTTAAGAAGAAACAGGCTTTTGAAACTTGTTTACTGACCCACTCTCTGTGTGAGACATACATATTTTTTAATGGCTCCATGTGGAAATCTGTGTTATCAGAATATATAGTACAGTTGTAGAAGCAGCAAGTAAATCTTCATCAAAATATTGTTAGGTTGTAGCACTAGCATAAATCCTGCAAGCCCAATCATTAATGTGAAAGCCTACATTAACAATAATGGAGTTTTATTGGTCTAAGAAGGTGGCGTACACAACTGGCATGAGGCGATCTTTGTTGTTCTACTTCATGCTCTAATGCACTGAATATAAAACACAAAATGCCATGGGGCTGGGAGAGTCAGGAATGGGGAATGCGCCGCCTTGATTAGCCATTTGTGTTACTTGCTCACTGCCAAGTTAACGCTCCTCCCCAGGCCACACCACTCTGCCTAGCGTGTCAGTGTGACCGTAGGCAGACCCCTATATCCAGTAAAGGATTTACAGTGCTTCAGGATAGGCACTGCAACACTTCTTGGACACCGCTGCAGTGTTCAGATTAGGCTGCCTATAGGTAGGTACATGGTCCCATTGTGCACGTCAAATCAGTTACACCGTGCTATTTTTGCAGGAGCTTTGCGTTTGAGGAGGAATTCAGAGTGCCCTCAGTAAGCTTAGTCTTTAGATAAGTGAAGAACACAATCCCTGTTTCTCATAGTGCACTTCAGTGGCCGGAACATCTGCCCAGGCGGTGGGAAACTCCTTTGGAGCCCACTGCCATCAAGGTGAAATGGTTGAAACCCATTTCCCTGCCCTAACCACAGCAGCCTGCAGCACAGGCAGAGGAGATGAGGGCTTTCCTCCGTGCCTCTCACTGTCGCTATGTCACTGCAGAAAAGCAAGAAGTCACAGGAGCCCAGAAACTTGCAGCAGAAAACAGGGCCTTTGAGGCTCGGCAGTAAGGCCGCCAGCAAGAGTAGGAAGTCTTGACTCTTCCGTTCTGCTTCATTCACAACCCACAGGCGAAGCACGTGAATCAGCCCCGTGGACTCCAGAAAATGAAGTAATCTGTTGCTGGTCACAACCTACTGTACATGCTAGGGGATAAGAAGTGCTGAGTTCACTGCCATTAGGTTCACCCCGGTTTGCAGCACAGGGTGGAAAACTGCCCGGGGGATGGTTACTCCCATCCCTTGCTGGTGAGCTTGACCCTGTCTGACTGCATGGTCTTTATAGCACGCCACACCCCAACCCCACATTCCTTACAGTAAATGCTTCTTTTGGACACAGTGCCTTATCTGACCGTTCCTGGGGTGCTGGGGGAAACTGTAAACTGCTATAAACCAGACTCACTCCTTGTGTATTTGTTTGAAAGACATCTATACAAATACAAGAGAAAAAAAAAATCCTGGCTTTCTTTTGCTTAAAGCGGGTATAAAAGCCCTTGTACTTTATAAATACAGAAATTCTGAAAATTATCTAGACATCTGCTGTTGTTACTTTATCTTCTGCACAGTTCTTGAATGTGACTAAGTAATTACACAGCCATAGATGACTGTTACATTTCCTTGCTATGAGAAATTCTGTAATCCCCGACAATGGACAGTTATTTAACAAACAGTAATGCTGATCTGCCTGTGTGTCAGGTGTATACATACAACTGTGTACTACTGCAGCCTGGTACAATTTATAATGTTTGATTGAAATGAATAGATCTATTTTACCACCTGATTTTCTAGTACATGATAAATATATACTACTCTTGTATTACCATAAGGATACTGGTTGTTTTCACAAAGTTCGGGCAGGAAAGGGATTAATTTAGAGAAAGTTCACGTTGCAGTTAACAAGCCTTGCCTTTCCTTCCACTGATGTTTTTCATGTTTATGTTTATTTTTACTGAAGGCTTATATTGCTTTTTTCATTTCTGTAATGACAGTCCCTCTAAATAAAGAGGAAATAAAATGTGATAAAACACCAGTCAGTCATTTTCTGATAATTTCTTTGAACACTAGAGAACCTGACCTACATTATTTAGGTGCAAGGTAAGATGCAGTAAAATGTAACTGCTCTCCAGGATGCTGGAGACAACTGTGACAGTTGTGCTACTGAGCATCTTTGTACAATTCTTTATGTGCTCAGACATATGGTTCATTTCTCCATTTCTCACTTGAACTGGGCATAAGCAAATGCGGACTATTTTTGCTCATCCATATAAATCTAGCAAAGCTTCACTGGCAAGTGGGTTTAAATAATTTAGACTGAAGTTCTGCTTTAGGAAGACCTGTGACTTCTGGAATCTCGGGGAGGATTAGCGTTGTGTCCAGCCTGTCACAGTATTTGCTGACATGTCTCTCCACTGTTCCATCATCTCCCCAAGACATGCTTTTTAAAGGCTTTTACACTATTTGTGTTTTAAGTTGCATGTTCTGAAGCTGTACAAAGACACGCTTGAAACTGAGCAGTTTTGGTTCTGTTTTGTAGACTGCTGTCTGCACAAAATTCTGGCTGAGGCAGTACCATCTCTTCCTTTTCATGGATGGCACAGCTACTCAAATATTTTTTATTCTGCAGCTAGTTCATTTTCACTGAAATTACTGGTTATATCCACAGCATAACAAATAAGTACCTGGTTAAACCCACTCTTAATTACTTCCCTATGGTCTTTTCTCCGACTTGACAAATGTTAAGCATTTTAACCAAAAATCTGCATTTACATTGCACTTCAAATTCACGGCTGAGTTGAACTTGTACAGGGAACTTCCAGTACCGCAGTTGTCAATGATGTGCTGTGGTTTTGGCCGCTGAGTATGTGTTTGAAGGTTTTTGTGTTTCTGGAGTTCCCTGTGTATGATATATACTGTTCTTTGTCACTGATTCATACCATGTTTGTTGTTGGCCATGAACTCCGGAGATACACTCTGACAATTGTACCACTGATTATACCATATACATCAGATTTTTACTGAGTCAAGGAATACTTTAATCAAAGTGTTCTACTTAAAAGGAGAACAATTACTGAAAGAATTGAAAATGAGTTGTAAACCAGAGGTTCTGGAAATTGGTTTAAAATATCAGCTTTTAATGGTGGCTTTGTTTGGATGCAAATAAACATTTATGAGGTGGTTATTCTTACCACCTGGCTGGGAGAAAATCCAAGATTTTCACTTGCACAAATATGTGTTTATACTAGTAAACTTGGTGCAAGAACTGTGGCCCATACATTATTCTTGAATCCCTAATAAATCACATTTTTCTGAGGCAGGAGTACCAGACTGTCTCCAAGTCGCAGCAGCCTCTTGGTTTTCTGGCATGAAGTAGGAATGTGAGGAGCTCAGTGGGCTCAGCCTACAGACACCACAGGGTGGGTCGTCTACATGATGATATTATAATACCGTAGCATGCATCAGTGTAAAAGGGAAAACCAGCCAATCCCTTCTAACCTCATCGCTAGTGTAACGCTACGGTTGAATTTTTTCCGTGCAGAAAACGCAGTAAACTCAAAATTGTATCAACTCATTTGAAGCATACACACAGCATCTGTAAGTCCAAAATAACTCTGCAGTGCTGTAGTTGCTGGTGTAAGCAGGATTAGAGTCAGATCTACTACACGTGGTCATTAACGTGTTCTAAACACCTATCCGGTACCTAGGCTGCGTGGCTGAGCTTTGCTAGCTTCGGGATTGAGCTGGGAGAGCACCCAAGGGGGAGGTATGAGGTAGGACCCCAGGCAGGAGCTGATGCCAGCAGGGGAGAGGGATGGTGCCCATGCGACTGTCCCAGCAGAGAGGTGGCAAAGCTGGGACTGCTGGAGGCCACTCAGAAAAGCCAGTTTGGGAACCCCCTGTGATTTTAGCAGGTGGCTTTGCTGAAGGCGATTGTACAGCTTTTACCATAACCCTGCATAAAACCCCAGTGATGATGTTGTAACTGGTCATTTTTTAATGTTTGTTTTTCTTAAAATTATAAAAAATTCGACCTATACAAGAGATTCCAAGTGACTCTGCCTTCAGTGGTAACTGTGCTACCATCTGAGACACCGTTCTGTTAGCACAGTCAGTGCAGCTTGCGTTATTTCAATACAAAGAGAGCTCGGTATGACTTTTGATAATTACAAAAGAACATCCTGACACCTTGCTGTCATCATGATGGCTTTGCTGGATTCATACCTGCAGTAGAAATGAAATGCATTCCTCTTTTAAATATGCCCTCATGCTGGATACATGAGCAACAGCAACAACTTGCTTGAAATCTCTAGCAAATACATGAGTTATCTAGCTGAAAAGTTTAGGCTGTGTGCAATTGTGATAGCGTCTGAGTGTCTTCCACACACAATCAACAGCCAGTGACATCCTCCAGGCCCCACAGAGGCCCTGGCGCTTCTCAGTGCCAGTCATAACGTTACAGCTTTTGAACTACGCAGCAGTTCCTAATGCCTCTGTCCCCCTCCTAACACACAAAGCGAGAAATGAAACCGCTGGATGTTTACTATCAGTTCCAATTTTGAGCGAGCGTTCCCTGCCAAATATCTGCTGGATTTTTACACTGGTGGCATGTCAGAGTTGGCTTCCTGAGAGCGAAATTTGACGCAGGTGCCACACTATCGGTTACATACCTTTTCTCAAGTAGTACAGCCTTTTGCTAGGCAACAATTAAAGTGTTCTCAAATACTCTGCCGCTGTGGTTAACTCTACATTGTCTTTAAGGCAAACACTGAGGCCATTTCTGTTTTGGTTGAGTCAGCCCCCTCCAGAGTTACACATCCCTGCCAAGGGCATGCACAGCATGTAAAGTTTACTGATACAGCTCTCCTGAGGCCTCTGGTTTGGCTTTAGGGTGGAGAAAAGAGAGTGCACGAGGCACAATGTTTGCCTCAAATTTAGTTTTGCTTTTGCCTCTGGAGAATAAGACCACAGCAGATACAAACACAACCGAAAGTGCACTAAACCAACTGAAACCCGCTCCATGCCTATTTCTTTAAAACAGAAGAGTAAGTAAGTGCTGTGCTGAAGAAGTCCCACAGGACACTCTCCCCTGTAGCAAACATCGTCTGCAACCTCCTATTGATTCCTTCCCAGAGGAACTGCATACATATACAGTCCCCAGCACAAAAGGAAAGGTCGGATGCAGGATCCCTGGAGAGCTTTAAGCTGGCACTGAAATGAGGAATGACCCTAAAGATACAGGACGGTTCCAGACTATTACAATGATTTCAAGCAGTATGTATCTTTTATTTCTGTGCAATGTCCTTGATACCATGTGGGGGTTACTTGTTAGTTTCAACCAGGAATAGTGGGTTAGAAAATTTGTGCATGTAGTCCTGTGTTAGTAGCAAGATTTGTTCTTGCACATTATTAAACTTCTTTAGACAGTCAAAGAATCTCAGGTAAAGTTAAAATGTCTTCAGGCAGAGCCTCAGAAGTACTAAAGAGATCTGATGAAAACATAAAAATCTTTTTTTTTATATTTTATTTGAAAAGGAGTTTTTTGAGACACCGTTACTATATATCCACACACACGCACATACGTATGTGTCTAAATACATACATATATATGTAGCGTGTATTTATGAAGTAGGTTCTGTGTTGGTTTACTAAAAACCAGTTCATTGATGAAATCACTTTAGTGGAGTCAAATAGCCTCTCCGAGACCATAAAAATCTTTCAGAGGCAAGGCAGAGTGCGTGTGGTGTGATGTACAGAGTGTGCTGGGGTCTGCTGATATGTCAAAGTGCTGTCTACTGTCACCCTCATGCTCCCTGAGTAGTACTATACACAGTACAGAGTACCCACACAACATAAAGTTAGGTGCCTCGATGTCCTGCAGTTCGCGGAGACCGAAGTAGTTTATTCTTGATTGCAGGGCACAACTCTGCAGCGTACATTATGGACCTGATCTCAGGTCCTAATCTTGAGGTGAGGCGTCCTGGCATGGGCACAGTGCTCCTGCCTTTGTGGCTCGCCGTGCACGCCAAGGGAACAGAGGCATACGGGCAGACTCTGTGTACGCAGGTCTATCTCCAAGTCTGGATGTGAGCAGGGTATACGTGGGGACCAGGACTGCGCAACGGACTGTAGACTGCAGCTCCAGTGCGCTGCAAATGCAGTTACTGGACAGAGGGGAGGTGCCTCTACGGGCACTCGTGATTCAGGGCATCACAACATAAATTAATTCCTAGCTTAAGTGCACTTAGTATTCACCAAAATGTTTTACTTTTTAATTATATAAGAACCTACATTCCTAACCTAGGCATTTTCATTTAGATAACCAACCCTTCCTTCCCCGTCCAGTGAGGAAGGAAAGCAGGATCTAGTTAAAACTCAGTGTTATGTGGGATGAGGTCAGCATTAGCAGCATTAGAACTGAAAAAAACTCAAGCATTTGTCTTGTTGGCATTTATATCGAAGTTTGTTTGCCATTTGCATTTCTTTGTATTTCACTGTGAGTCTAGGATTAAAATGCACACTGAAACTAAGCTGAATCCATAAAGCATCAACTATAAAAATTCATGCTCAGTCAGAAACTTTGCAAAATTTTAATGAAGCCATAACTAAATTCAAAGTTGAGTTAGCTGCGCTTTGTTATTTTGTAATGAAAGTTCTGCACAGCACTTCTCAAACGGAAAGGACTGCTACCGCTCCCATGATCAGCAAACATGGGAGACGCACTGAGCTAAATGCCTCCCTGTGGCATTCTCACTGAAGTCGAAGTCACCCTAGGGATGAATTTAACCTGTTGAACTCAGCGTTTTTAGAAATAATAGCGTAATTTCTTCAACATACATCTAGAATGAAAAGGACTTGTGACTTGAAGGCCGAGTTATATGAATTCAGTTTCGCAGTGGGGAGAAAAGGTGTGGAAGACAAATCTGCCCCAAACTAGATTCAATTTTAATTTTTTGAAACATTGGCTGAAAAAAACCCTCATGGTACCTCCCTAATCTGAGCTAGATTCAGAAGACAAGACAAGGAGGTTGGTGTATATATGGACCTGCAGGTTACCCTTCAAAACTTCCATGAATCATATCCTGAATTTTCTCTTGCCTTTTTTTTTGTTACAAGGTCCCAAAATCAAATGGTTTTGAGCTTGTGGAACATTTTTCTTACACAAAATTACTGCTTCTTTGTTTTGATGACAAAAAAATTGTTTCTGTGTTTTTAAATCAGTTTACATGGAGCCACTTATTCTTCTCTCAACCTTAATTTTTCAGTTTAGCAGCTAAACCAACATGATTAATAATTTATATAAGAGATAGGCTATGTAGCATTGTTGGTTTTTTCAGTGCAAATGACTGTATTTTGAACTCCATCCCACTTTGAACTATTATGATTAGGATTTTTTGTTTTATATATCATCAGTAGTTTTCCTGTGGATGTTCTCCCACAGCAGAACACCAGAATTTGTAGTCCTAACACCTGTAAGTCTTTAAATACATGTATGACAAAGGAACTTGGAGGCTTTTCTTCTGACATAAAGTTTCACTAAATCCAAATGGAATGTGCATTTGGAATACCTGGCAGCAATGAAGGTGAGTTCTTTGAAAATGCTATCCCTGAAATACAACCATTGCCTTGAAAAAAGATTAGTTGTTCAAAAAATTTAATAATAATAAAAAAAAAAGCTAGGGAAGTCTCAAACAAGACCCAGAAAGATTACATTTCTGTATTTTTCAGATAATCACCTCTCCCATCAACGTAACCTAAAGGTCATGCACCAACACTTCCTAATTTTCATCTTTTGAGATTTTTTCAGAGGTGTTAACATCACAAGTAGTCACAGGAAACAGGTGTTTTTTCTTGAAGTGCCAGTCATGAGAGAGTAAAGCCTGAGAAGACTGGAAATAGTATACAAAGGTGTCTTTTTTAGGCTCATAGTATAGTGTATGGGTTCTTCAGAATTATTTCTGAACAACCTTCCAGGAATACAGGGATGGCAGAACTTCGAAATGTTAGTGCTGAGTAAGAAAACCTGACCAGACTAATGGAAAGCTTCAGGACAAAGTAGATAAAGCTGTTCAGTAAATACTTGTATCTGGAGACAAAGAGAATCAAGAGCAATTAGAACAGGCATGACTGAGCAAGCATCCTTGAAAGGATGACCTTGAATTTCCTTTTCATGTTCACTGGAAATTATTGGCCAGCCAGAGTGAAAGAAGAAAACAATGTGCATTATTTTGCTGGATTCCATGGTATCCTGGAGAAAAAGCAGATGTATTCACCATAAACATCTGGCAAGAACAGAATGACCAGCCATTGTTAATGTGTAGGATGGTCAAATGCGATGAAAAGCCCCTGCCTATTTACAAAAGTTACCCTTTACTGTATATGGGATAATCATATAAATATCTTCCTTCTCAATTCCATTAATTGTTTGCACTGCATCTGTTCTGGAGTTGAACTCCATTGATCTGCACATATCCATCAGGTCACACAAGTGCTATATTCCAGTTCTTGTGCTGGACGGACCGCTGTGCCTGGATATTAAAGAGGGCACTGAATGCAGCCCAGCTCTCAAGGTTAGTTCAGGCAGTTCAAATGTGTCCTTTTTATAAAGTGTAATCCATGGCTAAATCAGTAGTGTGAGACTTACTAATGACTGTGTACAATAAAACAGAAATAAAATATAACGTGTATGTGGTTTCTATGTATATAGTCAAAATAGTTTAGAAAAATATAATACATTCACTTTCAGAAGCAAATTAATGAGGGTGGCAGACGGGTTAGGTTTTTTTAAGACCTTTCTAGCATATTTGCATTGCTTTTAAACCACAAAAATGGCGAACTTCTGCTGAAGAGAAAAAAACAATGTGATTTTACAAAGGACACGTAATCATAGTGTTATTTTATGAAACTCTATTACACTGTAATCAATTGGAAGAGCTAGCAGGTTTTAAGGCTGAGTGTGTTTTCTTATGATAAACACTTGTCAATATAACACTATCTTGTGCCTGCTATATCTTGTTTCCACCATGACCTTTCAAACCACATGCATGTTCTTTTCTCTCCCTCTGAGAAAACCTTAACAACATTCTAATCATCATGAAGAGCAATTAACTGTCTTCAACCAGCTGTGCTACTCAGCTCATCTGGGAATGGGATAAAACCTGCTCCTCAGTGCAGATCCGCCTACCCAGGCATGGCAAACAAGGCTAGCGCAGAAAGGTTTTTAAATATGAAAAATTGGCACTTTCACACAGTTTGGAAGCTTTGGGTGAAGTGCAATGGTATCCCTTCCCATAAAGAGAAGCCTCATTCCTGCTGGCTCTATACCTCTGTAAGATAATGTATTATTTTAATAATGCGATTTTTAAAGGTCAGCATTTGAAGAACAGCACTGATTTGTTGACATCACTGCAGAAAGCAGCTTTGCCCTCACTGAGCAAAACTTTGTGGCAATGTTATTCTCTGATTGCTCAAGGAAGAGAAATAGCTTCTTGAATGTGCAGTTGCTGAAAGGGCACTGCAGAGACTTTCAGAAACAGTAGTTGGAAACTAACTGTACGAAGTAGTATTTATTTGGCTTCTTTGTTTTTACGAATCTGTGGCTAAACTGTTATGCCTCAATTCACCTGACAAAGCTCTTGCAGTTTTTTGCCTGTTAGCAATTGAAACAACAGTAAACATGGAGCAAGTGAAATTAATCTGCATCCAGAATGTTTTAATAAATAGAAAGATGGAGGCAAAAATTAGTAGGGTAGTTAACACTTGAGAACTGTTTTTTGAGCTGAAAAAAAACCCCTCAAGCTGATGGTATGCTCTTTCCTGAAATTATCAGGGTTTTTGCTATGTGTAATTGGAAGTATGCATAAAAGAGGTGTACCTTCATTTTTAACATACGTGTACTTCAGAAGTGTTTTTTGTTTTGGTTCTATGTGGTCATTTTTTTAGTTGCCCTGAACTGCCTTGCGGATCGTTCAGAAATGTAATCTAGCTAAACAGAATGTCTATGATACATACAATGAAAATGCAAATATAATCAACTTGTAGTAGGGCTGATCCTACAGAAACTTTTTGGAGTTCTCTGAAAAATACAATCTTATTTAGATGTTTCTATATAAACTGCCTGGAAAAAATTGTTGTGATTAATACAATCTACACAAATATGTGAATTATGATTTTGTGAACAAAAATTCATCAGCTGATGGGAAGTGTTGACTTCTTTTTGTCAAGTTTGAACCTCTGTCACGTTGCTGAATTTTTTCCTCAGATCCTTGTTTAGCCTCACACTATACATTTTCTAAACATTACCTATTCATACTGACATTTTCTGAGAAATAAACTACACATCATTACCCATGCTAATGTGCAAGCTTAGGTGCCTACAATGTAGTCCTTGGAAGCCTCCAGTCACTTTTCTTTAGCAGCCTAACCATGGGTTTAAACACAGACATATCAGGTCGTTTGGAGTTCACCCAGCCCTTTGTACGCGTGCAATATAGCAGCAAGCCAGGTGCAAAGTGTTCACCAAGTGTCAGAAGCACATCTCTTTACACAATCCACCTTCCATTAACTACTGAAGCTCAAACTGCATGTGAACTAAGTTAATAAGGTTAGCACTAGGTATGATAAAAAAAATTTATTAGCACACCTTCAGTGAAATTGCAGTTTAAGAGATCTCCAAAGAAACGGTTTAAAAGAACTGGGAGAGATTAAAAAAAAAAAATTTAAAAAATGAATGAGGCATAGTTTAATATGAAGGAGCAGGAAGATCCACAGCATATTATATGTGGTGCAGTGAGAAAATCTGGTTTTATTACACAGGGAACTAAGAGTTACAGTTATTATTGCAGCCCTTCAACTGTTTAAAAAAGGGGGGCGGGGAGGCAAAGGAGTTGCTTATAATTTTGCCAAATGGAAATAATTGCTGCAGAATTTTTTTTTTAATATTTGACTGGATTTTGTTGGGAATATTTTTAGTGAAAACAGTAAAGCTACTTCTGAGACAAATCAGTCTGCTGCAGGATCTACTAGGACACTTGAACTGCATAGAGTCACCAGGATGAAGAATCCATTGATAGCCAGAGGACAAGCTCTCTGTCTCCTTGAACAAACAGAACATACTCCACTTAGCAAGATTTAGGAGGCTTGAGCAGAAAGCGGCATATCCCCAGTATGCTGTGGGGAACACCTCTACATCTCAGTGAATAAAGTCTAACAGGCATCTGCTTGGCCAACCAAGCTGCTGGCCTGTAGAGTAAATTGCTCAAGTTAGAGAGTCATAGTTATATGTCTGTGAGCTGTAACAGCCCATACCTTGTGTGGGACAAGGACATGCTCACTGCCGAGTTATACGAGGATAGCTGGAGATGAGCTGAAGCCCATGGACAGTCAGCTGCACAAAATCCACAGGCTGTTGCTTTTCATTTCGGTAAGGTGCTGCTAGAAATGAAAGGCTTCTTGGATGTACGTATCTAACATACATACTCCAGGAGAGTGGCAGATAAAAACCTGAGATTACTTTATTTTTTGAGACCTGTGTGGGTAAGAGACTGTATCTTTATTTCCCCCATGGATAGGCAAATCTCAGTTTGCCTTTCAGGCTGCTGAGGAAATGGGATTTGACTGCATGAAGGAGGCTACACTAGATCACCTAGGTGTGAGCAGAAACATGTCTTCTTGATGCTTCTGGAATCCCTTATGACACTTCAGTAAGTCCTTGTCAACATCAGCCCATCACATTAAGACAAAGCCAAACAGTGACTGGTTTCCACGCAGCCCTGTGTGCCAAGCTGCTTCTTTTACCAGACAAGTGCCCCTTTGTGACCTGAAAGGGTAACAGGTCTGCAAAATCCAAAACGGAGACAAGCAACACCTTTTGACTGAAGTACCAATGCCAATGCTTGTCAAATGGCAGTGTGCTTCCGCCCTTATGGAGCCTCGGTAATTACAGGCTTTGGGTATGACCTCATGGTTCAGGATAATAGCGGAATCTGTAAAATAAAGGTGGAATAAATTGTTTCGCTATTGATTCAGGAAAGTGAATATCGTATCTTTGGGAAAGCTGTGGAAGGATCAATTCCATGGTTACACAACACCTCACAAAGCAGTATCGGGAAGTCCCTGGATGAAGACCTGTCCCACTTCCAAAGGATGCTTTTTGGGCCTGAATGATCACCTTTCAGAAATTTATGGATTGCATTCTGGCTGAGGATACCAGTCCATGAATAGCTGCCTCCTTAGATGAGGATGTAGTCTATACCTAAAATGACGAGTACCACTTGTAATGGCAGTAAGCATAGAACTGCTATCTGTGAAGCACAGCTCTCACTGTCAACATGATTAATGTGCTGCTCTTCTTTGTGAAATAGCCCTTTCCTGACTCAGTTGCTGACTTATCTCATTGTGCAATCCTGAGAACAAAAAGGCAGGTAGTTTTCTTTCTGGGCATTATGAGACTAATTTAGACAGATTATTTGAAATGTTTCCACCTTAGCTACCCTGCCAATAAACTTCGTTAGGATCCTGAAGATGACAGTTTAGAGGGTGGCCTGAGCATAAACTTCTAGGATGCTCAAAGAGAAACCATGTTCACCTCTACACAGTGAGGTGTTCAAATGGCCATACACAAAAGAGAAGTGTCAGATATATCAATAAGCAGCATTCATACTGCTGGGAAGAGTACTTAACATGCAATTGTTACAGCATGAGGAAAAAATATTCTGTCACTGAGAAAGCCTAGCAGGAAAATGGCCTATTTAGTTACTGAAATGCAAGTAGCATCTACCAAACGTTTACCTTGTTCATTCACCATGGATCACACATTGCTTTAGTGAATTTATTCGGCAAAGAGCACAAATGGCGGATTTCTGAAATGTAACCCATTCTCTTTAAGATACGTCTCAGCATGGCCTACAAAGTGCCTTTTATGGCAGACAGACAAAATACATGTAGAGATGTGTGGTACCATGCTGATGGGCCCTAAACTCTCATAGCCTCAGGCAGATTCAGGTATAGGATGCAGTGCACATCATGTGGAAGATATGACCAAAACATGTCCACAAGGAAGTGGTAACGGCCTGTCAGAAGTCTCATGGAAAGCAGAGCAGGCACTTGGGCTGGATGAAATCTTAGCCTGTGGCTCCCCAGGCCACACTATAAAGCTTGGTTCAACTAAAAAAAAAAAAAAACCAAACCCAAAAAACCAGAATGACAAACTTCTCTTTCCTGGACTGCATCATTCCATGGTAATTTTTTTGGTCCATCTAGGGTGGACAAATATCTAAGTAGGAATGAGAAGAAACGTATGCTTGAGGCAAAGCTGAACATGTATGAGAGCAAATCCTAACAGCATGCAAACAGAAGACTTGCTTTTCACTTTGAAAGCAATCACCTCTATCGAGTACTTTGTATGGATTAACTTGGGCTTGAGAAACTAAGAATGCAGATGATCTGGATTTATTTTATTTATTTTTAGAAGGTATCTGTTTTGTATCACCTTGGGCTTTTGCTCATTGATTGGTGAGATTTGCTTACAGGAAACAAAAAACTGGAATAAAAAGTGATTGCAAGCACAAAAATGTAGACTATTCACAGTGTGCAAAGAAGTACTAAAGCAGAACAACAGCATGGCTAAGTGAGGACAACAGGAAAGGGAAAGGAAAAAAAGAAATTGGCTGATGATGGTGTTATTTGGTGGTAGCTGAGAGAATAAGGGTCTTTTTGATTTAGCAGTTGAGGTAGGACTATAGGCACAACCCATGAGATAGTTCCACATTGTACATAAATAAACGTACAGATTATTTTTAATAGAATCTGTGTATGCAAAAGCATGTTGGGGCTTCATTGCAGTTGAGGTCTAACAAAAGCTTCATATGAGAGAATTTAACCAATGTTTCCTTCAAGCTGACAGCAGATTTGCTTCCCCTTGAGGCTATGATACACTACTTTTCTGCTCCTCTTGATTCTTGTCAAAAAAAAACAAAACCTAAAACCTAAGTTGCTTGTATTATCACTGAAGTAAGCCCTTTCCTCTTCATTCTTTTCTTGTCTACACTGGAAAATTACAAGCAACAATACTCTTTCATAGGAATAAAACCAAGATTGTGAATCATTAAAATCTTTTAAATAAACTAACTTCTTACTTCAACAGTGACTTACCTTTAGAAGCATTGGTGACATCATTTTTAAAGTCTCTGAGAAAGATATAGCTGACCTGTTTCTGAAGCAGTAGCAATCCAGGGACATCTGTGTTAATGCACAGGAGGTAAAGCTGAAACTAGGCTTACTTTATCATCAGCTTTACCAATAGTGAGGCCCAGATGGGCACAATCAGTGCGTTTCTCAAAATGAGCTGTCAGGACCCATGCTGGACAGACCCGGGAGGGGTTGTGGAGAGTCCGAAATTCCCTCGGGCTGATTTAAGGTGAAGCCACACCAGACCATCAGTTGAACATTTTACTCATGACAGAAACAACCTTAACTTTATAGAGCGTAACACGAGGCGGCGTGGCTTCTCACAACAGGAACGGGCACGATCACACGCGGTCACCACACCCCCCCTGCCAGCCGGGCCTATGTGGGGACGGGTGGCGGGCAGGCCGTGAGGAGAGCCCTCCCGCTGAGCCGGGGGGGGGGGCTCAGAGCGGAGCCCGCGCGTTCCAGGCCCCTTGCTGAGAGGAGTCTGGGGGCGGCTGGATCCGCTCCTTGGCCCAGACCTGGGCAGCGGTTTTACATCTAAAAGGATGATGAGGTGCAGGGATTATGGAGAGAAAAGAGGAAAAGGGCAGCGGGGAGAGATATAAAGTCTTCAGCAGTCCCAGGTCCTGCGTCAGCCCAGCCAGCCAAGAAGTCCAGTCCCAGAAGGGCTCCTGCACCACCCAGCCTTCAATTCGCGCCCTTTTATAATCTCTTTGCCCCTCCCTTGGGCGGGCACTTGCAGTCATTAGGCTAATTAGGTGCCACCTGCAGTTTGTGCTTCCAGAACCTTCAGGAAATGGGTGGGTGGGCTGGAGGGGTCGTGTGGGGAGGAACTGCTCCCTCCCTGCAGGCAGGGCCCTTTGCTGGTGAGCGGCCCCGCCCAGCAGATCAGATCAGATCGGATCAGATGGGATCAGGGCCCAGCCCGCCCCGCCCTGCTGCTGCCCATTGGCTCTTCTTCACCTGCGGTTCCTTGTTACCCAGAGTGGGTCATTAGGTAGAACGCACCCCACCAGAGAGTGTGAGATGTTAACTCTTCCAGGCTCTCCCAGTATGCATAGATGGAAAGTTGGGACTTTTATGTTCATAGTTTGGTTGTTTTTTTTTTTTTTACTTCTAACAGTTACACAAACCATGGGCCAAAGTCATAAGGGATGAGCAACTTCGATTTGAGGAAACTAAATGAATTCACTTCCTGAATAAAGTTACCCTATACAAATTTCCATGTGAGTCAAAAATATTATCCAACCTTAGAAAAGAAAGTCTTGAGCCTGCTGATGAATTCCATCAATAAAAGCAGGATTGAAGGTTATATAGATTTGCAGTATTGAATAGTTAGCATTACTAGAGCTCTTCAAAATTTTAAGAGCACTTTAGTTTTGAAGATTGAAATGCTCATAATAATGTGAAGTGCTCTCATAATTTTAAATCACTCTATACTGCAGATCCCCAAATTCTTATTACTGCTAAATTTCAGCTGCTCATTTATTATAATCAACATGTTGGTTTAGAAAAGTGTTGCACTGCCTTTTTTACCAAGGCTCAAAAACTCATTCTAAATATATGGTGAAATTAGCTCGGCCTGATGATTGATGTCCTTAAAAAATGGGAAAAAAAACCGCAGACCAACAAACCAAGCCACCCAACGACCTTGATAAAAACTTCTTATATCAGCCAAAGTAAAAACACAGAAAAGTTGTTTTATGTAAATTTGCCATAATTTTTTTTTAATATGGAAATTAAACAAGCTAGAACACAGTTGACTGTTGGTAATTTTCTCCTTTCACTTGCTAATACAAATATTTTTGGGAGCAATCTACTGTCAAGTAGCTAATTAACTACTTTTTTCTCAATGGAAACTATGAGAAATGACAGTGAGATATGCACACAAGCATGTTAGGAACCACAGCTGACAGAGAAACCATATAAAACACTGCTAGAAACCTGTTCCTTTTCTCCATACCTAATCACAGAACCAAAGAATCACTAAGGTTGGAAGGGACCTTTTCAGATCAACTAGTCAAACCTCCCTGTTTAAGCAGGATCAGTTACAGCAGGTTGCCCAGGACCGTACCCAGTCAGGTTTTGAGTATCTCCCAAGAATGAAGACTCCATAACCTCTCTGAGAAAACTGCTCCAATGTTTGACCACCTTCATAGTAAAAAAGTATTTTTTTGTTTTTCATGTTTTTTAGTTTGTGCACATTGGCTCTTTTCCTGTCAGTGGGCGCTACTGAAGAGAGTCCGTCTGTCTCATCTCAGTTCCCTTTCAGCAGGCATTTATACACGTTGACAAGCTCCCCCTGAGCCTTCTCTTCTCAAGGATAAACAATCCCAGCTCTCTGAAGGTCTCCTCATATGAAAGAAGCTTTAGTCCCTTCATTGGCACAAACTGATATACAGGAAGTGCCATCTGAACATCAGGAAACACTTTGTTACTGGGAGGGTGATTGAGCACTGGTACGGTTGGCCTAAAGAGGTTGTGGAGTCTCCATCCTTGCAGATACTCCACAACTGTCAGGACATGGTCCTGGGCAACAACATTCAGGTGGCCCTGCTTGAACAGAGGGACTGGGCAAGATGATCTCTAGAGGTCCTTTCCAACCTCAACCATTCTGTGACTCTCTGATTCCATTTGTAAGTACCAGGTCTTGCAGAGCACCTTCCATTGTTGTCTTCTTGATCACCTGTGTCAGGTAGCTGTCAGTGCTCTCCAGATTGCTTGTGCCCTGCTGCGTTGTCCTTCCAAGTTCCCCAGGAGGACCAGGGTCTGTGAACTTGAGGCTTCTTCCAGTTGTTTGAAGAAGGCCTCATCTGCTTCATCTTCCTGATGAGGAAGTCCATAGAACATACCCACTACAACAGCAGCCATATTGCTCTGCCCACTAACCTTGACCCATAAATTCTGCACTGACTCCTGAACCCATCTCAAGGCAGAGCCCTATGCATTCCTGCTGCTCTCTCACAAGTGCAACATGGCCCCCTGTCACTTTCCCAGCCTGTCCTTCCTAAAAAGCCTGTATCCACCCATTGCAGTACTTCAGCCATGTGAGGTATCCCACCATGTTTCTGTGATCCCAGTGACATCATAGCCTTGTAACTGCACGCAGACTTCGCGTTCCCCCTAGTTGTTCCCCAGGAATGCGTACCTGGGTTACAGCTCACATAATGCTAACACTGAAACTTGGGCTTAGCATTAATTCTTCCGTACGTATGCCTTGGACACCACTTTTTTAGAAGGATTCATCTTCAAATATTGCCTCTTACTCATGGTACTTAGCTAGGGCCTCCCAGTGAGGAGGTAGAGAGGTAATGAAGTAAAGAATAGCTGCAATTGCATCCTTGAATCTAAGAAGGGGGACGACGTCTTCTAAAAGTTTGTCAATATAAATTGTAACTAATATGTAATGACTCACATTCTGCAGTGGATTAAATTGTTGGGTGATTAATGCTACAATTTCAAACTGACCAATCAGTTTAAGATGCAGTTATGGCAGAGATACTGTAAAGCAAGTCTCATTATTTCTATAAAAGAATGCAAGGGAGACCCAGGTAATAACTTGCCAAATTTTGCCAGTCATTTGTCAATGGACAGTTTCTTCCATAGCTTTAAGCTGTAAGAGGAAGCAATATGTGTCACACAGCAGAAACTGTTCCGACTGACTCTAGAGAGATCCAACAAACCAAACCTTAGCATAGCAAGCAAGGATGGGTCCATGGAGATGACAAACTCCTCTAGCCACCGAGTTCTAAAGAAAGGCATTAGCCTTAAATGCTAGACATTCAGCAGTGGGCTGGGTGGCTGTACCTGCACCCATTTTCTTGAGTTGTCAGAAAAACCAATGAAGCTCCGAAAAGCACATTTAACGTGGTCTGGGCTAACGGTCATTTGGCACAGTGGCACTGACTGTAAGCACTTTCTGTTTCCTCACTTGAAATACAAAATTTACTTTATACTTGGAGCTGCCTTACATTCATGACAGTGCAATGGCCTCATATGATCTTTGTTGTGCTCAACACCAGTGAACTAATCCCTTTAATCTAATCTGAAGGCAGGTTTTTGTCTCTGTATTTAGAGTAGTAAATAAATATAACCACGGTTGAATGGGTAAAGAATAAACTGTAAATAAAGACAAGAAACACCTACAAAAAAAGGTATTTTTTTTCTATTTTTCTGGTATGTTAAAAGATGAAACTCTGAATGAGTAGCACCATTCCTTTTTGGGTTTATCCCAGAAAGAGTTGACCCTGAGGATTTGCATTTGCATTTGCTACAGCCAGAGAGAGCTAGGTCCTTCTGGCAACATTCACTGTTGGGAAGGTACTTCTGCTGGTGTGCCTGCCCAGAGGGATGCCAAGTGCTGGCGTGCGTTACTGTAGTGTCCCACTGTCCTTCACTCCTGGGTGTCACGGGTGGAGTCATGCACTTCACTCATAAAAGAGAAGCAACAGTATACTTTACCAATATAAGAAAGTTCAGCGGTAAATGCGACAGTAGTTTAACAAGATTCGATGGCAAGGTACACTTGATTATTTACTGCATAGAGGACAGGGTTAGACAAAACTGTCAGGGAGACCCTCCCATTGAGTCATGAGGTTCAGAAAGGACCCCCTTCCTTTCCAAACTCCTTCTCAGAGAGCAGCCTAGGTGCGGCTGGATCGACTTCTAGCCCCAGACTTGGGCAATGGTTTATGTCTAAAGGATTCTATATGCGCAATCAATCCTTCATATCACTTAGCTATGATTTCAAAGTTTAGCATGCTACTAATCACTGACAATCTGTTGCAGTAAGGAATCTCTCAACCTTGAGGAGTAACCTTGAGCGGCGTCCCTACTCAAGGGGAGACCCTGGCATGCAGCCCACTGCTGTGCGGGAAAGCCCAATGGGCCCTGGGCTGTCCACTATTTATAAAGTAAGATGATTGACTTACAGTCATATTTGCATACCAGCAAGACATCTGGATCACTCTTCCAGACAGCCCTTGGCCAAAGTCCAGAGTAAGCTGGATGCAGCCATCACAACCCCCACTGGTGGTTATGGCTGAAGCGGTGGGGGGAGGAGCACACCGCCACACTGGGCCTTTGGCGATCTCACATGGCCTCACTAAGGTTTCATTTGGGGGATGAGGTGTCACTTGAGGGGTATGCTCATGTGGTCATGAACCACAGCTGGAAAACTGACTGGCTGTACATCGTACCATTGAAGATACCTGTTTGTTTGCAAGAAGGTAATTTTTTTGCTGAGGAATTATCATCCTGTGTTTTCTTTGTGCAATTAATAATAAGGGACAGTGTAATCCCACATGTCATAACCAAGGTATTTGCTGAAACAGGAAACAAGAAATGTGCCATCAGTAAGATGCAGTCTATTTATGATTGCATGGTGTATAGCAGTCAATATGTAAGATTTGAGTGCTCTCAACTTTCTGTGCTTCCCTTGGGCACTTTGGTAAAGTAGATATCCACCCACTTGAGCTTGGATTGCAGGTTTTCATGGAGCTTTTGACAGATCTAGGCACTCTTTCCCCAGAACATGTATTGCTCGGCATCAGTGGGCAACTACACTCATACTTCCCACCTAAATCTTAAAGACACAATACAGCTTCCACACATGCTGAGAAGCTGAAAACCAAGAAAATGCAGAATTTATGCTAGCTCTAAAAGGGTTGACAGTTTTGGAATGTAATAGGTGCAACTTAGTTAAGATTCAGATGTTGAGTTTAGTTACTAACTAGGAGAAACTGAGACAGGTTTGATCCCCCCTTCATATGCACTGTCAGGAAATACTTAACGGTTTATATATGATAGGAATGGAAAATGAAAAGCTTACTTCTGTGTCTGTATTATTTATTCAATACCTTCATTTACTTTACAGAAACTGACTGTATCTTTATGCCCATGACTGTGTAGAGGTTTTTTACGTATGTTAACAGCTCTTCAATAAATCTCAGTTTTATGATTTTTACAGCATTGTAAAACAGAACAGAGAAACTTTTAATGGACAGTAGGTTCACAAGCATTACCAATGCATGTTCTTCCATCTTCTGACAGCTTGTAAGGATCAGTATGGAGACATTTGTAGCTGCCTTTAGTGTTAATGCATTTAGCAGAAGGAGAGCATGGTGGATTAATTTCATTTTCACATTCATTGATGTCTGCAAAATGAATACACAGTGATCAATAATCATTACAAATTACGGAGAAGGATTACTACCTTCTCATACACACCTTCTACAAGTATTCATAAATGAAAGGTATCGTACACTTGCAATCACACACAGATACTGCCAAAGATCCTTATTGTTACTGTTTAAAGCACAAAGGTTTTGTTTTGTTTTGATTTTGGGGTGGTGGTGGTGGTGTTTGGTTTTAAGATGGAAATGACGAAAAAAGAAAATGTTGTTTTGGTAATCCGCCAAAAGCTACAAATGGCAATTGGCTGAATTTTCAAAAATGCAAACTGCAAACTTGAGAGCTCTTCTTGCACGTGTTTATGTCCTAAGACTTCAAGTTCCTCTATAAACTTTTTCCATACTGTGTTCTATAGAGATAGTGAAAATAATAGCACTGACACAGTTCTATACACCTCTAAGCGTGATTTTGAGGAGCCAAGGATTCAGGTTAGCTTTGGTTACAAACTTTACAACAGTAAACTGTGATACCACTGCAAAGATGGTCGTTTCTAGACGCTGTATAAATTCTGTGACATGGTAATATCCTGACAGAATGATGAGCAGATAAACAGTTATCTGTTGGAAAATGTACATAAACATACTGTTCCTGAGGCCATGCACATTCTGATTATGTGATGAAATGGGAGACAGTGTGGAGTGCAGGAAAGAAAGTACTCAATGAGGAAAAGAACGGAGTCTTTTCTGTATTTCTGCATCTTTCTTCTTTCTGTGTAATATTTACTTGCAGGACTGGATTGAGTTGCGTAAGGATAGCTGTCCAGCACTGTTTTAAGATAGTTTCCCATTGGTCTTGTCTAATATTTGCCAGCTTGATAAATGTCTCTGACCCATGGTCCTGGGAAGCACTGCAAGCCCGTATGTGGGCAACTAGCTGAGCCTTCAGTGTCTTCTCTTTTTGATTATATTCCTTTCCTTTCCTTCCCTACCACAATGTTGAATCTGCTGCTTTGGGCTAAGCAGCTCTTTTTGATCAGTATTAGAAACTGCCCCTGTAGGAATGATTTACTGACTTAGTTTAGCATTAGGGAATTCTATCATTGGAAACAGGATCAAGTCTGATCCTCTCTTAAATTTTAATACAAAGCGGTAGCTGTGTCCAAAGCTGGCTATCAACTGAGACATCCAAAAGACTAATCATGCAAGGAATAATCTCAAACTTCAGAACCCTTAAGAAACACAAACTCTGTGAAGCAGGAAAATAATCTGTTGTTCAGGATGAAGGTTCCTGAATAAGTAGTACTCCCTTCAAGACTACATTTTGGGTTAACTCCCACTGGCTTCATCACCGTCTGGGAAGGAAAACCTGCACAGACTTTGCCTGCACTGTAATTCTAATGTGCTATTTCAGCTTCTGTAGATCCATAGTCATGCTATCTGTTAACTAGCTAACTCTTTTTTCCATCAATAAATAGTGCATGTCAGATCTTACCAGCTTACCGTACTAGTGAAAGGCAGCAGTACTTTTTTAAAGCAAAGTAAACAGAGTTATTTATCAACAGTAAGGTAACACTTAATATAAAGGAAGGTAGCATAGCCTAGCACTAAATGACTTCCTGAATCAATAGAAATGATTTCTGTCAAAGCCAAAGTTAGTAAGCAGGAATTAACAGCTCTCAGATTCCTATGCTTTTGCCAGCAGGCCACTCTGTCTTTTCCAGAGCAGCATATAATTTTGAAACCATCTGCAGAAATGCTAAGCTCTATCCTCCTCATTATATTGCTTGACTTATTCCTAATTTGCTGAACATTTAAAAGAATGGGAACACATTGCAGAGACATGCATGGAACAAAGTGCTTTCTACTGTAAAACTCAAGTAGCATCTGCATAAGTGGGTTTTGATGATTTTCTGTTAATAAAGGCATTGCTTATTTAATATATGCAGCAGTTTGTTTTCCTATAGCAGACATACAGTCTTTTGTTTACATTACTGAACATATTAAAAGAAACTAGGACAAGGAATGATTCATTCATATTACTTATTTATTCAGTTTGCTGCCAGAACATTAATCTACTGAAAAGATTTTATTATAATTCATTTAACATCTTTATTTCTTTATATGGTATTTATGTGGGTGGAATTCAATGGATAAATAGGATTTGAATAAAGGAAAGAGCTGCAAATTTCATTTGACTTTTTCCATACCAGGTATACAATTAGAATGAATAGCGTTCTATTCTGCTGTCACAGAAATACTGATAAGCAGACTTTATAGCAGATCAGCTGCAGCACTTGCATTCAAATTAATTTACCACCATCCATAATATATTCCTAAATATGGCCTTTTCAGGTTTCGTTTTCTCTCATGTTCTTATAAAGCTGAGCAGTTTGAGTATGTGTTTGTATATATAAAAATATACACCCCCCCCCATTATAAACACGCGTATTTTAAATGTGAACAGAGAGAATTCATTCTTCATAGCTGTGAAGCATGAAGGTCTTGTAATGAAATATTTGCCACATTCTCTTTCTTCCTATCCTATTCTATTCAACAGTAAAAATAAGGCAAAACGAAAAGAGAAGATAAAAGAACAATTAAAATAACAGAAAAGTATTCCCCTGAAAATGTGCGTGAAATGTCGTAAGACAGTATCTTTTTACTGATTTTTCACCTGTTCCACTTTTGTACCTAAAGAAGTAATTCACTCCTGGCAAATCTTTTCACAGCTGTTTGGGAGAGGGATGTTGGAACTTAAGTGATAATTAATTTGGTTAATTTCAGTTACTTCACGGTACTTTTTAATTTGTCACTTTTGCTTAACTTATTAGGATGATACATGAACTACTGGTGTGGAGCTCATTTTGTTTCTAGAGCATCCATTGAAACAATGCTAGGAAAATGACAACTGTCAGTCTTGCTGTTATGTTGAATGTAGGAGGAAGCAATTAATAAATTCTGATTTGCTGCTTTTTTTTTCCTACTCGTTGTTAATAGACTGAATTTTTGCTTAATTCACTAATTTTTAGTGACATTTTCCTATCATCAACTTGATTGCTGAATCAGGATGGGTAGAGATTGAGATAGCAATTCTGGAGCAACGGGAGTTTCACATTATCATGTTACTGTACCTATAAGCCCAGAAGGTTGACTACAAGAGAGCATAGGAGGGAGTTCACTTCTGATGAGCTGTGCTGGACTCTCAGAAAATTCAGAAACAACAACAAAAATATAGATACCTATACAAATGGGAGCCTCAAAGTTCCATCCTTTACTTGTGCAGGTTAATTGCTCTTCTCCTTGTAACTGAAATCCATATTGACATGAATAAGTCACTGTAGATTTTCCAAATTCTGAACAGTATACAAAATCACCATTTTCCACACTCTTTGGTGTTCCACATATTTCCTCTACAAATAAAAAGACTGTATTACAATCTTTTAAAAAATTACCACCTTACCCTTGCAAATGGACATTATTCTCCATTACTGCTATAAATTAACTTCAGTGAAATTACTCACATGTTTTAAGGTGATCATGAATTTAATTGTTCATTTCTGGAAAAGGATTTATATGGAATACCTCAGGTTTTACTTATAATCCTTGTAAAATCAGTGTTCTAAAAGTATGTTCTGCAGAGTTCTTAGTATTTTCTGTCTGTGTAAGAACTCCTGCCCCAATTGCCATAATGTCTGGATATCTCGCAAGCCATTCATCTTATCAGAGTGAAGTTGGCAAACACTATCTTTTTTACAGAGGAATTTGAGAAAGAAGGAGAGAAATCCCTAGATCCCATTTCTAAGTGGCAGAAATACTAAAGATCTGCATCAGACCAGTAACTCAAGACCTGACACAACCAAGGTCAGTGCTCTAACTGCTGATTACTTGCCCCTCCCGTCAGAAAAGATTGGTAATCACCAGATTACCTTCCTGATAGAATTCTTGCCAAGCTTCTAAATTCATCCCAGGTATATTGTCACAGTGCTTAAAATCCTGTGGAAACTTTCCAAGTTGAAAGGCATCTGCTGGCACTTCAGAAATTCCTGTATTGTCACAAATCACGCGGGACAATGAGTGTTTTTTGAGTTCATGCTTTTGAGCTTCTGTGAAAACATTATCATTTTCCCACCAAAATCTGGAAAGATTGATAGAAACATTTTGAAAAGATCAAATTCAAAGACGTGATTATTCTTACTTTCACAGTACCCTATGTAAAAGACCAAAAATAAGAATTACAGCAAAATGTAGGTGGATACAACAGTAATAAAAGGAAACACCATGATCTGCAGGCTTACATACCCAGCTTGAAAGTCACAAAAAGGCCAGCGTGACTGTGACATACTGGTCAATTCAGATGATGTGTTAAAAACAGCTGGTTAAAACTTTTTATTATTCACATTTGCAGATTGCTTTTCATTGACGATACAGGGCCACAAAAATGTTACAGTCCTGAGAGAAAAACTTGGAACTAATTTGTTTGAACTGGATGCTTAATCTTATGCACACCAGCATTCACTGTGCACTCCTAAATGGTTTTAAGCATAAATTACAGGAGAAATACAGGAGTAGCCATAATAGATTTCCCCATACCATAGCTTTTGAATTCTGTTTGCCATTACTTGATGGTTGCTATGAAAAGAGGTATTGCTGAATGCTCCTCTGTTTAATATGGAGTTCTTTATTTGCTAAGAAAGCTGTAGATATGCAGATTAATTATAGTAGAAAATTGTAAAAAGACAGCAATTGTGCTTTTAATCATACAAAAAGGTAGGCTAAGAGGAGTGGCTGGAACAGAGAGAGGCTTTTTCCATTTTGTCAGACTGGGAGTGCAGTGCCAGAACAGAAGAACCTGTTGGTGCTACAATGGTGTATCTGTTAAATGATAAATATTGTATACAATATATATGTGTGCATACACACATACATATGTGTTTAAAGAGAAAAAGGAAAGCAAATACTGGGGAAAAAAGAAAAGATAAACATTTTGTACATAAAGACATGTCATGAACGGCAAAAAAATATTTCTGGACAGTTTGACAGCACATCTGCACTAGTACATTAAACAGTGTTAAGCACTGCTAAACTGCTAAGATAGTTCCCTGTGGTACTCAGGCCAATTAGGATTTTCCCAAATGTTCAGCAGGATTTGTGGTCACATGTCCTAGGACCATTAGCAGTAGAGTACAGATGTGATCACACTGGACAAACTGACCTCAGGTTTAACACAGGACTTGGCTGTCCGTAATACCTGGGGAACAAGGCTGGGGTTTCTAGAAAAGTCTGTGGGTTTTGTGTTTACATTTTTCTGATTGGAAGGGAACAGCAATGTTGACTATGGACCCTGTGCAAACCTGGCATGTATGCAGCGTGTTAGGTGTTCTGTGAGTCACCTGAAATGGTACCATGCAAATGAGAAGTTCGATAGTCCTGCTTGTGTTCTGGGGAACATGAGTGGGTCCTGGGGGAGCTTTTCAGGGAAAATTGAACCCTGCTGCCACCAGGAGTGTACCGGTTAAGTAAGAAAAGTGCATGTGAAATTTTGGAAAACTGGCTTTATTTGTAGGCAAATAGTTACCTATCACAGGACAATCTGGGGAGAAACCTGTCCCACTTTGCCTGTATTGGAGAAGGAGGCAATCTACAGGACCAGGGATGGAGTGAATGTCCTACACCTCAGCAGCACTGTGACAAGAAGTGCAGGAGAGATGGAGTGGGTGGACAGAGAAAAACAGAAAGATGCCTTCCTCTTACCCCTCACATGCACACTGTCCCCAAACTTCTCAGAGCATCCTGAAACCTCACTGACCGTTCCCAGGCCCCTTCCCATAACCAAAGCCATCAAAGACTTTGCTCCACTCAGCTCTCCTACACTTGTCATTTCCCCTTTCAGGTACATTAAAACTTATTCTACTTTCTTCACAAAATTCAGTTTTATCTACACCACTGAGAAGGCTTGAGCAGAAAATAATTTTTTAATCTATCCAGCAGATCGGTGTTTACTCTAACAAAGTTGCTCCAATCGATCTGTGTCAGGTGACCAAAATCTTACAGGTAAATTTTACAGAGTTAGAGTAAAAAAAGAAAGAAAAAAAAGAAAGAAAAAAAAGAAAAAAAAGAAGAAAAAAAGAGGCGTAAGGCCCCCTATGCAAAGAAGACAATGTCTGAGTTTAGTACATTGGAAAAAGAAATCCTTTCATGTTTTGTCAGATTATTGACAAAAGACTTTAAGGCTATCAGAATGGAGTTCAGTCAAAAATTCCAGTTATTCCTGATTTCTGAACTTAAACAGGTACGTTAGAAGAGATGTTTTGAGTATCTAGTAAGCATGTAGTGTTACTGGAGCAGATACAGATAGTACCCAATACTCTATCTGACCAGGCACTGCAATGAACGTTAGACACTTCCATTCTCACACTTACTGTGTGACAACTGTAACATGTTACATACTTCTCTCGGATAGTTCCTTTACTCTTAATGACAGAATACCAGTTCACATGTAAGTTAGCTGACACAAACTTTGTGGCAGAAACTTGGGGAATTCTTTCGTTACTAGAACTCTCTTTTTGTCAGTTTGGAGTTAACATACTAAATTATGCTTAAGTTTAATTAATGCTAGTGTATCATAAGACACTGAATAATAAGTAGTATCATAAGGCACTGAATAATGGAAACAAGACTGGAAGGACCTTGATAGATTATCCTTCCCTAGACAGAGTAAAGTATGCCTGTACGATTCAGAGGACTTTCAACCATGTTTTTAACACAGCTGAGTGGAATGTTTGTTGTCTATACAGTTTATGCTAATAAGGTACCACCTTTATGATTAACATCACTTTTTCCTGTGAGCTAATTAATTAACATTTTTTAAAGTTCAGATTTAAATTCTGCCTCGGATGCTTATTTACATAATAGTTTCTTTCCACAACAGTGACTTATGAGAAGAGCTTAAAGGTGAGAGTAAGGACCAGATGTACTTAAAACACCAGTGCTAGCATGGTCTAAGCAGTTTAAAATGTCTTCTCATGAGATTCAAAACTACTGCCATAAGTACATGATGGAAATGAAAAAAATGTTGGGTTTATAATTGCTTCAGGAGCAGAAGTAAGATGTAAACTGCATCTTGCACCCCTCTGTGACATGAAGCTGCATTTCTCCTGCCTTCTTGGTGTGGAGGGTTATACTGGAACGAGATCTCGGTGGTGGCTGTGCAGCGTTAGGTAAAGGGACATCCTATGCTGTGTCCAACGAGGCAATTCTGGGAGCACCCTGCAGTCCCAGTTCACGTAAGACCAGGTACATGGCGTTTTTATTATCCCCTCTAGGAAGACTGAATTCCAGCTCTTTGCCTATCCCTTCTGACTTTGCTGTGGTTGCCATGGAAAATGCTGAGGGTCTTCCAGTTCCTGAGCCCAGTGCAGCCCCCAGGGACCCGATAGCTAACGCCTGCACAGTACTACATCCATCCACACAGGAGTTAGCTGCCCCTGCCACAATTAACTCCTGGTGGCACCTTGCATTTCCACCTGGAGTGCGAAGTTGGACATCTCAGTACCATAGAAACAATCTCCATGTCATCTGGGATTGACACTATATACAGACCAAAGAAGAATAAGCAAAAGGTCACCCAATAACACTGAAGGAGCTAAGATAAAAATGTGGAAGTGGCAGGGATTAATTTGTTTAAAGCATATTTAAGTGCCATGTTGTCTTATGTTCTGGGAACTATCCTCACAAATCTGTAAAACCTCCATTTGCTTCTGCTTTTTTACACAAATGGTTCAACAGCATGAATAAACTCACCGGTCACCATCCCTTAGTGCTTTCATTTGCTTTCCAATTATACATGCAAACAGGGGACCGGTTCTAGCACCTGGAAGAAAGTCTTCTACTAGACCACCAAGCCAAACATCAATATTGCTAGGATTATGGTACAACTCCATGATTTTTTCAGTGACATTGTGATTGGTTATTACTGTATTCAGGTCAGTGTGAGTTGCCAGTTTCGGTAAGCCACAGAATTCTCGCCAGTCATTATAACCTGTAAATATTATGTTAAAAGGAAAATTAGACTTGACTGTTAAGCATGATATATGAAATTAATAAATTTATAACTGCTGGAGTCTGACAACCTTAATCATAGTCAAGGACAGTTAGGTCTAAAAATAGGCCTATTATTATGGGTTAAATTGATCAGGGAAATGATGGCAGGATCTGAAACTACAGGATATGCATTTGCTACGTTATTTTCATGAAGGAAAATAAAGGTTTAAAACAATTCTCCCATATATAAGCAATGAAAACGTGACAGTAGACAATAGGAGCATGCACTGTGTCTTGAGACTTCCAGACTAGGAATACAGGAGTTAGATGAAGAGTGGGCAAGAAATAACCTGAATGAAGTTAGCAACTACAGCACTTTACTAAGGAGAGTGTCCTAGGGCACATGCCCAGCTCTCTGGAAAATAGTTTTCTTTTACATTATTTTACATCATTGGAATTAAACTCCCCTACCTCCCAACAAAAATTTAACTTCTGGTCTGGGAGATCAAACCTCCATATCTACTCTTGGGTAGCTGAGAGCTTTAAACTCCAAGCCAGACAGACTTCATTTCTCCTGTCCATGGCCAATGACTTGTATATTCCTAGCTGCGGAGTTGCACAGAAGAAATGGAGAGGATTGTCACCCAGAGACATAATGCTGTTTGACAATCAGTCAGTCCTACCTCCATGGGGAAGACATCAGGCTCAGAGCATAGAAGGGCAGCCATGTTTGTTCCTTAGTCAGGCAGACAAGTGATCTGCTCGGGCAGGGGTTTTTAGTTCTAGAAACTAAAAATGAAGTGGCCCTGTCTGCCATGCTGAGGATTGCTTCCTCTGCTCTCAGAAGCTGTGGCACGCTTACAAAAGATTTTTACACAGAACTGGGAACGTACTATATTTTTTAACAGCTGATGCAATCAAACTAAACTAAGCCCCAGCAATCTTCCTCTAAGCCAATACACCCATGGCCTGATGGGCTAATGCTCCTTGACTCCTAGTTCAATCTTAACCTGGGCTGGCTGGAGTAAGAAATGTGGTGCAAAAACCAGGCACAAATGTGTAACATTTCTCAAAATGAGGCGTACACCTAACTAAGCCACCTACACCACTCCTGGAGACATCTCAACATCTTCCATGGTCGGTAGAGCCAATGAGGTTGTGTCTAAGCTGAGCTGCCCCACAGGCTGGGGGCAGCCGGCTGATGGTAAGTAGCTGCGGCAGGCAGAAACTCCACTCTGGAACTGGTTCCAGCAAGAACGAGCCTCACGTACCTACACTGAGCACACCCAGATCCACTCATAGGACTGTCCTTCTAGATTCCAGACTTAACAGATTATTTTGATTTCAAATGCTGTGGAATCTTTTGTTTCCATCAAAGTTAAAAATATTAGCAACTGACATTTTAAAAGAGACTTAAGTTACTTTTCTGATTACCAAAGCTACTATTTAAAAGCTTACGATTACATCCCAAATATAAGCAGTTATAGTTCAGTTACCAGGGGAAGAAAATTCAATAAAAATCAACAGACCTGGGAGTCCGTGATCACGGCCACGCTGTAAATTTAATGATGCTAAATCAAGTGAACCATTATTGGACAACACAAACAGTTTTTCTGTTAACTCCTCATTTAGCAGTTGATCTTGCACCTGCAGTTTCGCTGAATGTGCTAGAAGACCCCTTAGTAAAGGATCCAAGCCTCCTTTAAACACAAAAATAGTGTAATGTTACAGCATATATATAAACCATTATAACTTCCTTGACAAATGTGAATGCATATATGTTTCTATGTTTTTTAGATATTGGCCACATAGGCTTTTACATTCAAACACATGTAAAAATTTCCTTCAGGTTGAAATAGAAGTAATAGTGCTATGAAAAGGCTCCATCTTCTTCAGGTGTAAGAAAATTTGCAACCTGATAATACACTCATCCACAAAAGAAGATACGAAATATCTTCATCATTAATCATCAATCATCAGTCTATTGTCAATCTACCAGACTAGTTTAATCTGGAGAGTAACTTTTGTCTGATTCAGATAACTTTAAATCAGAATAATCGTTCCAGCTCATGTTAGCGCTTTGGAACCTGTTCAACAATTTAAATCAGTGATGCAATTAAATAAATGTTCCCATTCTTAATTCAAGATAAGTAACTTTGAAAAAAGTTACAATATTCTGGAAAAAAACCCGAACAGTTTAAATAAACCGTACCTTCTTTAATGAGCCTCCAAGGACTAAAGAAAACTTCATGCAAATGAAGGTTTGGGAGTTCTGGCTCATCTAAATACTGTGCATTCAGTCGCCTTACTATTGGTTGGATTGTTGCATGACCAAAACGAAAAGCAGCTGTTGAAAATACGTTAGAAACTGTAGGATTCATTGCGGGATCATAACCTGTATAAAGGCCAATATACAGATTAAAAGCATCTGGACCAATGATTTTGGGAATGTAATCTCTTAAAGTAATAATCTGAAAGAAAAAAAAAAGAAATATTTATCATTCAGTGTTTTTATAGATGAATGGTAATGATTCCCAGGTGCTAAATGCCTTTTTCTTTACTCATCTATGCCCAAGCATTTGGCATGACTAAGAGCAGTATTAGCCAGTAAACAGTATCAGTTTTATTTTTGCAGTAAGGAGACAAAGGACCAGAGATAATCAGTGGCACAGCTCAGTACAGTGCAACAGGCAGGCCCCTGTTAGCTCCTACCATAAATGCTAGACCAAAGCCTCCTGAGCAGAGATTACCAATGTTGCTCACTTACAATCCACAGGGCTAATCCAGCTCACAGGAGGTGTGCTGAGATTTAAAGTCTTGATTGTGATTGTGTAAATTATAATGCCCTTAAAAATGGCAGTGAAAGCATGAATAACTATAAAGTCTTTCAAGAATGGTTGTTGATATGAACAGATTCTATTTTCAGATGTATATTTGTGACACAAATCCTCTTTACTAAATATTTGAAATGACCAGGCTTTAAAATACTGGTGCCCAGAATCCCTTGGTAGACATTTTATACTAAACTCAAGCCAATTTATAGGCTCCTAAAAAACACACTTCAAAAATGAAAATGCTGATAAACACCTTCTGTTGAATGCCTTGATAACATAACAGTATTACAGTTGCATGAAAAAAGCATATGAGTAATCATGACCAAAAAAAAAGGGGAAAACAATCTACTGCACCAAATAAAATGAAAGTGCATTATAGGTTAAAGATTACGCTGAACTCAATAAAGCATAATGGGATGAATATGAAGCATAATGAACTCAATAAAATACCTTATAGATTCAATATAGTGTGCAATAAAATATACAGACAAATGTACTTTGAGTTTGATATAGTGCATATTGAAAAGCTAGCTGGCATAAAACGACCTGATGAAAAACTTGTATCTTTATTTTAGGCACAGCACAGAAACAAGGAAACCTCTCCAGAATTTGCCCACTTTTCTCAGAAGGTGGAGGTAACAACCTCTTTATGTTTTCAGATTAGGTCACGCAGCGAACAAAATATTTAAAATACAATAGATTAGAATTCCTTTTACAGCTCCTTTAATACAGCATATGAAGAAAATAGAAAATTGCTAGAAATTGATACTGACACTAGCATTTGAGAAGTTAACCTTTTGCTACATTCACAAAGGTTTTGTAAGACAACGTTTCTTTCAGTTTTAGATTTAGAGTTAGTTTTTACAAGCTAAGGCTTTAATTAGGACTAGGTTAGCCATGGACACAAACATCCTGATATGACTAATTTTTTGGCTTGTTGTAAATGAAATCCCAAGCTAAGCTGCTCATAAAGGCCAGACTCCCTGAAGGAAAGGGCAATTCAGATTTTTCGTTTGCTCCAGAGGCAAGATCTTGATTTCTTGTTTTCTTGGGGGGGTGGGGTGGAAGAGAGGTTGCCGTTTCAAGACATAAAAATTAAAAGGCTAAAGGTAAAAAGGGGTCTTATGCCTGCCTTGAGCTAGGAGAGGCATCTGTTTGATGGAAACTTCCAATGGCTAAATGAGACTCCATCAAGTAGAGGAGGTTTTTTAGACAGTACAGACTAAGAAGATGTTACTAATACAGCAGATGATGATACTGCCAGCAAGAATCTGGAGTCTGACAGAGAACCACATCTAATGTAGCATCCAGTATTTGTGTGGTCTCTGAATGTACCTTGCCTGAATTTGTCTGCGTGAAGTCACGGAGAGGCTCACTACAAGTTCTCATAACTGACACATATGTAAGTTTTAAAGAAGGTGTAAACAGCTGACAAACATCAAAATTATTTTTGTGAAAATTCTCCTGCATGCACTCCCTGCTCTGAGAGAATGATTTGAAAAATTTATTTCCTTTCATATTTGGCATAAAGAAGCATAACGTTCTCTTTCAGTACAGTGTTCCTTCAACAACTGAGATTCTTCTGTGGAAACAAAGGAACGTGCTTGTTTAAAAACATGTCAATAAAATCAGAGCAAGAAAGGGACTACATGGAAAAGAAATTGCAAACAAGTACAGTGAACTACCATTTATTACTTACTTTGAGTCTATTTATGAATAACAAGTTAACTTTCAGGTGTTTGCGGCAGCATAAGGGATTTCTGTGGATCTAATGAGTCTGAACCTGCAAGGTACTGGGTGGTCTCAACTCCTTGTGACATTTATGAGATTACTGTTAATCCAAGCTCCTTTTAGGATACATTCAACACCTCATAGCATCAACTCCAAGCTCTACAGAAGCCTCATGAAGAAATTAATTTTAATCAATAATGTCAATATTTCTACTGTCTCATGGCAGGCATTGTTTCAACAGTATAATCCAGTGAAAAATGATGACAGATGGGCACTGTCTTTTAAACAGAAGCCCATATGCTCAGTGTTTAAATGACTTTAGTAGTCTGTATGACCAGAGAGATTAAGAGTACTTAAATGTTATTCATTTAGTCATACCAGGGAAAAGAAAATTTTTATTTCCTAGCAATTCAATCAATCATTTGGTAAGTATCCAGACAGAAACAGAATCTGAGTGATTACAAGACTGTCAGAAAAAGCTTTGTACAGATTTTACATCATATCATGAATCACATGTGCACTGTTCATAGAAAAGTGATTGAATCCTGACATGCAAACACAGTAATACTCCAAGTCAAACAGGCTATTAGCACGAAAGGCAACATCCCTCTCATTCAGAGGCAGAATTACAACAGGGGTTCCCAAGTGTCCTTACGAACTCAGTGAGCATCCCGGCTGGGTTTGCCTCCAGGCTGGGCCACTTCCAGCAGAAGTCAGCCATACATTAAGTATTTGGAAACGAGTTACATAATTTCATATTATTTTTGAGATTTTTTTGTTCGTATTAAAAGTTATTTCAAAGTAGGAGCAAAAGATACAGCAATTTCTATTACTTCTCATAAGGTTCAGCAGACTTCCCTTGCCAAAACCCCTCCAGTATTTTCCAAAGTAGAAGTGAATGGGGCACAATGGATGGAAAAGGAAAATTAAAAAAAGGCTGAAAGAGAGAATATAAAAATATGTGAACTATCATAACAATAAGTAGAGCCAAAAGTGCAACTTGTCTTTGCCACTGGCCAGAGGTAACTGCAAAGGCATAGCATCCCACTGAGATAGTGAAGAGCCAATTAAATGAAGCTCCTGCACTTGGGAAAGACTGCAGAAATAATAAAGAACAACCAAACATAGCAATGATGTTTAATTTCTTAAAGTGATATGCACAGTTGGTTTGAAGTTCTCACTGTCACTATTAAAGGATTTATGGATTATATTGAAATCCTAAACTTTTATGTAAAGGGTGATTGTATGAGAGTTTAATTTTTAAGTAAAAAATGAACACATTATTATAGTTCTGTTAATAGTTTGAACTATACTCCTTATAAACATGAGTTATGACAGTGTGCAACACGTGCTCTTTTATAATATCTACTATTTATCTATTTATCCTTTATAATTTCACAGAGTTTAAGCTCTGAGAGGAGTTATCTAATCATCTAATTTCACAGACAAGTTTCATCCAAGTTAGCCAGGTTGAACCCAATAATTGTAGTTAAGTTAAAGTACGTCAGCCTCAGAAGACACCCACTTTCAACCCACGCCTCGGATCATGGCAGAGAAGTAGGGATGCAAGATGCTCAGAGAACACAAGCAGATGTAGAAGGAAGTAAAAAAACCACCTATGTACACATTGAAAACTAAAGGCGGTTGTCAGCTATGGTTGGGATTAACTGGCAGTAACACCATTAATTCAGAGATGGTTCTCTGATACTGTAATAAATCAAAGAGAATTTAATTCAGATTGATCTGCAGAACTCCTGCTTCACTCTGCCTAGTGCCACATGATCCGGCTTTCACAATCCAAACAGCCCATCAGGGGAAACAGCCTCGGGAAGGAACGGCATGTGTGCATGCAATTTCATCCTGCAAACCACGTATGTACGAAATAGTAATGTTAAGACTGTAGCAGTTGCATAATTGAGCATTTTTTCCTGTTTTGTCCACACTTCTTGTTTAAAGGAAAACAAATTTAAACTATTTTCTTTCTCAGGTCAACAGGAATAAGCAAAACAGGCAGATAGTTTCATTTCAGTTAGTAAATGACAATGAAAAAATGTCTTCTTGCACAAAACACTAGGTAATTCAGGGTATGTATTTTTACCACTGTATACTGCAGTGTAAATACTTTATCGTTAACCATGTGTCACTCCCGTAAAATACAAGGGGAGACTTAACCACTGTTGTGGCTTATGTAAACTACTACTTATCAGTGAAACATGTCTACAATGCAACCAAAAAAATCTGTTTTGTTGGGGATATCAACAGGCAATTGTTATGTTTGGTAACTTTGTCAAGTTTCTATTATTAAATGCTTGTCACTAGAGAGATTTATGGTGCCCAAAAAACATCCTGGAGGAAAAGTATGGTCTAAAGAGAGATTTTTTTCATTCTCCTTATTCTAGAAAGAAGGGAAGGCTTTTTATTCCATTTGCTATAATTACACACCCACAGGCAAAAATTATGCTCGAAAGTATTCATTCCAAAAAGAGAGAATTTTAGAAATGTGTAGCAACTGAAAGAAAATTTTAGAGTGGAAATCTCAAGGTAACTTCAACTAGAGCTGTCATTAGTGTGCTGGTTAGCGTACCACATTAACAGAGATACTCCAATTATCTCTCTTGAATGAATGTCTCTAAACCAGCTAGATAGAACTCAAATACATTTCTAATGAGCCATAGGCAAATCTCATTAGCCTGTGATACTGCCAGAGATAATGAGTAGCCCAGATTCATGCAGTGTATTGCCTTGCACAGTGTTTTCTTTCAGGCCATAATGTTAGCGGACGTAAATCAGACAGGTATGAACACACTGAGGCCTACTTTTGGATTTGCACTTTTTTTCTAACAAGTATTGCTCGTTAGTATTACTAACAAAAGTATTACTTTTGGATTTGCACTTTTCTTCTAACCATTCTGACTTGTCAATGCCATTATTTTAATGCAAACAGCACATTTACAGCAGAGGAGCTGACATGGCTAATGTAAACAAAATGTGTATTAAAAAAAGAAGTCAAACTTTTCAAAAGGACTGACAAAATACAATTAAATAAATGTTACCTTTCTGAAGTTACTTGGCTTTAAGTGCAAATAACAACACACCAGTGAACGCAGGTGGTTTCTTAAAGGAAACATTCTGCAGACTAAAAATTGTGTCAGAAGAAAGGAAAAGTGTTTTACCAGAATAGTGAAATTTTCCTCCCTCCTTCCCCAGCCTATCTTCAAAAAAGTCTCCATTTGGTACTAAAAAAATCTGCTTGTAAGAATCAGAAAGCGTAGGAAAGTCTCCTCCTAGCCTTCAGTTTATTCTGGTCCTGATATTGCTCATCCAGTATTACGGATTATAATGGACAGACTGAATCGCTGTGTCTTAGGTTGTCTGATCAAAGGTGAATCTCCACAAACACAAAGGCCCTGGTGAGGCTTGGAGGAACCACGTCAGGCCGAGCAACCTGAGTAACCAAACCACTGAAAAGGGGCTCACGGGATCGTCCATTCCCCAAGGCCACCAGAGAGAGCGGCCAGACCCCAAGACTGGGTGTGAAACCCACCAAGATGAGCCAATGAAAGAAACTGTCCCCCGAATATCAGGCAAGCAAAAGGGGTGGTTGCCTGCAGCAGTAGGAGTCGTTGTGGGGCGCAGGGAGGAGATGACTTGGGGGGACTAAGAACATCATTTGCAATGTTTTAAGGGGACTGTGCGAATGTGTGCAACACTAGGGGGTACTCAGGGAAAGGACTAAAGGTAGGGAAAGGGACAGATCAAGGTGGAGTAGGGAGGAACAAACATGGGAAAATAGAAGGAAAAGGGAATAAAAGGGGTTGTCTCAGTGTGAAGAGTTAGCTGATCAGTGTGCTCATCTGATTGAGCCCTGTGCTTGATCTCTGCAGTTTAAGCTATATTCTTCTGAAATCCTATTTGCAACTATGCCCTTTGTGGGTGCACTCTCTATTCTGAATGTGCATGGGCGATCACTAGTGAGTTTCCAGCCAGACCAGAGATGATGAGCAGCGTAAGAAACCTGAGGACCTGCAAAGAGAGTGAGTGGGACCCTGAACCTCAGGGGCTTGTGGGTGCAGGTGTCAGGAGCCAGACCCAAGAGCAGCCCTTGAAGTTTATGCATTAATGCTTCATTGAGAACTTCACAGGCATTTTTACATGGGAAGTTATTGATTTATGTAATACCTATGAGAAAATAAGCACTCTGAAGACTATGTAAATACAGAGACATAACTTTTTGTTTCCTTTACCAAAAAAAAATACCAAAAAATGTATCTGAAAAGGCCTCTTCAAAGACAAAACTGACACCAGAGAAGCCCACAGAAAGATACAGCAGAGTAGGAACTGCCATAAAAATCAGAGCAGTGAGGGGTCTGGACAAACTAAGGACCAGGACATTGCATTCAGGAAACTGGAAAATGGAACAAACTAAACGTGCCAAATTTGAAGTGCAGAAATAGGTGGCAAAGAAAAAGTAACATCATCTCAGAAGCCACTCACAGAAACACATTTGAAGTTTTGTGATCAATTCCGTTCTAAAATATTCACTGCAATGTGTAGATAAGCAAATAAGCAGCCAACCTGATGCAGAGCACCAACAATTTTTCGTGCTTCTTGGTAGACTGTCTCAGCGCTCCAGTGGCCGTTGATGTTTTTGAGGGTTCTGGCCAGGCGGTTGTGCTCTCTCAGCCACAGCGTGTGCATGGCTGCCAGAGACGTGACCTCACTGGATCGGCTGTCCCCGGCCATAAAGCATTCAATCCTCTCACCTTCACTTGCATTTGAGTCTTGTGCACAAGGTGATGGGATCCGGTCTGTAAAAGGCAGATATTCTCGATGGTTATCATAGTATTTAACATTTACTCTAAGAAGGCCTTCTTTGCTTGTTAAATTCCTCAGTTTGTTTTCAGCGGCAGGAGTACTGCCATAGACAGTAGAAGCATCAAGGAAAGAAGTTAAGCCATTGATCTGTTGTCTTGGATTTAGTGCTGATAGATTTCCAAAGAGAATGCCGTGATCACCAGTGCCGCACGCAGGAGATGAGCGGTAGAAGGGCAGGCAATCCATCCCTACAGACAATGTATCATTGGTGGTCACCTGCATTAAAAAAAAAAAAAGGGTGTTTTCAGAGGTGAAGATAACAGCTGTGGATGTTGAATTAAGGCTTGTGTAAATACGTCCATCCTCTCTCAGTTCTCAGTTGTTCAGATCTCATCTACTGGAGTGACATATTCTAAACCTTTAGAGCTTGTTTTCCTTCAGATTTAAGCAAAGAGACGATTCAACCCTTTTTAAGCAAAGACAGAAATAAAAACCAAAACCTTTACTCTGTCATAAGAGCAAGCTACTGATGTAGCCCCCTTTGCATAGATCTACACCTAAATTAGCCTGGCTTCACGATCAAAATTCATCATGAAATGTATCACAGTGAAGACATGAACATCTGGTCAAATTACATTCTACTGAACACCAAGTAAACCAGCAGGTTTACATGTATACATAAAAACATAATGAAGAGTTTCAATGTCTGCAGCAGCATGCTGTAAAAGCTTTGTTTCAATACTTAATTCTAATCCAGTTTCCTAACTAAAAAAGGCATATGTAATTATTCACTTTCCTTTCTGCCAGTCCCCCCCAATCCTTTTCTCACATTATTTTACAGTGACAGGTGTCTTACAGGTATTGAATTCTGACCATCTGTACAAAAAGCAAAGGCTGCACATAGCCGTTGCCAAACGAAAGGCTTCCCAGTCCTTTATCGGTTTGACCTACACACAGTCAATAGACCAAGGTCAAATGGTGATCCAGCATTTGTGTGCTAGTCAGAATGGATATAGTTGGAACCAGCCTGTTGCTCAGTCAGCTGTTCCAAATATATGTAAAGGGCCTGAAAGAGAGATGTGGGAATTATTGAATAAAATCTTGGGGTATACGTAAGAGTACTAAGAGAGAATACAGCCCAAACCAGACGGCTGGAAGTTTTGTCACACAAGAGCACTGGAAGTGGTATGTGACTAACTTAACAGATGTGGGGAGGGCAGCAGAGATGCTGGGGGAGGAGAGAAAGGAAGGAGAAAGGTTTTATTCTCATTGTAGGATATCCAGAAGGAAAGCTCAGAACATCAAGTCTGTTTCAAAGAACAGAGTTCATCACTAAAACAAAAACTGCCATGTTCCAGAATTAACTAAAATATCTGTGTGTTGTCTAATGCAGATTTGGCTTTCCGAGCCCTCTTTTTTGGAAAAGCACATTATTTCCCAATTCTAACAGTACTGCATTGTGCACCAACAATGAGCCATAACCGCTTGTCAGTTCCAAGGGTTTAAAAAAGATTAACCTCAATTAAAAATGTTATACCAATCATGGAGTATGAGTTTCAGGGAATATAAATCTAGGGTTTTCTTATCAATTGATCAACATGAAGTAGGTACAGATAACACTTACTAAAGCTGCTGAAATATCCCAGAAAAAAAAAAATCTTCAAAAACCTAAGAGAAAATAAATGCTTTGTACAGACACCTGAGCTAACCCTTCTTATTTGTATTCTATCTGCTCGATTTTCATTTTTCAAAACTGTTTGGCAGAAGACAGTGAATACTGCAGATGTTATACAAAATGATGCAATTTCTTCTTCATTCTTTCAATAATATAGAGATCAGTCTGTGAAGATAGAATAGTCATTAAATTGGGGTTAAAAGTAACAAGGCAACTTTGGAATGGAATTCAAGAGCTTCGTATAATAACATCATTACCTCATTTATTATACCAAGTAAAATTTCCTTACTACTGAGAACTCATGTCAGTACGGATTGCTACCAATAAAGCATTTAAGTTAAGAAAGGGTTTAATTTATTTTTCAAGTTTTGTTTGGTAAATAGATTCTACCAATATTTCTTCACTACCTAGGTTTTAGCAAATCAAAGTAGGTTATTTTTGAAGGAAATACATAATTTCTTTTTCCTTTTTCTTTCTTTCACTGATTGCTGAAATCAGTAATTTCTCTGCTCGGGTTTCTATTTAGTATTTGTCTCTATTATTAAGTCTCTTGCTATTAGTGTGGCTTCTTTTTCCCTTCAGCTGGAAACGTAAACAAGAAGCTCATCTCATACTGCAAACACCTGAACTTGGCAGCCACAGCACGGTATGTGTTTGAGTGCCTCCTGCTTCCAGTTATTAGGAGAGCCTGGAAGAATTCAGGTATCACTGGGAAAAAAAATGTATGAGCCACCTTTAAGTTGTTAAAATGGTGAGGCTCACAACAAAATGTATCAACAGTGAATGAAGTTCATACTGAATAATCTTTAGTTAACTGTCTCTGCAATTTCAATTCAAACTGTTCTGTGCCCCAGTGGAGAAAAGCAGCAGTAATGAACATTAAGGGGCTGGCAGAACCGCATAATGCAGTCCTTTCCCTTTTCATGGGGTAAGCAGTGTGCAGCCAGCAGCTGAATGTAAAAATGAGAGGTTCCTTACGTTATTATTCAAATGACATCAAAAATAATCTGAGGGAAAACAAAAAAAGACCCTTTTCTGCTGAAATGTGTACAGAATCATGTTTTTCTCCAAAACTAATGAATAATATCTTTATCAATTTTTTCTCTGCCTTGCATAATTCTAGAAGGAAAAAACTCACAACAAAACCCTCTCTGGTCACAATAGTTTTCCTAGTATAGCTGCACGTTTATTTTAACTGCTATTATACATGCATGGTCAAACCTGTTTATGGTGAAATTCTTTTGTGTAGGAAAATGAAAGGCACTAATTTTTTCAGTGTACTACAATATCTAAGCTGTTATTTCAGTTAAAGAAAAGTCTTTCTTATTTTGAATTTGTTCTGTGGGAGATGACCTTGTATAAGGATTTTTGCTGTAGACTTAAAAGAAAATGTAGCTTAGGGTCCATGAAGGTTTGCCAATAAGGAAAACATGAATGCTTATTTGTGGATACTCAGAAAAGAGTCAATGAATCCATCTGACAGTAAGCTGCTACCTCTGAAACACAGACGAAAAAAGCAGGAGCTCACTTTGCTGGTTGTTGAGTGCACACAGACTGATCCATTTGTAGCTGAGACAGTAACCTGTCATGTTACATGTCACCTTTTGCAAATCACCTCACTTTTCTGTGGCTCTGTTTCTTTTCCATCTTTTTGTATCTGAATTAAATGACTGAAAGCTTTTCAGGATTGTATCTTACTATGTGTATGCTCCATGTCTAACTTATTGTCAGCAATGTAATTAATACCGAATGAAGTCAGTAGCTCTCCTATGAAAGTCTTTCTAATGCCTCATTATGTCTCAGCCCTAAACTGAAATCATCATCTGAGGAATGACAGGTTATCTCCACAACCTGTTCCATGTGTCAGACTGCTGTAAAAGAAGCATAAACTAAAGCTAGTGATTTTTTCTTTTTTTTTTTTTTTCACATTACGGGATTCTAAAAAGATACAGAAAAAGAATGTTCAGGCTCTACCAGAAGCTACAGGCTCAGCGTGAGCATCACTGGGCGAAATCCTGCAGCCTTTATTATGAAAATGTCCAGAATAGAAAATCATAATGGTTCCTGCTAACCCATGAATCATTTACCTACACTTGTTATTAATATTAATGCACCACTGCAGCTTTCAATCCTTCATTGAATTTCACTGACTCAGAGCATTTTCCAGACAGCTTCCCTAACCTGCACGTTCAGGAGCTTCCCCTCCCAGGTGAAGCCCCCAGAGAGAGCGTGCAGCTGTAAGCACGGCTGTCCTTTCCCGTGGGTGGATTCTCCCTTGGGTGCTGCTGTTCTAGGAACACAGCAAGAGTGCAAACTGCAGCCTCTATGTTTACATGGTTGAATAATACGCTATTGATTTCACTGTCCCTGGAAACCGGCCACAGTTTTTCTCATATACAAAATGAACATATAAAATTAACTGTGGCAGTTTTCCAAATATTTAATAGGTGGAGATTAGTTTTAATTACGATTTCAGGAAGATCAGTTCTAGGGGGTAATAGCATTTTGTTTCAGTGTTCAAAAATAGTTCCTCTGGTCACACTAATAACTACAACCCCACCTCCTTGTTTTTTTTAAATACAGTGTCTATTCTTTGCCTTTGACAAAACCAGTCATAAAATACTAGGCAAATAATAAAAGCAAAAGAACAACCATTTTCCTATCTGTCCCTCTAAGCTGTGAATAACAGAATAGTAACAAAATGGAGCTGAAAAATTCATGGGACTGTGATCACGTAATGAATCCACAAGTTGGGAAACTTATCTAATACTTACAGGGTTGAGTCTGAATTTCTTTATATGTCCTCCTGCCATGGCCACTCTGAGTATCAGGCACCAATTCCCAAAGGTAGCCACGGGTATGCCTTGACCCCATCCCCCTGCTAGGCTACACTGCTGAGGAGGAGCTGATCCCAGGCTACATTCAGTGCTAGATTTAGTACATCTATACGTAACTCCTTCAAGAGCATGCTTGAAACATGCTCTATGATGAATCTCTTCATAGCTACAAGACAGAAATCCGAAATATGTCCCTTGTTTAGAGCACTGAAGGATGCACTTACAGGTCTATGCCATGGTAATATGCGCAGCTTCTTTCTCTCTGCACCATAATGCCACTACCACATGAATAATGTTAGCCTTGGAGTCCTTTTTTGAAGATCCCTTAAATTGTCTCTTTTTAAGCAGATGGGACTTGTAGGCTTGAACTAGTCAGGGTTCAGTGGTTAGACTTCTATGGTCCCTGTGATCCACACTCGATTCAAGTTATAGGCAACAGTACAACTCTCTTCTCAATTTAAAGATCTACTTAGCAATAAAAAAATGTGGGGTTTTTTTCACTTAAAAGTCAATACTAATTGTGCTCTTTCAAAGAATATGTCATAAACACAAAACATAAGTTTTCCAAGACTTTTGCAGTTTTATATCTACAGCAAAGTGACTTTTTTTAAAACGGGAGTCAATATATAGCCACATTGTGTCATACAGTGGAGGCGTACTCCACCTCGATCATCACATCATGTGAAGCACTGCTGGTCAGGGACTGGACTTCTGCCCTAGCTCTCCTGATAAGACTTTGGGAATGGGAATGTTTCTAAGGCTATTACTAGGCTGTTACTAGGCCATTACATAACAGCATAAACAGAATAAATAATTTCTTGCCCCAGATGGAAATTGGAGACACAGTAAACTAGAGATTTTTGTCAGAACTATGGAAGACTCGTTGTAATTAGGGCTGTTGTGGCTAAACCACGTTAACCCATCACTCGGTGTCCTGAGAATGTGATTCTTTAAGAAGTCTGTGTGCTTTCTGAGTGCTTTCAGGCTACACTGGCAAACTTTCTCCTGGGTGAGAGACACTGGGTTGACCTGCCTGTGGTAAAATTGCAGGCAGTCATTAATGTCACTTAGCCTTCCCTGTGTTTTAGATTCTCCCACCAAATGGAAGAGGAGCCATCTTTCAACACAGGACCTGATTCGGTTCCCATTACAGTTAGCCGAATATTTTCCTTTATGTTTAATGGAAGTAGAATGAGGCACTTAAGGCATAGAGAAGCTGGTCAGTAATCAAGCTCCAACCCTAAGGAAAGTAATTTAAGTTGCTCTGGATAGAGATGGGGGCATCAGTCCAAGGGCTGTAACAGGCATGGGACTCTCCTGTAGCATGGGATGGACAGGCTGTGCTTTGAGAAACAAAAAAGTGGTTTGACTTTGCTACTTAATTTTTTGAGTGAAGGAATAACTATACTTTTCAATTCATCAGAAAAGAATACAGGATCTTATATTTATACCAATTTATCTTTCTTCTAACCCTCTAACAAGCTTTGAATTCATGTTTTACATCTACTCAAAGCAAAGAGGTGATGTATGTTAAGTCTCAGCAACTCCCTGAAGATCATTTTATACATATGTTGAAAAGATAGCTCTCTCCAAAAGTTTGCATTAGCTGCCGGAAATATCTTTGCTTTCACTGAGTAAAGTTAAGATCCTTTCACTTTATCTGGCTGGCAATTTAAAAACAGAATTATTTATGACTACTTCCCTGTTTTCCCCAATGGAACTCAAAACCTTGAAGCGTGAGAACAATAACATTGAGGGGCGCCTAGTAAGGTTTCTCTGCAGCATAAACCTAAGAAGTAGAAAAATTTGATATTTATACTAAGTACCTTAGCTATAGTTTGTTACCTCTGCAAAAGAATTTAAATATCTACCTGTTTCATTTAATAGTTACATTGGGTTTCAATTTTTCTATCACTGTCTGCTTGAGTATTTCTGGATGATCTATTAATTTGCTTTATAATTATTTCAGTATATGTGTATCATTTACATGTTTTACTTTACATTTACTTTACTTTATGTGTTTAGAGCCTGGAATTTCTCTTGAAGGAATTAATTTAGAATCTTACCTTTATTGGAAAACATGGATTTTGTTTTTCACATGTCATCTGGCACTCCATGCCATTTAGGAAGGTGGTTCTACTTGTGCTCTGGGGTGTGAATGCAATGTCATGGTCTATGTACTGTCCCCATACCATAATAATATCAGAATACAGGTTGTCTTCAGTAACAGCCTCATTAGACACGTGAATAATTTTTCTTGTCACTTCACGAACCTGGGAAGAGAACTAATTTATCGTGAGTGCCAAGTGTATTTACTTCTCACAAAATGATAAAACACTAAAAAGTAGGGGGAACAGTGATAAAAGCTATCGTCTTTTTTCCGCTTAGAATACTTTATCTCGTAGAGCACTTCTAATTGTTTGCCTAAAAACAAAACCAAAAAAACCTGAACAACAAAACAACAAAAAACGCAGCCTCTGACAGACTCTTACTTCTGTTTGGGAGCTGAGATACTGGTGCCACAAGCCGATTCAAAGATGTTTTTAGCTGAGTTTTTCTATATATTTGCCAAATGAGCCGCATACCTTTGATCTGTTCCTTTCCAGAGGACTTTGAAAACCACACGTTTCTTTCAAACTGTCTAAAAGTTTTCTATTTATTCTTGTTTTTTTCTCCTTTAACAAATGGATTGTGTTTGCTGGGCAACCTCAAATCACTGGGAATACACAGAGGCTCTGGGCTACTCTGTACATAAATGGAGCAGCTTATGCAGCCCAGGAGACAAGCTAGGTTGCAAATACATGGTAGCTGAAAGCTCTGCTTCATTTTCCCAGGCAAGGAGAAGCCAAAACATATTTATGAGGCACTTCTGTGACAGCTGCATAGAGATCCAGATGCTCTGAGGGGGAACACATGGAGACATCTATGCTACATGTCCAGCCTATACTAATAACCAAGCAAAACCATCAGAGCAAGATCAGCAGTCAATTTGTGATGATTAGGGCATTGTTATTATTCACAGATTCCTCCCTCATGCTGCAAAATATTCTCTCACATACAGCAGCTGCCATAGAAGTCAAGCAATTGAAAGGGCAGCACATAAAATAAAGTCACAGAGTCTGTAATAAGTATAAGGGCTGTATAAATGAATGTATAAGGCAGGTGCAGTTAAAGAGAATAGGTAAGGACAAGAGGCAACATGGGACTTGTTAGGAACATCAGGCTTTATATTGAAATAGTCAAGAGCAGAGATACATAGAGCTCATCAGGAATACAAGTCTTTATATCAGTATTTTAATAGCTTTGGTGGCCATAAACCATGAACCTTTTTTCTTGCAGTTAGGAAGATTTTCTTATCACTGTCAACTCGCACAGATATGCTGTGTTCTAATACTGCTTTATAGTAATCCTCACACTTATCTCTCACCCTCACATTATTTGCACGTTGCCTTTTAAAGGATACAGTTGGATAGCTAGAAGTACAAAAAAAGACAATTATGTAAATGAGGAAAAACATCTATGACACTAGTTTTATCCTATCTTACTTCAAAATAAAGCAGAAAACCTTGCTGATGGTCAGCTATGATCAGATTTGGTGCAGTCATGGTTTTGTTTTAGTGTGTTTTACTTCAGAAGAATGCACCCAGTGAATCTAGAAAAAGGCAGTTTGTACCATCGACTGGAAATTTACCTGTGTAAATGTCAGGTTTTCATCTTTAAGTGCTAAATTGTGCAGCTTGGAGACGTTATTTAATTAATAACATGAGTTGCTGGTGACATTAACACTAAATTCTCTTGCTCATCCTTATCAAACATACGGTGGTTAAAATAACAAGACTTTGAGTCCATTAAAAGTCAGGTTTCAACGCAATGATGACAAACCAGAAATAGTAAATCCAGCCCAAATCATTGTACACTGCACTGGGGAGTTTTTCACCCAGTCCTCTATGCAAATATTTTTTGTTCAAACTTCTCTCTACAGCAGCTCTGCTATTTTTTAAGTGTATGAGCTGCTAAAATCCATAAATATTGCAATGGCTTCTTATCTCAGTAACTTGGAGTAGCTAAAAAATGAAGTTATGGTTTGCCAGTAAAACTTGTTAAGGTACACTAACCTAGGAGAAATGGTATACATGTGTACAAACATAAACACATGCTAGCACATCTATGTGCTTTATATTTATTTAGTTAATACCCAGTCTTGTTTTCCCCCTCCTCCTTCCCTGACTAAAGGCATCATTATTGAAACAAAGAATCATAAAATCACTGGGAAGTCTAGGCTGGAAGGAGACTCTGGAGACCACATGTTGCAGCTTTCTATTGAAAGCAGGGATCAGGTTATTCAGAACCCCATCAAGCCAGGACTTGGGTATTTCCCACGAGGGATATTCCAGCAGCTGTCTAGGCAGCCCATTCCAACATTTAATTGTTCTCACAACAGGTTTGTTTTCTTGTACCGAGACAAAATTTCCCCTGGAGCAACTTGTGACCCTTTCCTCCTGCCATGTCAGTGTGCATCCTTGTGAAGACCTCCTTCTTCCCTGCAACAGCCTTTTCAGCGTGGGAGGGCTGCGATTAGGGCCACCCTGCACTGCTCTCCACCACGGCCCTTTTTGGCAGACCTGCCCTCCAAGGCAGTCAGTGCCCCCCCTGCACTGCTCCTGTGGGCTTACCCCTGCCCCGCTGCCAGGGACCTCTCACTATTTGGCTGACTGAACTTAGGCTGCAGCAAAGCTAGTGGCTCCTTAACTGAGCTCAACAGATTCTTTTGATATTTGATTAACTGATACAAACAGAGGCCTGTGGTGGCAGGTACGGTTATAGCCCAGTATAAGCGTTCCCAGTGATCCTGTGGTGCATTTTCTCACCAAGGGTAGCTGGACTCCGTTGTATCGGATGCTGGGATCCCATCCTCGAGGTTGGCTGAGTCCATCTTCGTAGGCTGGTGGAAGCCATCTGGCCAAGGCTGTGTTGGATGCTCCCCATCTAGGATGTTCCCTGGGAAAAGAAAAAAACAAAAACAAAAAACCCAACAACAACAGCAGCAAACCCCCAAAAATCCTGCACCTCTGAATATATTCTGAATATAAAATATTTATATTTTTTCTATTGTACTTATGATATATTCTGAAAATAAAATAAAATAATCACCAGCCACAGAGCAATATTCCATTGCGATAAGGTGTTCATGTAACAACCTCTGAAAAGGCATGAAATGCTGGAATTCATGTATGCCAACATCAGTTTGACTCAAAAGAAAAATAAAGAAAAAATAAATTACTAATGACTATATAACTATATATAATGACTAAATTACTATATAACTATTATGTTTATAATGTAAGTTAATTAGCTTTTGACACCTTTGAAACACTTGCCCCGATGGTGATTTCCTGATAGTGACCTCATTCCCCATAAACTCAGATATACGCTTAAGTGCCTTTACTGGCATTTTTTAAAAGATGTTTGTTTAGAGCAATAGCTAGGAAATCACGATTTAGGAAAATATAAAGGAGCCCTAGAAAAAAGGTGAAGAAAGCTTGGGGAAAAAAAAAAAAGGATACTAGTCATACAGAAGTCATAATTTAGCAAGACCCAAAGAGAAAGGACTGAGGAAAGGGGAACAGTGGCTGAAGTTGCTGAGTTCAGTGGCAATGGTCCCTCTGGTTGCATCCATTACTTGGGTAGAGCTTTGGGAGGGCCTATGCACAAGCCCAAGCACCGGTATGCATTTAACTATGCTTTTAAGTTGCTAACACTAACTGCAGTGTGGTTTTGGCTCACACCAATTAGTGTTTCTCTGAATGACGCCTGGCTGGGCACACCTTGGGATTAGTGCATGTCAGTTTGCCAGCCTGCAGCCAGCCTGCTTAGAAAAGGGAAGGGGAGTAAAAAAGTTTAGACAAAAGTCTGACAGTAAAAGCGTGACAAGAGTCATGTCATACTTGATTTGAGGGCCAGGAAATGATTCCTGGTGATTTTTATTTATTAGTATAGTCAGTGAGTCTTGGGCTTGACCCAATTAATTTTCCTTCTATCATGAAAATTTCTAATGCATTTTTCCCAAGAGAATATTTTAGGGGTTTTGTTTGGTTTTTTGTTTGTTTAACATGGCCTGTTCAATATATTTCGTAATTGTTAAATATATAGAGACATCAAAAAGAAGAAATAAAATTTTTGCAATGTATCCAGTTAACCAAAATTGTAAATTAAGCCACAAAGGACCAGAAATATTCCCAGACAGCTAGTAGAACTACATGGTGTTAAAACATACATTTATATGTCTATTGGGATGTTAAAGAGGGAACAATTATTTTATTAATACTTCATTGATCTCCGGCACACTGAAGTGGCTCGATTTGCCAAGCTATATGGTACAGTAATACACTTAATTATCCACAATAATTCACACTTGAAGGTTGAAGTATGCTTTAATAAAGCATTCAAATTAGTTACAGTTGATTTGCCTTTATTGAAATTGCATAAAATACTGCACATAGTGTAGTGCTATTTCACTCAATTAAAAATAATGAAATGTTAATTTAACTGCTTAACCAGTGATTTTTCTCCTGATTGCTTTTATATTTTAGCAGATCACTGGAATACTACTTTAGTAAAACCCTTCTCACATGCCTTTTTATTATTACGTTAAGCATGTTAATGTCTTGGAATCTTGCTTGAGTTAAAAAGGTTTTTACCCAGGGCAGCTGAAATAATGAGATTTTGGTACCATACAGCTTTATAGAGTAGTCAAATTTGATTACTATACATTCTGTTTATAGGAAGTGGGACTTTTCATTCACTTGTGAGATACTGGAATTGCACAGTTTGGATTTTGGTTTGGCTCCCTTAGAAGGAACCTGGAGTTTTAAGATGAAGTTCACTATCCACATTTATGTCTTTTGAATGTTATTTTAATGTCCTGCCTAGTTTCAGGTAGAAAGAATGAATGCCATGTGGCAATTTAATAATTGGATTTTGTCATGTTTTACATCGTTCTGAGCTACCATGGACACAACTTCTGGCAAACATGGAAAACTTCTGAAAAATAAGCCTGCCACTAAACTGAACACTTAGCTTGTATTGAAGTGAAGCAGCTATCCTAAACGAAACATCTCAATTCCTTCTTACAGTCTATGGATTCAGTCAGGACTGCTCATTCTTTCCCCTAGGTGAGCCATATTCATACCCCTAACTCTGACATTATTAGAGCTTCAGACTAAGTATCAGGTCCTTACCTGATGAAATGGTTAATGACACAGCAAAGAAACAGAAATGCTGCAGATAAAATTCCTCCTAGCTGCCCAAATATTAGGCATACAAAATGTAACCTAGTCATCTAAGCATCTGTCCATCAAGCCAGAGAGATAACTCCTGGCTGCCACCCTGTCACCCCATCCTATCTCTCACTATTGGGAACAGCCAAAGCTGCAGCCTTGCAGTAGGCATAACCACCTCAGAAAGCTATGATTAGGTGAGGTTAATTGCACTGTGAGATTCCATTCCTTTAGTACAAGCAATTCCTTCACCTTTGAATCCCTCTCATTGCACTAGACACTAAAAACTACACAGATCAATGCTAGTTAGTTGGGATAAAAAATTGGGAAAAAATAGCTATTTTGATGTGCCTCGTCTCCCTTAGTCTTCATTTAAAAATAATGTTGTAAATTTTCTTGATTATTATCCACATATGTGCCTTTAGGCAGAAAGAAAAGTAAAATCTGTTGATATCTGTTACTAGTAAATGTGGATATTGACACTGCTGGGAATGTCTGATGTCATGTTGATGCTCTCCATAGAAGGCCATGCTTATGCTATTCTGTTATGCGTTTTGTTCTAGGAAGTTCACGCTAAAACAAGGTAATCTCAGTGCTGCGGAATAAATACTTTGTCATCTATCTGATTTGTCCCAAATACATGAACTGGTTGAGTAAAACATCTGTAAAGAAATTCCATGCTCACTTTTAAATAGATTTTTCTTATAGGTAAACAATTAATTCCACTGTGAATTTTGTTTTTAAATTTCACCTACGAAATGCAGCATTTACTGATCTACAGCACAGCTGCACATTCCTGATGGGTGACCAAAATTACAAATACGTCATAGGTCCTGATATATTTTCTGCCTGAAAGTGGCAGCTGTAAAGCAAGGAAAAGTACAGACTGGTGCTTCATTTAATGTTTGAAGTCTTTGAAGCTGGCTTGCATCGTAGAATATGTTGCTTACATTACCGTATAATGGGCTTTTTAAGCTGATTTATTGCAGTAAAGCTTGAGGTATTTCAAGGGGCTCACAAAGTTTTAGACTAAGTTAAGATCTGACTTGCTGGTTTCAAAGCCTTTGGTTTTGTTTTTTTGCTGCCTTACATCTTTTACAGATATTTAGAGCAAAGAGCCTAAAATACCACCAAATATGAGTGATGGGTTTAGACACTGATTTGCTGCAAGCATAAAACTATACAAAGTAGAACACAGTGACTACAGACTAACCAGACTCCAATGGATCATATCTACCCTACCCAGCTTTAGAAACCAGACTGAAATGCCTACATGCATCCTAGTATTACCAGAGTCACTGAAGAGAAAAAGATGTTTCACCTTATCCACAGCAGAGTGTGTTTCTCTCTGTCTCTGGAGAGAAAGACTACAGCAGCCATGCCTGCAAATTGAGAGCTTCAGCCATGTTCAGCTGCATGAATCTTGGCCAATGTGTTCAAGCCCTGATGGAGTTGTCAGTACAAATATTATACTAGCTGTTAGTTCAGATTCCAAGCAACTCTGCAAGTGCCTGGGGGAAATTATGGATATCCACATAGTTAGATTTGTAAAATCGATGCATATCAGGTTGTGTCCTTTCACCAAAGAGCCTATCAGGCATGTTCCTTGCAAATTACTTGTGATGTAGCAAAACAGATTCATCTCATAAAACTAGACTGACTGAATAATAAACCTGCAGATTTTTAGCGCTGTTCATTCACCACGTTGCAGAGTGCATTAACCTGTGCAATGGCCTTCCATTTACAGCTCGGTAGCCCTTCACTTGTAACATTACAGTCTGCCTTTCAGTTTGTGACCTGACACCTATGTATCCAAAGGCTGCTGAGTATAAATACTATTTATCCTCGTACTCAAAAGGGCTCTGATTCTCAGTTTTACACCCTCATTGCACTGGAGGATTCTGAAAATACAGTTATATCTGTTAGGTTGAGTTTTGCAGGAAACAATTGCCACATATATTAGGTAACAAGTAGATAACAGTAGTAAATAATAGTCATTCAGATAGCCAAGAGGAATATATTTATATAAATAGATACATAAAAATAAATACATCACCCAGATGCATGCTTGCTAAATGTCAAGGTTGTGGGAAAACACAAAAATGAGAATCTACTTGATTTTCTTACTGCTCCTCATGAAGTAGTATTTTCCTGCTCAATATCATTTTATCCAATTCAATCAAAAATGAATGCTGGGTTAGAGTTCAGTCTGTTTAATTTATATAGAAAAAGGCATCTACTGAATCAGTCCTCCCTAAATTTAAAGTTCCTACATAATCTTAGAAGCCTTCACAGGGAGAGCTTGTCTACAAAAATTAGTGTACCAACGTTTAGATGAAGAAGTTCTTCCCCTGCGAGCTTTCAGAGGCACCTCAACGTTGATGCCAAAGTTAGCTGATTGAGGTCACCTCCCCCAATTTTTCTAGGAAAAAGTAAACATAGCTTCTTGAGTTTAAAGAATAAGAAAGAAGGATTTTTCAGGGCACAATTCTTATCATACATACCTGTTATTGCAAGCACCAGTGATGAGTCGATATTTATTAGCTAAGCAATTGTTTGGACATTTTGGTGGCAACATATAAGGCAGACATCCAGAAATATTAGCAATCATAGTGAGCAGATCAGCTGATAAAAGATCTGAAAGGAAGAACCCAAACAAGCAATTTGCTCTATTGCTCTATAGCTGCTACAGGAGAAAAGGCATTATTGTCAGCTACAACTACAGCATCCCCTCTCTTCTTCCTAGGAAAGAGCACTTAGTGAGAAGTGCTGCAGGAAGCAGTCTTGGGGACTTAGAGGAGACAGAGCGTGAAAGGGAAGAGATGGTTTTATTATCTGATGCATAGAGAATGAGAAGCAAGTAGTCCAGCCATAGTTGAGAACTGAGGTTGACGCACTCCTTTTTCTCCTCCTTTGACCTGCTCGCTGCTTCCTTCTTCCCCTGCACTGTAGTCACATTGCTTGCCTGGTCCCTGTGCTTACAACAACGGTGTAAAAAATGCCATTCAAGAACAGACATATATACCAAGGAGGAAAAATATGGGACTGAAAAGATGCAGAAATTTAAAGACACTGCAGCTGACTATATAATTAAGTGTGGAGTGGAAGAGACTCAGAATTATTAGCTGGAATTTGGAAGCTAGGTAAAATCAGGGAGCTGTATACCAGTAGGCAGTGTATTATTAGTATCTTTGTAATATGATCCCAAATGGGTCTTTCCCAGCGAGCATTCTGCTGACGAGGAACAAAGTCACATTGCTGTGTAAGCTCCAGAGAGCTGGCACCCTCTCTCACCCACGCATGTATGTAAACACATGTATGGTCGGTTGGAGGTAGAAATACACATGAAAGAAGAGCAATAGCCTTCCTGAACTCAGAGAACCCTTGCCCTTCAAACTGACTGTAACCATCACATGCTGACAGAAAATGGTAGAGGCAGCATCTAACTCCTACCCTTGTCTCCCCACTGGCCACTGCAGGTCACCCAGTCCCACCACCTATCTGTTCTGCCCATCCAACTCTGAACTAAGCTGCTTTAAGTCCATCAATCAAGCCAAAAAAGTAAGCCAGAAAAACAAACAGAAAAAGGTTCAACAGCCAAATCAGCTGAAAAATTGTTCTGCTGAGCAGCTAGAACCTGTGCAAGGTAGGGGTGAGAACAGAGAGAGTCAAGAGGCTGTTAAGAGTGGCTACGTAACCTTGTCACTATGTACTAGCTACGCATGCCAAATTGTGGCTACACAGCTGTACTTCCATGTTAGTTCAGGTTCAAAGTTACACTCAGAGCCCAGTTCCCCAGTTATCTGTGCTGCCTGGGTATGGACTCACATTTTTCTTTGAAGTCAATTTAGTTCTTTAATTCACATAAAACTACTCTTTGTCATGACTGTATAGTGTCTATTCATCTTCCATTAAAATTGTTTCAGTTTTGAAAATTAACAAGAGTTTTGTGCACTTGTTTTATGATTTAGAAATTCGATTTCTTTTGAAACTGCACCAGCAGAAAAATAACTGTAACTCTCTGAGTGTGTGTATATAAATATATGCACATGCACACACATATAGATATATTTGTAGTTCTACAAATATCCCGTTAATTTAGTAAGCCAGATGCTTCCACAAAGAAAAAAAAATAATAAAATAACTGTGGATTTTTATGTTTGTCTACAGCACTCTAATGCTTCCATATTTTGAAAAATAATGTCATATTATAACACCAAGACAGAGAATACAAATTACAATTCTCCAGTTCATGCTGCTCTAAGTGACAGAATTAAATACGGAAAAAAAGTCAACGACTCTGAATTTTTGAGCCTTCCAGACACCACACAGACATCTTGAAATTCATCTCTAATTAATGGCAACAAGAATTTTATTTTACTTAGACAATTAAACGTCACTGAACTTTCTGGACTATCTGTCCTTCTTTCTCCATCTAACATAAGAGAACAGTTAAAATAGAAACAAAGTGGAAATAAATGTGTAACAGCAATGCATTATAAAATTGGTTTGGGAAATAAGAAAGTATTTTTTTTAAAAGACAGTTATCAGTAAGGCCATCAAGGTCCAGAGGAAGTGTATTTGAAAATGCCAGTGGCATAGAGTGATAGAAATTGTATTATTTTATCCGTGGACTCTAGGCCCCAGAAGCACTAAACCCAAAGTGCTGGGGAAGATAGATATTTCACTGTAAACAAGAAGCTTGCAACACTGCGGATATGCAAGCTGATTTACAGGGAATACAAATACACAATCATGAGTTCACAGGATGCCAACAGCATAGTGCTGCTCTCCTCAACTATAGGAACACAGCCCACACTCCAGCAAAGAAAAATGTAAAACAATGACTATGTGAGGTGCTTTTAAGAACAAATGAGAGGGCTTCCTGGCCCCAGGGTGCAGACAAGATATGTACTCCTGCTGAAGGTAAAATAAAAGTGAAGCTAACCCAACCTTAATCTAAAAGACAATATTCAAGAAATCAACGGGGGGTTTTGCCGATGTCAATATACTGTATTTACCAGTTGGATGCAATGAACGTTTGTGCTTCTGGCAAACTTCTTGTTTCAGCACTTGAATTGACATTTCCATTCGTTCAGCTGCTTGGGAAATATCTTGAGTCTCTTGTTCAGGAAATTTTGAGAAAGCCAGCAGCAAGGTAGGAGTTGCTATTCCCCCTCCTTGGATATTTCTAGAATTGAGATAAAACACAAAAGATTTTCTAAGTATAACCTCTTAGAACTCATTCATAGCTGTATTTGTCCATGTTGGATATGTTCTGAGTTTAAGGTATATTTTGATTGAAGGGTATGCTGGGAAAGCAGAGAAGACAACTACTTTGTGACCTTGTGCAAGGAAAATTCTGGAAAGAAAGGGAAAGTGCCCTTCCATGGGACACACTCAACAGGGTTAAGCTTTTGAGAAGCCTTTAGGCTGAGACAGAAACTATTAGGATGGACAGAGTCTACAGCACAAAGTGGCTGGGAAGACCTTGTGCAGAACAGTCACCATTACAGGACCTCCACTATAGGCACATCTAAGTGAGTAGGCTTTGCTTTCATGCAACATGTAATATCAAAGACCATCTCAATCATTGCAGGTGGATTCACAAATGCTTTAGCACCTAGCAGTCAAGTAACTGGCCCACAGTCATCTAGGTGCCATCTGCAGTTGACGATAGACAGGTCTCCTCTCAGAGACTGTCCCAGCACCTGCCTTGTACCGGCCAGTTATATACGCAGTTTCAGCAGTTAGTTTAGTAGGGCTTCATTAGACAGTTGTATGGCTATATATGTTAGTTTACAGCCTGGCCTTGCCTCTAACTTCAAGGAGTTCAGGTCTGATGAGGTAACTTCTGTAACATAAACACTTAAACATAATAAAAATCCTTTTTACTGTGAGGGTAGTCAGCCACTTCAACAGGCTGCCCAGAAAGGTTGTGGAGTTTCCATCTTTGGAGCTATTCAAAGCCCAAACAGACAGTGCGCTGAGCAACCTGCTCTAGCCGACCGTGCTCTGAGCACAGCGCTGGCCTAGATGGTCTCCAGATCTCTCTAACTGCTCTGTGATTCACTGCAAGATTTATTTTTTACTTAGCATGGGCTGTCTTACCACTGTTCTTTTATTGGCAGAAAAGCGCATCAGGGAGAACTTCTGTTTTAGCTGGAAGTCCCAAGTCCTAAACTAACTCCTACAGCTTAGAAAAAAACAGTCCAGTCTATTCCATTTCCAGATGTGGTCATAGGTTGCAGACATCCCCGAGGGCTTCTCTGCATCACAGATTTATTTGGACATGCAATTTTCATGAAAACATTGTGCTGTCATATTCACTTAGGTTTGTTTAAGGCACGAGACAAGTTTAAAATGGAAATGGCAGTTTTGATTTCAGCAAAACAGTTAAATTTCCATTTCCAAAATTAGAAACATGCTTACATAAAAAGCATTAAGTAAGAAAATACAACTCCAGATGCTAAATTGGTCCTTGATTGATCCAAAAGAGCCTCAGCCTGCTCATTTATTCTTTATACAGAAACTATTCCTTTCCTTTCAAGAGCAGAGCTCGAGAACTCTTGCAATTAAGAAAAAGAGCTATCTAGCTCCTCAGTACCATGTTTTTCAGGTTTTCCATAGACAATCAGGAATTTGTCTTAGCATCTGAAGTATTAAAAGTCCTGAACTGTGTCCCAGTTAAAAAGAAAAAAGATGATATAACTAAATGCCAAGAACTCATGTTTAATATTTAATATCCACATGAGGATAATAACAGTCATGCATCCTTTTAAAAAAATTATATGAACAGGGAAACATGTTTGTACAAATGAGTTAAATAAGAACATTTGTACAAATTAGCTAGGAGCTAAGAATCAGAAATATACCCCACCCTCACCCTCACCCCCCAAAAAACGAAAAACCAGCCCAAACTAAAAAAACCACCACCCTTAATGGTGAGGTATGTTCCATTTTGAGATATCTTCTCTCCTATCTTTTGGCTAATCTCACAGATATTGTAAGATTATCACAGCAGTTATTAGTTTGCCACATTTCCTGTGTGTTGTGTCATGTCCCATCCTGTCCCCGCCCTGCCCTTATGCATGCTAGCCCCTTCTAGTTCTTACCCACACTCCTGAAGCTGAGCTCTAATTCCGGAAGAAGATGCTGGTTTTCTGACTAAGTTACACTGTCTTGATATTTTGTAATGCAGAAATAGCCCCATAAAGCTAATAGAACGACCTGTGATAGTATCATTATTAGGAAGATGAGATCAGATGTAAAGTGTCTTTGTACTTGTTTAATAATATAAATCCTAGTGCGGACTATGGTGTTTGGACAGAAGGTTCTTTACGTTTGCCAGACTCTCAGTTACTGAGTCTCATTACAGATCATAATTAAAAAAATATAGGTATTAAAAAAAACCAATTAAAAGAAAGTCTCCAGAGTATGAGCCACACTTTCTCTTTCAGCCTCAGATATTTTAAGTCTCTGAGATTTCTTTCTGCCTTAAATTAATATATTTATAGAATAACTTGTTTAGAGATTTCTAACCAAAATTAATGCCTTAGATATTGGTCACCATTAGCAGGTCTCTCAAAACAGTGACATAGTGTAGAATATAAAGTGATAGTTATAAAAATAGAAATATAATTTCTTCTCTTGTAATATATATGTACATGGCCAGTTTGCTTTAAGACTAGAGTGGCACTTGACTAACTGATCATGCTCAATGTGTTTCTGCAACTATAACTTATCTGGAACACTGAAAATTATCTTCCACTTCCCTGTGCATAAAGATGATTCCATAGGTGGTCCCTTCTGTAGATAGTCCTTTTGATTTGGCAAAGATAGGGGCCAATAGAATAATCTTAATTTGTGGGGTTTACAATTTAGATTCTTTAAAAACATGAAATGAACTAGTTCAAATGTAGAATACACTAAAAGTAATTTCACCAGAATGAAGATGATGAGAAATATCTTTAATTTGCTGTTAAGGCTTGAAATTTTTTTTAGGGTTGTCATCTATACTTTTTAATCTGTTAGGAACACTGTGCCTTCAGCTAAAATAGTGTTAAAATATACTAAGTAATTTCAGCCATTTCTTTCTTTAATTAGGCTGAGAAAACCTCGTACTTACCTTCAATCTGTTAGGGTAAGTCCAAACAGGTGTCTAAAAATATGTATTATCTAAAACTTACTCAAACCAAATATCTAGCACAAAGGAGGAAGCCCCACCTGACCTACCACCATAATTCACATCTATCTTCTACATAACTAGTTCAGCAGTCCTTTTGAGTTAGTTGCCAAGTTCTAACAGGAGAAATATATGACCATGTGCAGCTGTGTTCAACATGGGCCTAAGAGACTATCACTGCACAGCTTGCCCATTCTCGAGTTATCTTTAGTTTCTTTTACACCTTAAAACCCAGAAAAAAACAGAGACTCAGCAGAATATGAAAAGGAATGTACAGTCAAAATAGGAAGCCCTTCCAGCAGTGCTGAGATTCACCAGTTAAAGCTAGTACAAGTTTCATAATTTGTACTGGTTGTTATTATATGAAGATTTACTGGAACCAGTTTCCTCTTGCAAGCCAACTACCACTTTCAAAATGCATGTTATAATGCACCTGGCGGTAAATTAGCAACGTATTTGCACATACCAATGGTTATGTGAGCCTGAGAGCCCTATCAAACTGCCTGGATTCTCACTGGCATTGCTGCTGTAATACAATTAGTGCATTTTAATGATGATGCCATTGTGTTCCATCTATGCTATGTTAATACTATTATGAATATTTATATTTTAATGACGAACATGAACACGTACTCTTAATGACTAACAAACCCATAAGCTAATTGGAATAGGAAGCAGGTACTAGCTAACAGTCATAAGAAACACTTGGCAAGGGGAGACAATCAGGAACAGCACATCAAACTGTGAGGGCCATACTGGGACCCATGTGACCTTAAAACCTGGGACGTAATTTCTAAGAAGTGGCATTCTCCTAGAAAATCCTGACACGTTTTAAAAATAAGAACAATAAACCAATTTCAGCTAATATGTTTAGTGCATTGCCAGGCAATTGCTGCAGCAGTAAAAACACAAGCAACAATTCAAGATTTTAAGTGATGATATTCAACAGCTGAGGTGAAGAAATGTACTTGTCCATTTTAATCGCAATTCAAGGTCAAACTGAGGTCTCAGGAGAAAAACAGTTATTTTCACTCAGTCTGCAGTTCAGACACCCAGATCATGAATTCAGCAAACATCAGGTTGGACTATTGTACATGGAACAACTAGAAGTTTTCCCATTCTAACCTGAAAAAGGAGCTGCCTTTTCATCTCAGAACTAGCTTTTCAGTCTCAAACACAGCACTGAGCTCATCTATATTGCACTGTAGTTTCCTTCAATTACTTGTAAGCCAAAGTAAAATGAGTTTTCACAGTACAGTGACCTCCGTAACTTCCAGAACCTCAAATATATAGTCACATGTATTCCTTTCTTGTTTTCATCCTTTGTGCTGACCAAAGCTTTAATTCAAGTATACAGTATTCTGAAAGTTACAAAGGAAAGAAGCTTTAACAGCTTTAAACTGATGTGAAAATGCAGAAGTATTTAATTAAGGATTCAAACACATTCACTCCTCAATATAATGATCAGATTAGACAATAGTTCAGTCCACTGTACTTTGCAAATGGCCAAGGACTAATGTCTAAGAGGTAGGGGTAGAGTGCTTTTACAAGCCTATATTAAAACAGGAAGAAGTCTCTTAATGATATATATAATTCTCACTGCCCCACCTAATTGGGCCATGATGAATTGAACTATATAAAAGCACACAATAGAAATGCAATTTTAAATTCCGGTAATCTTCATCTATAAATGGAAAGACCAAGTATTTTATACCAGTTAACATAAGAGCAAATGATAGTCTTATGAGACTCAAGACTTCTAATACAGGCGTTGGATGCTTGTGGCTCTGATTCCACAAAACAGGAAAGCATATGCCTCAGTGGCGATATTAAGGCATCTCTTTTGATGCTCTGCTGAAAGCCTTTGGCTGCTTACAGGGTTAACCCCGAACTTAAGCAAAAGACATGACCAGTTCTCGGAGTGCTGTTATTGGCAATGTTCTGCCTAAGAAAGATCCAGTGGTTAACAATAATGTCTGAGATCACAAAAAATGTGAAATTCACTTCAACAGTCCCATTTAAGGGAACAGGGTTTTTCCATCTTACTTTGCACTGGAAAAAACATAATTAAAGTTCAAAAATATGTAACATCCATAAAATTACAATTTTTTGAGCCACATATTAATGGAATGTGGTGTGTTACTCAGATCAGAAAAACATTCCTATTTATTTTCATATTTCTTATTTCTCTCACATTTTAAGAGAGCAACTCATGCGGTGATAATGCACAAGGTTATATTGGTTCAGATGATCACAAACAATCTATCATTTTATGTCTTCTCAAAGAAACAGACTGATCTCAAACTTTTCTCTTATGAAAGGTTTTTGCTGAATAGATCCTTCACTATTTTTTTTTACCTTTTCAGTGTATAACGTGCAGCATAATCCACCAGATTAGAGCCCTTCTGGATAGCCTCAATAATGCAGTTATCTTCAGTTTCTTCTCAACAGGGAAAAAAATAAAAAGAAAGATGAATATGTTATTCAATAACATATTTATTCAAATATTTACATTTACAAAATGTACAGGTTTGTAATATTAAGCTATATGTAACTTTTCCCCATGAAAATTATCTCCATATTTTAGTGTTCCTGAAATTAATGTTGTGCTTTCTGACCTTTCTGAAAGATAAGGTAGGGGTAGCAAATCAATTCTTCCCTAATTTATAAGGCTTGAAGAGTTAGACTTTCCTTCTGTTTCTTCCAGTTTATATCCAGCTGTGCACACGTTATGTACTACCAAACCTAACAGGTCCAGCCGAAACGTGTTGTGTTCTGTGTATGCGATTATGCTCCTTAGGCTTCATGTGTATTTTGCATTAAACTGTCCTTGGATCGACAGGACAAATCCACGCCTCCCTCATGGGTAGTATGAGCTGGCCCGAGCCACATGAAGAATTCCAGTCCATATTAAGGCATAATTAATGAACTTTAAGACCTTCTGGGATCTGACCAATGCATGAAAGCCCTATTCTCATTTCTCCACCTATGTGTGATGGAAAGACATATGGGAACCTAATAATACTTCAGCTCCACTATTTTGCATAGTGCTATCAAGGAACATAGATTATTCCTCTTTTGTGTAGATGGAGCTTTATATTAAATGAATCAGTTATATTTAAAATCCAGTGGTTTAATTCTCATCTGCATTTTGTTAGATCACCCATTTTTTCTTAGAAAATGAATCATGAATAATAATGATATTTTGCTAACAATCATTTATGTACAATTGCTCACCATTTATGTACGCTGTAATTTTAAGGAACATATTTTAACTGTAGTCCATGTTGTGCTATTTCTGTGATCTATTTTTTTAATAGGGTGCTCAGCTAGAGGAAAAATAATGTGTGATGAGGAGTAATCTTTCCTAGGCAAAATTCTACTTCACTTAACTACAGATATTCTTAGCCTCCAAGTATATCAGTAGTTATTTCTTTTTTCACCTATATATGATAAAATATTCGATGACTCATTCAATGTTATCATTCAGATTTCTGTTACATCTGAAAATGTTTTTGAGTCTATTTTTAAAAGCAAGACTGATCGTTATAGGCCATACAAGAGCTAATTCTTTTAGAAATTAATATTGCATGATTTTTAATTACTTTTAGGGAGTTTATCTCTGAGAAATATATTAGGCTCAAAGATTGCTCATCATGTGGTGTTGATTCAGACTCTGATCTAGAAAGGAAGATCCACCTGATATACCTGAATTCCATTGTCTCTCTTCCTTTTCTACTGAGAAATATGATTTTGGTACCAATACAGTGTTTTAAAAAATGTGGTCCTTGCGGTAATAAACATTATTTTGTGTTGTTCCCATCAGACCAAAGGACGCTTACTGTAAAAAAGAATCACATACAGTCCATCTATTCCATTTATTCACAGTCTACATACAATTCATTTTATATTAACTAACATACAATATAACCTCATTTTAGACCATGTCTTTCCAAACAATTAATATGGAAGCTCCAAGTACAGCATTGTCCTGGTTTCAGCTGGGATAGAGTTAATTGTCTTCCTAGTAGCTGGTACAGTGCTGTGTTTTCAGTTCAGTATG
>JAVKLA010000017.1:9489685-9505780 GCA_034782735.1 Sagittarius serpentarius | reverse complement strand
GCCACCTCCTCCCCCGCCTTCACTGACCTCTGCATCCGCACAGGTGTTTCTCTTACACCCCCATCTCCTCCCCTGCTGCAGGTTCCCCTTCTTAAATCTCAGGGGAGCTACCATGAGCCAGGGAAGCTTCTGGCAGCTTCTCACAGGAGCCGCCCCTGCAGCCCCTCCCCTGCTACCAAAACCCCACCACTGAAACCCAACCCACTACGATACCTCTTGATTAAAAGACTAACGGATGGGGTGACTGAAATGTGTTAACTACTTGTAGGTTGCCTTTTATTACACTGAATTGGCATTACCTAAGAAAGCAAGCTCAGCTCCATTACTAGCACATACTGTTTTTCTTTTAGGTTTCAATTCAGGATTTATTTTTCATTCAGAATATAGTCTTTTCTTCTTGAAATAGTTATTTCCTTTAGGAATAACTTATTTCTACAATTAAAAGTCCTGACAGGTGCATCATTCCACTCCTAACAATATGAGTATCACCTAAGGTGGTAAATGTGTTTTCTTCTTAGAGGCTAGATACACTAGAAGACTTTAAAAAAAAAAAATTGTTTCTAAAACTTTCCTGAAGTCCCTTTTTCCAAATACCTGCCCAGTAGAGTTGACAGTGATCCTAATGTGTCACATTTTTCCTCTGTTAGCAAAGCAAGGAACAAGTATACAAGGAATCTCAAATTACCAATGTGAATTATGCCCAGTTTTGAAGGCTGCAGACATTTTTCTGTTTAGCACCTTTCAGTTCAGGATTTCAGCACTGATCTCTCACTGAAACAAATGTGTATGGTGGTCATTATGTCTACCAGTACATCTCAGCTGGCTGCATTTAAACGGTGGGAAGTGGGAGCGCTTCTAATTCCTTCTTCCAGATTATAGACAAAAGCCAGAGCCCAACTCTGTCTTGCCCTAAGACTGAAAGCATTTGTCATGTATCCCTCTCTCCATACCTTGATTTCCATGGCCAAAACTGGCTGAAGGAAGCCGCTGTGGCCAGGTTGCCTCGCTGGCTGACCACGGGAAGGACTGCGGGCTGCATCGTGGATCACAGCTAGGCTTTGTCATAGCAACTGGATCGAGCCCACGATGATTTATTACGTGCAAGGTGAAATGTGAGTAAGTCCTTTACTGATCCAATTACAAAACTTTCATTTTTAAAAGTAAGAAACCCACCAAATCACTGATGATAACATATAAACCTCAAATAGCTGCTAACAAATTCCTTATATTTATTTCATAAATGAGAAAAAAACACTGATGAGCAATAAATTATTTATTCAAAAACATCTATACAAAATAACACTCTTGGAGATAAACACTTTTGCATTTTTAAAGTGCATCTCTTCATTGCTACAATATTTGATTTACTAATTTACACTGTACATTCATAATTTATAAAAAAAATAATTGGTGACTATTTTTCCAGTGGGATGGTAATAGTGACAGGGAGTACATATTCCATTATAGAAATCACTTTTGAAATGTGTACATATACAAACTATTCATATCCAGATGTAAAGACAACACTGTGACAATAGCAAGAATATCACTAGAAAGTGGAATTACAGTATACTGTACGATAATAGGTTCTCTTGTTATAAAAGGTTATTTAAAAGTGCAAAATATATACACTCTGCCTTTATATTACTTCCTAGTTTAATCTTTAGTACTTATTAAATCCCTTTCTGACTTCCTGAACTGAACAGATAAAATTACAGTAATTTTACACTATGTAAATCTACAATCATGCACATGTTGCAAGGCTGCATTTCCAATAAAAGAAAAGAACAAAAGCAAAGCTACACGCACAAAAAATACTGCATTTCAGATGCCTGTTTTAATTTGCCAACTTAAATACATAAACCATGTAACAACATGTAATGAATAAATGAATACCATTTAGATGTGAAACATTATGAGTATGAAAAAATATGAAAAAAAAATGTTAATTTTTCTTTCTTAATTATGGGATTACCTGTAAGTAGTTCCCTATACGAAGATGATCACTTTTACGGCATCATTTTGTTGCACAATATTTTGGCTCTCAATACAACCTTCCGCTAAAAGGGAAAGAAACTTGTAATATACAAGAACTCACAGAAAATCAACAAACATTTAATTGCCACATGGCCAAGATGAACAATGTTCAAACAATCTCTGTGTGTCTGTATAGAATTTGGATATCTATTTAGGTTTGCCTCTATTATGAACTGCTGAACTAATGCATTTTTAGGACAGAGCTAGTGGACTGTCAGGAAACGTTTAATAAGACAGTTATTGGCTGCAATAGAGTATACTAATTCAAATGATTTATTTTCCTGTCAGAGACTTCAATATACTTGATCTTTCAAAATTTGTGTCAATTACTGAAGAAAAGATGATCTTTCCCTTTCAATAAAGAAAGATTTACAGGGTGGAAATAACAAATGGCAATTAGAGGGGAACAACTGAGTGTTAATGTCACCACTGATGATTTTATCCTAGAAGCCCTGAGTTCTTAGGGAGTTCCACTGATGCCCACTGACTTTCAAAGGCATATCTGGAAGTGGCTTAAAACATTTCCTAGAAATTGTCCACTGGATATTCACATATCTTTTTCTTCTTTGGGTGAGACAAAGAAGATACTAAAAAGAATATCTGAAATACACACTTTTCCCAATGAACAACAGTACGCAGCAATCAGCCTTATGCTGTATTGTGGTTTGCTGATCAGAACGGGAACCAACTCTACACATCATTGTTGGTGACACTCATACGCAGGAGAAAAGCACTAATTTCATTAAAAACCTCCACACTTCACATCCATAATGAATTTTTGCAAGTTTTCACCGAGAAGTGGCAGTTGCCTTTTACTTCGCAAACAAGATTGCACAATGGAGGGGAGGAGAAGCAATGGCTGCCTATTTCAAACTGATCATTTTGGGATGGAACTTCCCACAGCTGTAGTGCGTGGCTCTGTTACTAACAGTGTTTGCCATCCACAGTGGACAAATTTACTGCGGTATTTGAGATGGAAATTCCTGGAGATGTTGATATAAAAGTACGTGTGGGAATGCTATTAATACAAATTTCAAGGACACATAACAACTGCTTTTCTCAAATAAGGGGAAGTCAGTTAGCTTTCCCTTCTTTTTACTTACCACTTTCACAAAGAATAATACGTTGGCTCCATTTTTTTACAGTGATGCGAAACCTGAGCACATTCTGAGAACTTTAAATCCCTTTAATTTGAACTCATAAGTGATTTATGGAATGTTATCTTTACCAACCTAAGCCATTAGTCATATTTCTGTTGAAACAGGACTAGGATTAGACTAGTATACTAATATGCCAAAGAACTTGAATTAAAATTAACCCCCCCCAATCTTACTGCATAACATTTCATTAATTTTCTTGGATTTTCCAGTGGGTATAAAGAGAAATACAGGTCTGAGCATCTAACATCATAAACTGTTATTGCTTTTTTTTTATAATCATGACTTATGTAATAAATACCCATTTTTTAAATGTAATGGAATAAAGATAATCCAATAAGCATAAATAATTAATCATTTATGTACACCAGATGGTGTCACATCAAAGTAAAATTTTGAAATAATTGACATTTTGTATTGTCAATGCAGTGATCTATCAGAAAGTTCCAAATGGGGCTAAACTCCTCTCTCCCTCTATCTTTGAGAGATTTAAGAACTCCAAAATAAGGGTTGGAAATAAGAAATTTTGAATAAATAGATTAACAGAACATAACATTTGGTTTCCAGAGGGAATGAATAGAGGAACTAGGCCAGATATGAAACAACCCCAACAAACCAAGGATGCTGGTATAGGTGAAATAATACAGTAAATGGCAGAAATATAACTAGCGAACAGGTACCTGCTGCGGGACAAGCGAACACAAAGGAATGAGGTGAGAAAACTTTCAGTGACTAGCACTGATCTGACCTCCTAGAGAATGGAATTTCATCCTCTGAGAGAATGTTAATAATGCCCCCCCAAAAGGATGGATGACATTATAATCTGGGGAACAGGGTAGTGAGATAAACATTTACATGTTTCAAGAAGAGATAAGGAAAGTACTTGCATTTGGAAAATCACTCACTAGCACAAAAAGGAAAAAACCCCAAACCAAACAAGATTTCACTTTCTCTGATAAGACCACCGTTACTTAATAATTGAGTGGTATTTCTCCTCATCCTGTGTAAGGAATTGCTGCATAATTCTCTTTTGCTGCTCTTCACATGTTTGTAATCGTGTATGCTGCCTACTCTGCGTAACAGCTTCTCGGGACACACTCGGCATATTCCCAAGCACCTGGCTCCATGCTATCCCAGTGGAGCTCATTAGTTTGCATATTTTTTTCTGTTCACATCCCAAGTTTTTCATTTGAGAGAGTGCTTTTACAGTTTAAATATCATTTTCTTTCCCACCACTGAATTCTTATTTAAAATTACTTCTAAATATCAGTGGTCTAACTGACTATGGAGTAAAGCATGAAGTCCTGCTCTTTATTACAAACATTGCACACAGCTATGGCATAAAGAAAAGGGATTAAACAGAAATCAGTTACCCATGTATAAGAGGAGGTGAGAAGTACTTATATATACTTTTGCAAAGCTTTGTTGTCTGCAGACAAGGGCCTCCTGAATGCAGTTACCTCATTTACAAGATGGTTTTACTTACGTTTTCTGACTGTAATCACATGTTGTATCACAAATACTGTTTTCTCACAAAAAAAATTAATTGTGTAAATATTAAATGTTTGAAACTAAATGGCAAGTCATTCCAGTACACTTATTATATACTTCAAATTAGCCCATCTTTGCCTGTACACAGTGAACAAGAAACAACTGCACAAATTTTAGGCAGTGAATTAATCCAAGTCTTCTGCGTGAGCAGGCACCATTTTCAAAGTGGGGAAAAGAGTGGTGGGTGTTGTGATCATCATGGTGATGAACAAGCTGAGGAAACACAGCTAAAATCGTAGAATAATACAGAACCAAGATGATTAGGGAACACGAAGAGAAAGAGGAGAATCAGGCACCTGTCATTTTCAGTACTTCCTGACAGTGATTTAGCTTCTGCCCTGATCTGCAGTACGGGAAGAGGGTATTTCTCCATGCCAGGCTGTCACCCTGAAAGCTCTCCTGTTACTAAAATGGAAGAACCTGGAAACATATTTATAATCCAGGGCCTGTTTTCTGAAATGAAGCATGGTAGCAGGAAAACTGACAGGCTGAGAATTCCCCAAGTGCTGGATCCCAGAGCCTCCAGTCTCTGCTGTCGGGACTTACGCAGATTGCAGATCGATTGCTGGTTGGGAGGAATTGCCAGATGCCCAACAGTTGTGCTGGGATGCATGGAAATCTACTTTATTAATTCATCCCAGTAAGCACACTTCCACATTCAGCTTATAATTCATGTTAGGATAGAAGAAAAAGTTTTGTTTGCGGAGGAGGTAAGTTCAACCAGGAAAAATCCAACAACAAAAGTATAGACAACCAAAAAAAGTACAAGAAAAAAGTCAAATTAATACATGCTTCCCTATGAAGATTCATCCTCCTTTTCCTTCTAAGAGTTGAGAATCACACCTTTGTTTCGGAGATTTAAATGCAATTCCTGGTCTCCCTTTCTTTCTCATCTTGCGCTACCTCTCCAGCAATACTCTAATATGTTACTAATTCAGTTTTACTGAATATCTTCAGGAATCAGAGCCTATGGAAAAATATATCTGAGAAAGGGAGTCTCCTGCAGAAGGTCTGTGCTTTACTTTAATGCTTCTTCTATTTTCAACAATATTTCTGCCCTTGGCAATCTTGTTTGTGCTACACAAAGCCACTGAATAAGTCATTGTGCCTTTTCCTCTTTAAATGATCTGTTAATCAAATCATTTTCTGTTCAGCTCAAGCTCAACCTCCCACTACTTACATTTGTGCAGGGACAATTGAATTTGCCCTTTAAAGCTATTACAGTGACATCAAGTTTCCTATTCCTCGGTGAGTTTCAGGAGACTGGTGCTACCCGAAGTGATTCTCCTTATGACAGAGAACAGGGGACACAGCAGTCTGCTGAACACCTGCCGCTGCTGGGTGGTGAAACGACTCCCTGTGCGTAGAAGACTGGGGCCGAGGTCACGCTTGCTTGCTAGCACCTTGCTGGTGTAAACTGCTTGTAATCCTGTGTGACTAACGGAGGCTTGGCGGGGGGGGGGGGGGTGTGGTGTGCGCAGGAAAGATTTAGGAACACTGTGCTAAAGGAAAGGGCTTTTTTTCCCTTAAAGACAGCTTTTCAGAATATTTGCCCCATTTTGCTTCATTTTAATTCAAGGAAGGAAAGCATTTTTTCTTCTGGGTCTAAACATAAAACTGTTCCTCACTCTCAAACAAAAAACTGAGACAAAATGCCTGTAAGAAATGGTGAATCTTTGCTGCCTGACACGGCACAGGGAGAAAGTGCAGGATGTAGGGCCTCCAGCAGTAAGAGTGGTGATGGCTCTGGAGAAGGCCACAAAAGAACAGGGCATGCATTGAAAGAGAGAAACATTAAGCAATGATGCAACTGAACAGGCAGATGCTCTGAATGACCTCTCGCATTTGAAAATGCTACAGTATTACAATTTAAAGTCTGACTTTTCCGGCTCTGCCTTAAGTATGTTGCCACGAGTACAAAATAAATGGCTGTTTGAGATGATTAGAAATTATTAGAATTTTTAAAAAGAAAGATAGCTTTCAATAGACTTTTCAAGTGCATCATGTGTGCTTATTTTCTTACTCTTCTTCTACTTGTAACTACTTCTGCTTGCTCTTGTCACACTAAGAATATTTTGCAGAAATTTTTCTATATTCTTCATTTCATTTCAAACCCACCACTGAAGCACACTTCTAGTGGGGCTAATACTATTTGACCTGAAAAGCCAAAGGATAGATTCACAGATAAACAGCCATAGGTAACCAAGCTATTACAGCTTGATGACTTCCACTCATCAGCTAAGGCACAGCAATCACCTGCACGCATACTCCCATACTGCTGGCTGCAGATACTAAATGAAACATGCTCAGTAAACAGCTGCGAAGGCCTAGGAATTCAAAGTGAGTGCCTGTAGTGAGTAGATGGGTGCGTATTTAGCAGTTTTAATTATTAAGTCCATTTGGGGGAATCTAAATAATCATTTACATGTAATACTAGAACAGCTAGATCTTTTTCCTACTGCAAGATCTGTTCATAGCAAGGAAGGAGCTGGTTATGGATCTGTGTCTCCCAAGCTGCCTCCAAATGAACCTCTAAGGACATTTAACAGGCTGGAGTCTGGTCTCTGATGTTGTCACTAACTACACACAGCTCATAGAGGAACTACAATTTTATCCGTACCTTGTCCTGGTTCCTAGCTATGTATCCTTTTTGTGGGTGTTTTAAATACATCATCTTCTTGTTCTTTGTTAGCTGGAGGTTGCTCTCCGTCCGGAAATCCTACAGGCAGTCTGCAAACCGATTGCCAACAGCACACAGTGAATGGTGTCGGGTTATACTGTCAGGCGCTAGAGTTCAGCTTTTAGAAATCTTGTATATGGTGCTTTAAAATGATGGAGACAAGAGGTCTGTCTACACAAGAGATTTTTTGAAGAGTTGAATCTGTCTGGGAAACTCCTTCCTAGGTATTTGATACTGGTCCCTGGCTTTTCTAGGTTACGCGAATCTTAGCCAGATATAAAATGGTAGTTCTTATGTCCATACGGTTTGGATAACATCTTAATATAACAAAACCACGTCTGATACTGAGATATTCTCTCTTCCTTCAGCTATAAAAACGTTCCTAGTTTTTGCAATATTTAATGAAACACCCATTCCTTCGGTTTCAATTTTATTTGGAGTTCAAACTAATTAAAGTACATCTGCACACAGTTCTGGTAATTTCTAGAATCTGTGGTGTTGAAGAATAGTGAACATTGACTTGCGCTATGTAAATACATGTGGGTTTTTTTCATACAGTTTGAAATCCTAACATTTGATTTTGGAGGGGACGTTTTCATGCCACAGAGACATAATTAGTCCAATTTATCTTCCACAAATTGCTGGGTGTGCTTTGAATGTCGAATTAAAAAAAGGAATGTGGGAAAAAGGAGAGTAGGATGGAGCATACCACTAAAAATTTCAAATCTTAACTTTCTTCTCATCTTTTTGTCAAAAAAAAAAAAAAGAAACGAAACAAAAATAACATCAATGAAGAAAATTGTTGGAGAACAACTACAGAGATTTTTTTTCAGGCAGCTGAATTTTTTCAGACCAAGAGACGAGAATGTAAATATAAAAGAACAAAGGTTGATTGATTTTTTTGAAAGAGCTATGATGAATGAACACAACATATAATCTTTCAGTAAAATGACCTTGAAAAAAATGTGAAGTGGTATGATAAATCAAAGGGTAGTGTGTATTGCAGATAGAGATGCACCAACAAAATTGAAGCAATTGATTAGCAAGCATTAGGCAAAAACGGGACCCACTATTAGATGCAGTTTAACACACAGGCACTTTCAGCCAAAATACTTTTGCAAGCACTGTAGGAAAAGTTGTGCAGCTGTGGATGGTAGAGAAAATACTGTGCTTATTAAAAAGAATATTGAAAATTATTTAAAAAAAATAACACCTGTACCTTGCCTACTTGCCTGTATTGTTGTGAAACAAAATATCAGTTATGTCAAATTAGGAGAACATTTCTTTTGAAGGCAAGGGAGCTAAGCAATTCTGGGTGCAAAGAACCACTTGATGATGGTGGGCAAAGCTATTCAGATGATAGAGAAAGCAAAAAAACCCAGGAAACCTACATGCCTCTTAGCTAGATTAAGTAAAATGATAAGAGAGTATGCCATATAAATGGATTTACTATTGATGAAAAGGCACCTGTTGTTGAGGGATGTATACTAATTAGCAAGGGAAAAGACATACTGCACTGCTGTGCCTACTAGAATATACCAGACAAGAATGAAGTATGGTGCAAGATTTTCCAAGCAGAAAATCAGTAAAAGATCTTGATTAAAGAAGAGAAAGCTTGCTTACATCCTTTTCATATGAGCATTCAAAAACTATGGTTTTGGGGGTAATTTCCTGATTGCAATTGCAGATCTTCCTGCACAGGATATAAAGACAGTGTGTGAGAAACTTATTAAGAGATTAAAAGGAACTGGAAAAAATACTGAGGGAATAGAAATGGTTAATGTGGCAACAAAAAGCATTAGAAGTGTTTGGCTTTGTAGAATTAGGATGACAAAGATTGCAATGAAACAAAAGAACATATAAGAGTATTTTGAGATCTTAGTAGAACTCTAAAAAATTAAAGTGCAAAACAAAGCAACAAGCAAATAAACTCAGGGAGTTAATAGCAGGACTGGGAAGAAGTTAAACTCTGTGTAAGTTAAAATGACCGTGAACTTAGAATTTGGTGCTGTCGTAACAGCTTTCTCACCTACCATATGGAGTGAGTTAACTGAAACTCCTCAGCGCCTTGATCCAAAGGAAGGTGAAGGGCAAATTAAATACAAGTTTGGTTATGAATCTAATTCCTTTTCCTTTCATCCTGCTATGAATATCCTGGTGATGGGGAGAAATAAATCTGTAATAATGCTAAAAATGCTGATAAAAACAACACTGACTGCCACAAAGAACTGAAGCCCAGAAATGTCTCTGACATTCAACCCTGCAGCTGTTTTGATGTTACTACTTCGCTCTGACTGCATAAATTTCCCCATTTGAGTTCTATGAAAGCACTAGTATATCTCGAACACCAGGATGCAATATGTGCTAGGAAGTGCTGGGGCTTTTGTGGAAGCCACTGTGCTTTTAGTAGCAGGCAATGGGGAAAACTGCTACCTTTACTCCAAAAATTCTCATAGTATTGAATATAGCTAGAGTAAAAGACAAACACAAATCATAGCACTTCTCCAAGTCTTGGTGTGAAACATTTAAGGAACAGTTTTATCCAACAATAAAATAATCTGACTAAACAGTAACGGATTTGTACTTTAAAACACTTTTTATCCCTAAACCCAATTAAATATTCATATTAACTCAGCTGGGGAATATTTGTCCAGCTTCTGTGCAAAAGAAAACAGTGAGCCGATTATGTACTCTGCTTATGGATGTTGTAGGGCAGTAATTTAGCTCGTTTCTGAATGTTAATTGAACAAAGTGCTTAAAGACACAGCAGAATGTCTCTAATATTTTTTTTTATGAGCAGCTTGATGTTCCAAGAGTCAGTGTATCCCCTGGGACATAGAACCCATCTATGAGTTAATACATTTTCTACTGGCTCATTTTAGAAATATTTTCCACTAAGCACTAGGTAGTAACTGCTAGCTGGAAAAACAGGCTAAGGCTTTTTCTTCCCCCCTCTGCCTGTTTAAGGGGAAGACAAAATTCTGATTTACACTCCATTCACTTCAGGATTGTTTCATTTTATTCTTATAATCCCCCAGCATTGCTCATGATTGCTCCTTTTTATTGTGTTGGTACATAAATCTGACACTAATGCTATCAATAGGAAATTGAGCTGTCAAAAAACTATGCCATAGCACAGGAAAACCTAGGCTAGTCGATGGAGAAAGATGACTGCCTTTTCAGAAGGTGATTCAATCCACTGGTTTTAGGCATCTATTGCAGGAGCGAGTAAAGCGCTCCCTGGAACTGCCGGTCTCTTTCCACCGATTATGGAGTTGAGACCAGCTGATTCACACAGACTGGACACCTAATTTCTACATTAATTCATTAATAAGCATCGAGTATGATGTTTCCTTCATAGTTCAAGAACTGAGAGACATGTAAAAACCTGGCAGCTACTTACCTAGAAATATAACAGAAATAATGTTCCAAGAATAATTTGTAACTGGGAAAGTAAAATAAAGTTCTTCTTACATTTAACTTCCTTTCCCTGCTTGGTTGTTTGGCAATCCTACAGGTCTATGCAGCTGAGACCCTTCTGCCACTCACAGTTCCTGATGCAGTGTAGACTTGCACAATAGATCATGGTTTTTGCATTGAAAAAACCAGCAATACATCTAGACTAAAGGTCTGAATACCTGCATAACTGCAACTCTTACAGGGCACCATGGCAGCCTTTCCAAATAAAAGATTACAGCTTTCAGTCCAAGTAGTTTGAGTTTGATTCCTTACTGAAAAGTCAGCAGCTTTTTCTGTAGGAATGAATCCTTTTACTGCCAATGTAGGCAGCTGTGCACCAGGGGCATATTAGAAAAGAAAAGGAGTTTTTCTTCCCCTGTGGATTATTTAAAATTGTATATCTTTTTGTCATTTTTCAGGTTAAGTCCAGTTTAAGTCACTGGGACTTAAAACAGCAGTGGATTTTGGCTCAAGTCCATGGAATTTAATAACTTCAAATTTAATGAAAAGATTTTACTTGTAGAGTTTTTCTGGTTGAACCAGATTAATATACATCTTCAATTTCATCTTGCGTGCTACACAAATCCCTTTTGTACTTCCTAATAAATTTAACACAAGGCCTAGTTACTTCACATAAGATAATCTCTTCTCTACATGCTTCAACACAAAAGTACCTAAACATTTTTGCAGCATAGGTTAAGAAACAAAATACATGATGACATGATATATTTTACATTATTTTCTTTGAAATATTTTCCTATTCAGCAGCCATAACTCAATGAATAGCAATTTAAAGTAAGAGAACTACACTGAAAGAAGAATTTCTCTATGACATTCCAAGATTGATAGGTACTTTTAGCTTGCATGCCTAAGTAAAGGAGGTTTTTAAGATTGCACAGTCTGTCCGTCTGTCTGTCCCTGCCCGGCTTCCATTTTTGCAGTGTTTTGATCTATTTCCATGCATTGGAAACAGGGACAGAAATCACCACTGACTTCTCTTCACCTCTCATGAGCGCATGGAGGAAATGGTTTCCTTTCTACCGTTGGCCCTCTCTGCCCTCAAAAGCTTACTGGAGGACATGGGCAGACTGTATTAAATGAAAAATCAACCGCAGCAGTCAACAAAAAGCAGAAAAATCTCATTGCCATTACACACACCCCACTTTGAACACTGTGATGGAGGAGATACTCAGGTGCATAGGGAGGCGTTATAAAATACTGACAGTATTTTAGTAGAAGCATTTATGGAACTGTAATTAAAAAGAAATTCAGACTTTTAAAATACTGCTTACACTACTACAAAGATCAGACTACACATTAAAGGTTTTGTGGAAAAGGCATGCCTTGTCTGAAGTTACTTATGAATTAATGTAGTTCAGATATAAGGATTTTAGATTTATGGTTGCAAAGTTTGTCAGGGCTTAGGCCCCCCCCCCCCCCCCAATTCTTGTTTAAGCTTCAGGTCTACTGGCTCAAGGGTGCAAATCACTTTGAAATACTTTTTCTAAGATCCTAGTGTGAAAAGAATTAAGTCAGATTTGCAGAACTTGAGCTTTGGATCAGCACAGCCTCAATATTTTAATTCTATGCTTTATGATTGTATGAGCAAAAATAAAATTAAATAATATAGGTCAGATACAGTGGGTGAGGCCCTGCCCCCACTGAAGTCAGTGAGACTCTCTGGCAACATCTAAATTTGTAACTAAAATTGTCAGGGCCTGTTTTCTATTCCTGAGGCCATCTGGCAGCGTCTGGCCACATCCACTCTATTAAACACTCTGGTGTTTTAAACAGGGGAGCACAACCAAGCCACTCACTGGGAACAGACCTGAGCTGGGTCTAGCTCGACTGTGCACAGGAATTTTTCTGCAGATTTTAATCACCGTAGAGCAAAAAATGCCACAAATTATTTTAACAAATCAACAGTATGATTCAAGTCCAGCACCCAAGTCCATGCTGTACTACTCCTTAATTTATATGTGACGGATGAGCCTTGCTCTTATTTAAATCAACAGTACTACCCATTTGCTTCAAATCATGTTTGTAAATGGGATTATTTTTAGCCTTTTAACCAAGTTTTGAGTTTAAATTAAAGACAGAAAGATAATCTGGATGTAGAGAAATTATCCTGTTTTCACTCTGTTTATAGTCATAAGTGGCTATCCTGATTTTGTGATGGTGCACAATTTTCTAACTCTGTGTTTGTATGCTTCCTTCCCCAGCCTGCTGTTTATGGCTCTGCTGCAGCAAATGCCTCTCTCCTCCCACCCCTGACTCAATTCTGGTACCACTTTGTCTCCCTAGAAAAAAAAAAGGAAAACTATACACAAATGAATAATGACGTAGTAAGACTAAAGCTTAATATATCACAAGTACACAACAAAGCATATTAAAATTTGTTTTCTCTTTTGATTAGCAATTAAATATTTGACATTCCAGCTTCCTGGTCACCATAAAGCAACTCTCCTCTGCCTCAGTGTGAGATTCCTGACGGGCGACTGTGGAAGGTACCTACCCACCAGCAGATCTATTTACCATTTGTGAATCCTACTATTTTGCAGAACGTGAAAGGAAGGAAAAAGCAAGAGAGATAACAAGGATCTGCAGGTTCCTCATTAAAAATATGTTTGGTGATTTATTTCTAAAATATGACCCTAAAATCCAGGTGAATTTATAAGAAATTTTTCTCTAATACTCCTTGCGATTGATTTGGACACATCAGAAGAAAACTACTGTCTTGCAAAAGTGGTAGAGAACATAGCTCACCAAAAGACTAAAAGAATTTAGAAATTCCATGAAACAAATAAAAAAATTACTTCAAATCAGTATAAGCAACTTCATATAAAAAATCTGAAGGTGCCTAATGAAAATGTGCAATACCCAGCTGATCTTGCAAAAAAAAAATATTAATAATGCTCATTTTGAATTGCAGAACTTTTTGGTAGAAATGAAAGATTATTTAATAAACTAAGCTTAATTACTTTTAAGTTTTTATTTACATTATTTGGGGAGATACACTGTGTTTTAAATCACATGATACTTAAAAAAGTAAGTCTAGAGGCCTGACTGTAGTATCAGTTCAGTACTAGCTGGTACAGTTTTCTATTTTTCCATGTTAGTGTTGAACTTTGTATACAAGAAAATAGCAGAAAAACAAAATCGAAGGAATTCCATCATTCTTCATCCTACACTCTGTCACTTATAACTAATTGTTCATGCTAATAACTGAGAGTTGACTGTAAGAAAGCTATTCTAATTTTAATGCTATAATTTGTGAATGTAAAAATCTCAGTAAATACAAAGAGCAGAAAATGAAATGGAAAGCTGGAAATTAAATGAAACATTTTGAATAGAAGCATGTTTGAGAAAGACAATTTATTGGAAAAAATGGAATATAAAATTGGGATGATAGTTGTTAAAAATTACCATAATGGCTATAAATATTTATTTTCAAATAATAAAAATATTTCTTACCTTTGCTAAATATTGTTTTAACAGGAGTTAGCACTCCTACTATACCTCCTTGCAAACAACATTAGAATTATAAACAACACTGGAATTGCAAACAGAGTCCTTGCTGTTCAAATGAATTTCTCTATGGGTAATACTTGGCAACAGGTAATCCTTATGGTAGGATCAAATCACCTACTTTAGGCACTTTCTTTGTGCCTAAGCTTTAGGTGGACAGATAAGCATCCATTTAAAGTAAGTGCATGCCTGAGGCCCTGTTGCAGTCTGCCCAGACAGGTAACACCTTAGGACCTGAGAGGGGGAACTTCTCTGACTTGATTTACTCACTGAAGTTATGTAGAAACGCTCCCCACCTGAGAGCTTTTAGAGGCACCTACCTCTTTTCCTTAGGATACAGTAACTTTAGGCTTTTATTTTAGCAGGACACCTTACTAGACTCCCAAAATTTAGAGAGGACTTTGATGAATTCGCTCCATATCCATTGTATCTATTTAGGATATTCTTCTTGCTTGATTTTTTGGTTGTTTTATTTTCTTGAAAAAAAATATGCCTGATGCTGCCTCAAAAGTGCACTTGAGAACAACTGCAACTTCTATCACAGCAACCTGCAATATTTGGTATTACTTATGGGGAATATGCCCTAAGATTAAAATGTCTTCCTTTTATATAATTTTTCAATAGCAGGAAGTAGTATCTGTGAACATAAGATGATTTCAGAAGGAAGGTTAGGAATATGTGAAAAGTAGAACCATATTATTTCCTTAGCAAGGGCAAAACCCACTTCACTTGTGTATAAGCCAAGGTTACAGCTATAGCAAAAAAAAAAAAGTAGATAGCCCAGAAAAATCTTTATGTTTTGTTATGTTCACACTATACCGATAGGCTCCTCCTCCAAACAAAACAGTTATTAAAGAAGCTGTTCTCAGCCATACAGAGCATTACATCAAAGGATAGCGTCAAGGCAATCTATGAATGAATAAATGAATGATTCACGGAAGCATTATTAATAGAGAAGAAAACTCTATGGCAAGTTTTCTAAAACTGAGTGCCTATAGTTAGGCTTCGTAGCATAGTCTAAAGCTCTTCAGTTGATCTACCACAATATTTAAATACATACTTAACATACATTGTGCATACACTGGGGCTACTTAACATGCTTGGAGTCAAGTGTGTACTTAAATCTTTTCCTCGATCTGAGACAGAGTACTTAGTGTTTTGCCAGAGCTAAACTCTCAGGCCTTGAAAGAACTGGACTGTGGAACTATAATTTTTCAAACATACAGAAGCAAGATTAAAGTTCAATTCCTATGGCACTTGTCTTCAATAATTAGTTCTTTTCTACAGCGAAGGCTGTAGAAATTGTCTGTGTGCCCAGCCCTTTTCAAAACGGACTTAGAGGCCAAATTTTGGACACACACTTTTGGCGGTGTTGTTGACGAGAACCTCAACATGACCCAGCAATGTGTGTTTGCAGCCCGGAAAGCCAATGGTATTCTGGGGTGCATCAAAAGAAGCGTGACCAGCAGGTCGAGGGAGGTGATTCTCCCCCTCTACTCCACTCTCATAAAACCCCATATGGAGTTCTGCATTCAGCTCTGGGGCCCCCAAGATAAGAAGGACATGGACCTGTTGGAGCAGATCCAGAGGAGGGCCACAAAGATGGTCAGAGGGCTGGAGCACCTCTCCTGTGAAGACAGGCTGAGAGAGTTGGGGCTGTTCAGCCTGGAGAAGAGAAGGCTC
>JAVKLA010000017.1:9437587-9475074 GCA_034782735.1 Sagittarius serpentarius | reverse complement strand
GAGCCCAGGCCGGAGCAGGTTTGCTGTCAGGAGCTGTGACCCCGTGGGGGACCCACGCTGGAGCAGTCTGTGCCTGAGGGACTGCAGCCCGTGGGACGGACCCAGGCTGGAGCAGTTCGTGAAGAACCGCAGCCTGTGGGAAGGACTCATGTTGGAGAATTTCATGAAGAACTGTCTCCCGTGGGAGGGACCCCAGGCCGGAGCAGGGGCAGAGCGAGGAGCCCTGCCCCCGAGGAGGAAGGAGCGGCAGAGACACGGTGTGAGGGACTGACCCCAACCCCCATTCCCTGTCCGCCTGTGCCACTGAGGGGGGAGGAGGGAGAGAAAATTGGGAGTGAATTAAGCACAGGAAGAAGGGAGGGGTGGGGGGAAGGTGTTTTAAGATTTGGTTTTTATTTCTCATTACTCTACTCTGATTTGATTGGTAAAAAATTAAACTTATTTCCCCAAATCCAGTCTGTTTTGTCTGTGACGGTAATTGGTGAGTGATCTCTCCCTGCCCTTATCTTGATCCACGAGCCTTTCATTACATTTTTTCTGCCCTGTCCAGCTGAGGACGGGAGTGATAGAGCGGCTTTCGTGGGCACCTGGCGTCCAGGCAGGGTCAACCCACCACACTCCTAATCAAATGTTCTTGCCCTTTTTATTTTTTCATTTGTAAGAAGAAGGCCCTTTTTATATTATTTTCCAGACTGTAAAAAAGAACATTTTTTAAATGAGTACATGAACTGGTTGCCCAAAATTTGAGATCCAGGCTCAGAGTCATAGAGCAGATGGGGGACTGGCCTTTATTTTAATAAACCTGTATGAACACCTGCTGTGGTGTAAAAGCATTCTTTGCATCAATAGGTGACTTTAATTTGAAATTCATTATCTCGAAGAAAAAATAAATTTTTCAGCAAAATTGCTGTGTCCCTAATGAACTGTTAATTGCTTGACCACTTCAACAACCTATTCAGTGGTGGTAGGAAATATTCTGACAAAGCTATGAGTATGGGGCAACACAGTCAACTCCAGCTGACCATTATGGGAAGTAAGATGAGCTGCAGAAGCCACCCATTACTGCCTCACTCAGGCTTGAAGATGCGGAGGATATCTCCATCTCTCATACAGATGAACAATAAATGTACTTCAGCTCTCCGGAATTTTTATAGTTTAACAACAGAATCAATCTATCTGATGGTATTCTGTATTTCTCCTTAGGTAAGCAACAAAGGTTGATCTAAATCCTCCTCATCATCAATACCAAAGGTAGGCACTGTGGCTCAAGGTCCTATCAATAGAGAAGCTTATAATTTTAAAGGTGGGACTACACTCAATCGATCTTCACCTTTAAAAGAAACATTTTCAATAGTCTAAACTAATGAGATTACTTTCCATAGCTAATTGGTGGATACACATAAATGTGTACAATTGTGCAAAAAGCACTATTTCAGAATGCAGTATCACCTGATGCAGAGAAAGGTATGCAAACATATTTCCTGAAATTTTATGCTACCTCATAGGATAGCACACTTAATGCAATTAGTCTAAATTTTCAAATAACAATGATCTTGGTCATTATTTCTCTGCACAAAGATTTTAATAAACTTAACTTGTGCATTTTGGCCCCAAATCCCCAAAATACCAACACACAAAAACTAGATCCTGTGTCAATATTTCAAAATGCAGTATGTTTCCTCTTAACTCAGAATGACTGACTGAGTTTCTTTAATACATATTTAAAAAATCCTTTCGGTTTGGAGTTGAAGACCATGTTTCAGAGGACAGACCTTCTATTGTACAGCTCTATTGACACAGAAACATTTTTTGTATGTATGTTTACTTCTACTAGCAAACAAATGTATAAATCCATTTAGAATAATTTAAATTAAAGTATCACTAAATTATATACATAAAATAGTAGAATTATAGACAGGCCTTGGAAGTTGACATGTATCATAAACCATCCCCTGCAGGCACTTTATATATAGCCACTGTTTTGTGAGATAGGTGAATTTAATCTTCTAGATTATAACTTTGAAATGCATTTGCCCTTGTTCTATTTATTTTAGACATGGCCTAAATTTCTTGTGATGGAAGCATAATTAATCCTATTTTATATCTGTAGCTTCAAAACAAATAGAATCAGGTGACAGTTCATTTTTTTAATGAATGGTAATCTTTTAAAAATCTTAAAGTTTCTTCATTATAAGAAACTAAGTTCTCTGCTAAATACAACCTTCCTTTGCTTTTATTACTTGAAAAGGCAATTACTTCTTTTGTATCTTTCTAAAATCTATCTTTACATGCTAAGGCACAACTATAATTGTCCCGTTCAAGTCCCAAACTGACTACATTTCAGTAGTGTTATGTAAATAAAAAGTACAGCACGTTTGAGGAAGAAATACTTGACATCAACACAAAAAATTACCGTTACTGATCAACATAAAAAATTATGATTACCGATAATTTCAATAACAGTAAAATAAAACTGAGTCATGTTTTATTTTCTTTTTCCTCTTACCTTTGTTTTACTGTCAAAACAGGTAAATCCCAGAGCAAAGTCAACTGTGAAACACAGGGTATCCCCTTGCCAACTGCACATATATGTTTTAGACTGGAAAAAAAAGTATGATTTTTGAGAGAACAACCATCATCGTCATTTATCATATAGAAATAGTATTTTATGCAGTTTTTCGTGTGGGAAGACACTCAGCTGGCAACACTGGTACTGCTTTATATTATTACATTTTAAAATTGTCAAAACATTCTGACTGTAAGTCAGTATCAGATTTGTCAGCTAGACATTAACTGGAGGTCTTCTGTATTTCAGGTCACTCTTGTAAGGGATTCTTGGAAACCATCCCTTACAAAATGCAACACAGAACAAAGACAAATCTGACTATTTCAAATTTTCAGAAAACTGCTTAGATCTGACCTGTTAATGACTTCTGACATAATTTCTAGCAAATGTGCAGGTAACAGTGCCTAAATGTTTAGTCATTGCAACCTAATTATGAAAAAGCTATCTGTCTACCTGACCTCGGTCTGATTTAAACTTTGTAGACAGTCTTTTTTATTTTGCAACATTTTTTCATTTGTAAACATAGGTGACATGGCAGTGCAGCACTACATTAGTTAATGTTAGTTAATGTAATTTAATAAGAAGAACTAGTAACTATCACTCATTAGTTAGCACTGATACTTGCTAGACAGTGCTATATATACACCAATTCTTTGATCACCTTTCAGGTTAGAAAGAAAAAAATCTGGTTTATAAATAAACCCCAGAAGTTCTGTTTAAACTTCTGAATAAGCTTTACAGTAAAAAGTCAATTAACATTCTTCTTTACATGTGTTTTTTAGGCTAGCTAACTTGGGTATATGATGGATTCTGAAAGCACATGAAAAAGCTTCTGCTGATGATGTAACATGAAATATCTTGATGACATTTTTTTTTCTTCCAAGGGAGCATTACTTTGCTCTCATTGATACTGCATAAACTGCAATGTTGCCTCATGCTTAGACATTTGTTTACAGGAAATTTTTGTATCTGGATAATTTCTTTAAATCCCCTGAAATGATTTTAACACAAGAATGGCCTAGAGGCGATTGAAAGCATTAATAAACTTGCTTAAGTTGAAAATTGTCTTTTTAATTCTTTTAAAAAGATTTGTAGTATAATCTAAAACTTCTGCATTTAGTAATTGTAAAGGTTTCCTCATTCCACTACTAATAAATATTTTTAGAGTGCTACTAAAATAAGCATTTCTGAGTAACAAATAGGACATTTTATAAAGGATTTTGAAAGGGCTGGGAATGACATTAATTTATTAGTACGAATTAGTATTATAATCAGCTCAACAACGACAGAGATGTATATTAATTCTGAATAAATTATTTTGCTCATTGATGTTCAAAGGTCATATTATTTGGCATTTAAAAAGATATCAGTGACTGATATTCAATTAGAACAACATTTAAATATCCCTAAATTTTATTCAGTAATTATAAGGTGGCATTAAGCACCAGTCATAACTTATTCTCCATTATTTTCCAATTCAAAAGGTTATACTAGCTGAGCTCTGACTCAGGAAAGCAATTTTTAAAACATATTAAATTAGATTCCCCCAATGGGTAAGCATATAATTGCTCAGCCACAAATGGTGAATACTAAAATGAACTATGCACAAATAATTAGCCTGGAGTATTTTACAAATATTCAATATTTGCAAATAATGGAACTGATCTGGAAATTATTCACAGACAAATACTGGAGAGAAACAGAACATGCTGCACTGTCACTGTGATGAACATTACAAATAGATATATAAGGTTTGTACTTACAAAATACACTAACAGCATGTTCTTTACAACAGAATTAGTTTAGGTTTTGCTGTATAAATTTAAAAGCCTAGCTATGGCACTTCCTCAGTGACTTTAAACAGGTTCTCAGATAGATCTGTGGTAAGGACCCCCATCTCCACTCATTATCGCTAGTACAGAGCACCATCCCTTTTCATTCTTGCCTTTGGAATAAGCTTCCCATACACTCTCAATTGTGTTATCACCCTTGGTTACCTACAACAGTTGTTTACATGCAAGTTTAACATAAGAAATCTAGGCTTAGCTGTCTTTTAGTGAATTTTGCAGAAAATAAACCAGCACTGTGTATTATCTGGCTTGAGAACTCACAGTTTAAGCAAGACAGAGGAAAAGAATAGACTATTTAAAAAACCTTTCTTACCAATTGGAAATTAGTTTTTCTGGGCTTAGGTCTAATATTAGCTTATCACAAAATGTCTGGGGATTGCAAGCAGAGGTAGATGAGAATCTACAAAGTTATCAACCTTAAGATATGCATTAAAATATTTCCCAATCATACAGCTATACCCTAATAGCCACATTAATTTACATAGCTCATACACGTATGAAAATTCAAAACATTAGCAAATGTGGTATAGTGGTCATCTTTGGCTTGCACTGCTCCAGACAACATGTAAAAGTTTTTCCAGCTCTAACCTTGGTGATTCTGAACATTACGGGGATGTAGACTGGGAGTTTAAGCCTGATGAGATACTTCAGTCAAAGTATTAAGAATTTAGCTGTTAAAAGGAAGGCCTCATGCCTGAACTGCAACAGCTAAGAAAATTGTAGTACACATCCTAGATCAATGTTTTCCAAGCAATGATGAAATGATCTGTAGAATAATTACTTGTAATAAAAGACAATTACAAAACTCTTATCTGTGTAATTGTTCAGGTATCAGTATCTCAATGCATATACCTTTAACTCATGAAAAGATCATTAAGTTGATAATAACACTGTCCAAACAGCAGAACAGTGCTTCTGACTCATTCATAGAAGGAATTTCTTAGACCTCCTGTCCCTATTCAGAAGCATGGCACTGGTCTATCTTTGGCACTGGCATCTGTCCTGCCAGACCTTGAGAAGGCTTAATACTTACAATGACTACCCATATACGCTCACTGTCTTTCCCGTAGACATAGAGATTTCCCAGAAATAATTCAGCTTTGATCTGTCCTCCTCATTTAGCAGACTGTCTCAGGATCCCGGAGCTATTCTGCAGAACCAATGGATGTTTGGATGTTCCAGTTGCTTCTTTGGGCAGACTTGTGGTGGTCAGCAGGACACTATCGTGGTAGCACTGCACTGTAAATGTAGGTGGTATCACGCAATACTAATATTGTTGTGCACTAATTAGCATTATCTCACATACTGGCAATACCAGTCTTGAGCAGTCCTGAGCGCAGGTATTCTCTGCCTGTCTTGTCCATGCCTCCACACTGGGTCCCCTTCACCAGAGTAGCTCATGTGAGAGTGAGCAAGCCTCTTCGCTCCAAAAGCAGAAGGGGAAGGTTAAAAGCAGGCCACAGCGTTTCCTTCTTGCTAAATGAAATTTCTGCCTCTCCTCAGCAAATCCTTGATACAAAGCTGAACTCTGGTCTGTACATGAACTGCAGGGGACTGAGATTCCTGGAGAGGAGTAAGAAGGCTGGGTAGGACACAGAGTTAGAAGAAAGAGAGTCCTGGAAACTAAATGATGAGAAAAGGCCTGCATCTAGGAGCAGGAGGTGTCCGCAAGAGTGTGTAAATAGCCTTCTACTGCAGCCTTCAGAATGAAATTAAGTCCCTACATCTACTCTAGGGCAAGATTTCAGCCCTCTAACAAGGTCACGTCAGCTGGTCAGTAGTTTGTCTCTCACTCCCATCTACAAAACTCTTGACGCTTCCATCCCAGCGTGATGCTACAGTTAACTAATATTGTGAGGCCTGGGGAACTTAGTACTTTTTTCTGTTGTTGCTATCCACATCAATTTATCTTCCATGACTATGCACACATCTTGGAATCCACAGAAGGTAATGAGCATCGAAGGCTTGGGTTAATTACCTCTTAATGGAAAAAACAGAATGGCTTCTTTCATGTTTATCTTCCATCAGTTTTTACAACAGGGAGAGGACAACAGACAGGTTGCTTCAGTACTCTAAAACAAAGACCGATGTAGGGTTATGTCTAACAATGAGAGACTTTACAAATATGCTCAATGACAGGCCAATTAATTTCAAAACCAGCTTTTATGATCATCAGTTACGATGGCTTTTTCCCTCAGAAGGCAGGAATGTGTTTGTGAACAGATCTGCTAACCTAACAAGAAGGGCTTCAAACTTGGTTCATGGGTGTTAGGTGCTCAAGTCAAGAGGTGAGTAAATGCTAAAACTGGAGAATGAATGCACAGGAAATGACTACAAGAGGGACTTTCTTATTTCCACTCAGAGAGGAGGGCATAAATAGACCTCAAATACCTGTACAGTGAGAGACAGAGCCTGGGCAACAAAGAGAAAGGGGGAGAATTTCATGGGTAGTCACTGGCCTATGACATGGTTGGAAGCACAAAGACTTGGTGCGGAGTAGGCACCACTACAGCCCAGACACAGGCTGTTTAGGAAGGAGAGGCAAGAAAGAAAAAGAGGACCCCTCCTCTTCTTGAGTTGCCTTCTATGTGTAGGGACCCTTGGCCACACAGAGCCATAGTATGAAGCCAGAAGGAAGCGAGCATGCCCGCCAGATCAGACGCCTTCTGATTTTGGCACAGACATGTGGGTCTCCCGGGTAGGTGGAAGCCATAAGTAAGTTTAGTTGCTGTAGGGACTCTGCAGTGCAAATGCTTCTAAATGAACCTGGACATGCAATAGATTTTTGTGGTCACTGGAATATGAGCTTACTGAAATCCATTAGAGGGATGGTCTTAATTTACCTAAGTTCTGTCACAGGTGTCCAATGTAGTATCTCTGAAAATTTTTTTAAGACATAGAATCTTTTACTGTTACTCTGATGTGGGACTGTATTCTGTCCAAGAAACAGGGGTTCCACTTGTTTATGTTTGTCAGTAAAATTCTTTAAAACCATGATTACTAATAATGCCTGTCAGTTGAGATGTTACATTCTGAGATCATCAACAAAGATTCACAGTAAAAAAATACCATTTTATAGAATCAGGGTGGTCAGTTACCAACCTTTTCAGTCAGTATTCCTTTTCCTAAGATTTCCTTTATTTCCTTGGCAAATAAAGTTTCTAACGAACAAACGAGATTCAGTGATGTTGCTCATGTAAGGGCAACACAGAAAAATGACATAGTGTATAGCCCTTTTAATGGAGTTTACTTTTATAAATGTAGTGCTGTTGTTCCTAATGCCTCATCAAGCTTACAGTTTCAAAAATTTAGCGGATGCCTGGCTACATTGTGGTTAATTATTGTCTTGCATGAAGAAAAACCTCACTTTTGCTTTAACTATGGCATTCATATGCAATATATTAATTCATTTTTTACTCAGTTGTGTTCTGTTAAGCAGGATTCTAGGGGTTTTGATCCGCCAAAATACAGAAATAAATATCAGTCTTTTATTCTAAATGAATACAAATTTGGCCTGTACATGATCTTGCTTGTTTGTTTTCCAAAAAGCAATTGGAAAGTAGACAATACCATTACACTTTACTGCTTAAACTACACATTTCCCCTGCTACTCTGTCAACTACTTTATGGATGTATACATAAAATTGCTCTAAGATGGGCTGTAAAGGTTTATTACATGTAAGTGGGAACACAGACACTATTTCTCACTATACTCATGTTATAGAATTCAATGCATACTTTCTAAAAATAAGTGATAAAAATAACCAGACAGCAAAGCATTTGGGCAAGAACCATATCCATACGCATACAGTATACACATTGCACACTGTAGTGATATTATTCACTTACTCACTTTAACTTAAAATATGTGCTATGCCTCCATGTGGAAATAATATGCCATCAATATACTAAATGCTAAAATCTTAATAAAACTTTGCTTAGAACAAGGGAGTATTTCCATTAAAATCAAATTAACATTATTTTATTAATCTAGTGAATATATTTTCCAGAGACAACTCATCCCTTTTACATGTAAAATAACACAATTGATAAGAACACAGTTCTGGTTGTTCAGTAAAACAGTACCGACTTCATTTATTATAAAACAGCCATCATCATCTGGTTCTGTTCTTTCTCCTTTTTTTATAGTTAACCACCAATGAATATAGATAAAAGCCAATAACAATAGTGCATGCATTTAGCATGTTTCACTTAGTGATGACCCCCAAATCTATTAAAGTTAATGGCAAAGCTCTTTTGAGCTATTCAAGATTTGTCTGTTGTTATTTAATGTAAAAAAAAATTTAATCAAAGCTTAGTCATATGCAGATCAAAATTAAGTGACTAAAAATCTGACTGACAGAATGAGAAATACCCCAAACGGAGCACTTTTCCCTATTAAAGGAGTTGATTTTTCAACAAAGACCATGATCTCATAAAGACTTAAGAAAGTGAATTGTATACAGATGAGGAGGAGAGTGGAATTCTAATGGGCTAAATGTATATGAAGTGATTTGTTTGTCATTCTCTATTAAACTGAAGATTAACATAATAATTTAATTTAATTGTAAGAGTTTTCCCTAGAAACCAATTACTGGTCAACATTTCAATCATATTAACAGAAGAATCCAGGGTTGCCAATTTGAACTGATAAAATTTTAATATAATCCAAATATTACTGATACTTGTTTCAAACACTACCTCATACTACATTTAAATTTTTTTTAGTCTTTCTGTTAGTGTTAGTATCTGTAAGAAATGGGAGGAAGTTTGCAGGACTTTGAGGAACTTAAATGCCTGAAACAGAGAAGGACCTAAATGATGTGCTCTTTTATTATGCATTAGAAATAAAATAATGCACAACAGCATTTAAAATACAGTAAGAGTAAGGGAAAAAAAAGTACCAACAGCAGGCAGTTTGGAACACAGATTCTTGCATTAAGACTTTATACAGAAGCTTTGTACAAGCTATTAAAATCATACAGGAGTGACAGAAGTAATGTTTCTTAATGCATCCAATGTGTTTATCAAAACACAGAGCTTGGTGAAAACCTTAATATGGGACTGGCTATGTCAAGAATGAGCTTTTTTGAAAATTCCACTTTTAGCATGAAAAAACCCTGAGTAGGATGTGGAGATGATGATAAGAGCAACCAGAGTTGTTATGGTTGTACTGAGAAATATATCTCAGCCCACATACAGAGAGTGTACTAGGAGGCATACAAAATTAAACCCCTTAATTCTGAAGACAGCCTGCAAAATCTTCTTCAATAGTCTTTTCGCATAGAATTACGAGCGCTAAACAGAAGTAATTTTTAAACTCTGAAATTCCAAAATAGTTGAATTAAAAATGCACTTACTTTGGCTTTCTCATATTTTAAAATTCTGATTGTTATTTTAGGATAAAATATTTTATATAATATACCACCATTTTTTTAAAGCAAAACTTTCAGAAGACATTTATAAAGCACATTGAAAGCATTCTCACTCTGAGTCCACATTACATACGAGAAAATGAAATGACAATGAAATGTGACATTCACCAAAAGCATGAGAGTTTACAGAAATTTCATCCAGAACAGACTTCCAAATCTCAGGTGTATTCCTGTTCCAGATAACTGTGCAAAAGGATCAGTGAAATAATTTCTGTGAAAGTGACTGAATGAATACCATCTTCACTTAAAAAATGTGGCAGATCCACTCATTTGGCCATACCTTTAAGGAATTCATCATGTCACAATTAAAAGGTTACAGAACTGTGATAATTATGGATAGATACAATTAAAACCACTTTACTGAAACAAAACAGATCTGATTAAAAATCTCATACATTCCTTCAAGATCTGCAACTGAAGGAATTGCATCTTAATGCCCTAAAATGACTCTTTTTTACATACTTGACTGGGTATTAGTATAAAAAGTACATTCTCTTGTAAAAGATAGTGCTGTAATCTGATGATTTCAAGAAGACATTATAGTTGTTTTTTTTAAACATCGATGCACGTCTGTGGTTCAGCATATATGTATGCAAGAGACACACTGGCACTAAAAGATTTTTCAAAGGACTCAATGGCTCATTATACTTTCACCGAACTTCAAAGAAAGTTTCTATTGACTTCAGTAGAAGCAATGCTAGCTCAGTGCTTAGTGCTTGAGAAAATAACAGCTATTCTTAATATGTTCATGTTTTAAATGCTGGCTTTCTCAAGATACTGCTATGCTTGAAACTTTTGCCTTTAGGTCATGTATTACAATCTCAGCCACAGTCGTAAGTCAAATTCGTGCCACACAACAACTGTTCTAACTGAAATAAGTATCTATCTGATCTAATCTATTTGTAATCTGCAATGCTCGTGACATTATAGCAGCTAACTGCAAAAATGGTTCTTAGTAGAGCTCTCATTGGACAGACTGCCTTTTTGGAAAACTTCAGCATAAACGTGATTAAGCATTAAACTACTATCACAGAGAGACCAGGGCTACATGCACATGCGGCCTGAAGCAAATTGTGTTCCTATAGGAAGACTGGTAGGTCAACTAATTTCTCCTAAACCATAGTAGGTTCAGCTATTACTTGGCAAGACGAGCAGATAACGCAATTATGAATGCCTACTCATGGCCATGGCATTCTCTCTGTAATATGAACGTATGGCTAATGTAAATCTGACAGAAAAAAGAAGACTTGCTACCTCCTCTGCTGAACAGGCAGACTATGGCTTAAACTGGTTGTAGGAAAAGGCAGTGAGAGAAATGGAGGTAGGAGGACAAAATCAAAGGCCAGCAGCTTAGGAGTGGTCAGTGAAAATTCAAAGCGTACTCTTTAGCCTTAGCTTATGTCAGGAACAGATGGTACTACCTCATCTCTGTGCGTGAGCACAGCTTCGTGGTTTTGTAGCAGCTCACTTTTCCATAAAGAAAAGCAAGACACAACAGCGACTTGAATGTTTAACAGTTTCCTACCTGTAGATTGTCCCAAGTATATTTTCACATACCTGAGGCAGATTCTCAGTAGCAATCATAGTAATCAGGCTGGCACCATTCATCTTAGTGGAACTCTACTGGTTTACTTCAGCAAAGGCACTGACTTGTTTTTGATGCAGTTTGTTATTATATAATAAAGGCTTTTTCTTTTCTGGTGTTCTATAAATTCTGGAATTTTGCAGTTGAAAAAGCATTTTTATTAGAAATATCAACAAGAGACATTACTGAGTAGAAAATTCAGTTCTGAATCAATGACGCTTGGGCTGGGATTTTGTTTTTCTGCCTGATTCTTATAAAGGAATCACGGGCAGAGAATAATAGGGAACATCAACTCCTGAAAACATAAAGTCAAATATCAAAATTCTAAGGTAATATTAATCTATAAATTTGAGATTCCTTTAGTGTAACTTCTTGACAGCTTTAATAGTTTAATCCTTATTGAAGTCTATAAGATCCTCTGGAAAATAGTAACAAAACTAGACTCACACCAGATAGTTGTTATCCAAATCTTTGGATTTATAAATAAATATAAATATATTAAGACATATATACTAAGAGAGAGAGGGAAACACAGAAGTCTTTGGATTTACCCTTTCAATATAAATAATTTGTAATTTTAAGAATATACTCCTATTTTTAGAAATACTGACGCAGCTTCATGAAAATCAACATCTTACATTAATCATGTTTAAATTACAGAATATGTAAACAAGATTTTGTTCAATACCCTTGTAAACTGGTACATTCTCTTGCTTTTGTTAACATTATAATAGGTGCATTGCTTGATTCTCACCTGGCATCTGAATTGTTGAATTATTAATCATTTTTACAAATGTATTTACAATTAGTCTGTATGGTTCTCAGCATTTTTCTTTGTGTTGGAGAATGGTGGTTTTTTGCATCAGTGTGAAACTGAATTAGAATCTAATAGCATTTCTGAAGATGACCAGTTAAATTGGAATTGTAGTAAGTTTTCTGTATATAATGAAAGCAATCTAAAACTTAATTGTGTAATTAAACTGAGTGCTTCTAGTAACAAACTGATAAGTATCTTTTAATGACTCTATAAATCTAACCTAATCTAAATGCTATTTAATATCTCACCTGCATTTAAGGAGGATATTCGTTTAGTTATTTGTTTGTTTCAGAAATCAGTTCTGAAATTAGCATATGGTGGCATCTCCATTCTTAAAGGGATTCCTCTGTATAATTCTGTTTCATATATGCTTTGTCATCATCACAGAATATAAAGATAATTAAGATAGCATTGCCAAGTGTATTTACCATTTTTGCATTTTAAATGTATTATTTGGAGCTCACAAGGATTACAGTGTGATAACCAATCCTGTTTTACTCATCCTCTCAGTTTACCATGAAAGATTAACAGATTGATAAACTAGAAATGACAATTCTTATTCAGACTGCCTAATTTCTGTTAGATTTTGTTGATTTAGGTGCACTTCTTATGCTCAGTCTCAGAGAGTGACGTAGACTACCATTTCTCAAGCATCACTTAATTCCCAAAGATGCCTAGAAACTATGAGTGTGTTTTGACTGCAAAGTTACTGAGGCACCCAAGTCTTCTGAGCATCTCAGAAATCAGGTAGTTGGAAGAGTTAGGTTAGCTGGGAAAGAAAGACGAATGGAAAGATACCTGACCTCTGCCCAAGTCCCAGTGGGGTCACAGTCTCCAAGATCTATGCACGCAGTCACTACTATATTGATATTTTATACAATATAGTCAACTAAATGCTTTTAAAGGGAAATTATGAGAAAATACTGCTTTCCTGGAAAGGTTACTGAAATCAGCTGGAAGCAGCCTATTCACTTCTGTATGTTTTCAGTTAGTTCTAGTGATTTAACAGAAATACGCATGTAAAATTAAGTAACAGTCCAGAACAAACAGCAGGTGGTCGTAGGAATGAAGAGATTGCATAGATTATTTGCTGAGCTGCGAAGGAGGGATGAGTGGGAAGCAGCACATGGACAAGTTTTATAACGAAAACTTTAAAACCATAAATATTTACTAGAAAAACAAGAGGTGGAAACCAAACCCTGCCAACAGTATGGATTCTAAAGGGATTTTTACAATAAGCAATGTATGTTTCATGGAAAGCAACTTCATCCTTCTCAGATGAGAATATTATGAATGGGTTAGAAATTAATTAAAACTGATGAACTGGTAAAATCTATGACAAGATATTACAAGGAAATTAAAAAGATGAATGGAAGAGAGAGTATCAAAAAGTAACCAGGACTAGACACTTAGTCAGAGATAGTCCATCAAGGGAAAGAGATACAAAGCTGAGGAAAGGATATTGTGTAAACCACTTCTTCAAAATAATTATGTGATTTTTGTTTTGTTTTGTTTCAAACATCAATAATGTGGTTGTAGACTCCGCAGGCATTTCATATAGATAGTCCTGAAGAACACACAGTATATAGAGGGAAATGTTAAAAGTCTGGAACAGGAAGATGGTCAACTAAGGACACAGTAAGATATGCTGTTCTCATGTCTGACATCTTTCACATGTGTGGAACACTGCTCATGCTCACAGATGAAAACAGAGACTGGCCAGACCAACCAATATTGAAAAGGAATTCATCGTTGCTTACAAAACAGAAAAGGAATTCATTAACTGCATTTGTTTTAAATATTGTTTCTTTTTTAAGGAATTTTAATCATGGTGTTTTAACAGCACAATATTTGTGGAAAGACAATTGAAATGGGAATCCTATAGAAACAAAGCTCCAGGTTTGCACACACAATTATTCCCAATAATTATTTTTGCATTTATCCAGGAACAGACATAATTAGCAAGCAATTCTGAGCCACAAAGAGCCAGTCTGGCTTACATGTTAAGCATCAAGAATCTCACTACAGAGAGTGCTTTGTTGTTAACTCTTAGGAAAAAAATTAAATGTTAAAAATACATAACAAAGAGATAAAACATCCACAGGGGCAGATACATGTTAACTGAAGTACAAAGAAGGAAAACATGGGATAACTGCATCATACATTTATGTTCATTATCAGCTTGTTTTGGATTTCCAATAATGCTGACATGACATGGATTTAACTGAAATATTATTACTATGTTCATTTAAAAAAAAAAAAAGGTTACTTTTAATGTATATTCTTCACAGGAGGCACTTGTATCATTCCAGGAACATGAATTTTACTGCTAACATTTCTCTTAGCACAATACATTCATATCCCTGTCCCCAACAAATACATATCATATTTTTGTTTCCAGGGTTTATTCGTCTGTCAAGATCAGTCACTGAGTTACAAAACAAAATGGGAAGAAGTTCGCTAGAAGTACTCACCTTTAAGCACAGAAAATAACCACACACCAAACCTTCATGATTATTCTGTTATGATTGACTGGAGTCCAACTTCTGACCTATTTTATTTTTTGCAGGAACTCATATTAAACAAATTTTTTTGTCGAAGTAAAGTAAATGGTTTCATGAAACTAGGTTATTCAGCTGTATGAGGATTCAAAAGAGCTTGCAGCATCTGCTTCACAGCTGGAAGCACACAGGGAAGACTTTCTTTCATGTTTAAAAGTTGCTAGTTAAATGAGGAGAGTATGTAACCATGTCTCCTCGCTATACACCAACTGCAGGTATTTCAGTGACACTGCAGTAGATGATTTTCCCCCTGCATGTTTTTTTCAGTCTCCTGAGAGCTCTTCCATCTTGTGAAGTAGATTCCTGTTCTCTGTCTTCTGCCATCCATGTAACAAGTACAAAGTTTAAAGATGCCAAAACAGTTAGCCCAACTTTTCCACAGCTGGCAGTAAAATGTATTACTGTCACTCTTTCCTCTGTCCGCTACCAAATACCATTGCAATATCCTTCTCTGTTCTTCTGTGGAAGAAGACTGAGAACCCCAAAGGTGCCAATCATCCTATCAAGACATTTCTGCATTAATTTAAGTCATATCCAAGACTCAGATGAGTCAAGGTAACTTCTTTTGGAAAGAACTGTTTGAGGAGAGGGAATAATACCGAGAAAGTAACTTAAGACAACACTGAAAAAACATGGAATAACATCCCATAGTACTGACAAGACTACCCTGAAGGGTCAAAGAATTAGTAAGATATCTGGAAAAAGTGCTAGCCTTTTATTTTTAAAGACTGTCTACACTGTAAAAAACTTAAGAAAAATAATTACTTCACCTGAGCACCATTCATTGGTCTTGCACTGTTTAGGATGTTCCAGGTGAGACAGAGAGGCTTGCTGGGATTTGTGGGAGATGACTGAACTTCTAGTTACGATTGAGAGGACTTCACTGCCTATCTTGCTCTATTGCAACGCTGACTTTGATTACCAACCTCATGGAAATACTTTTTAACAGCACTTTTCCTGCCTTTCAACTGCCTTCCTGCCCTACTTCTATTGCATTTTTATTGCCCCCATCTGTCCAAATTATGCCATTAGTGACTACAAGATTTTTTTATAGAAAGAAACTATAGGTATTTCTAGCACACGGATTTAACATAAGTTTGCTTGCTATAATTGTTTGTAAATAAATTCATTATATCAGGATCAGTGAATTTCACAGTTTCTCAGTTAGAGAAAGACTCCTTTTTGTAAGCATTTGCAGCTTGAAATATGCCTTTAAGATAGCAGAAAGGGGAATGATATTGTGAGAGGGATTTCTTCCTGCTTTATTGCATTCTTTCTGCCATTTAACACTGCTGCCATTTTCAGAAGAAACATATTAAAAAAATCACACAACATGAGCAGTATAAAATTCAAAAGCACCTTTGAACATACCACTGCACCTTAACATTTGTTTTCATAAACTGTGTAAGGACAGAATCTTCTCAGAAATACAATTCCTCTTATAGAAACACTAAACATAAAGAACGTGTACAGGATAATGTTAACAACAACTCTGTCCGAGCAAGATCCTAATGACCCTCAACAGAAAACAGAACCAAGCCACATTTAAATAAGAATGGCTGAAATGACACAGTGCAATCCAATACCTGCCATGAATCTTGCCCAGTTATTTATGAATGAAAATGAATTTCCAACTGAAATTATGATCCTTCTCCAAAAGAAAGAATTTTTATGGACAATCTAACCTACCAGTGACAACCTTTAATTTTCTGGATACTGAAATGCCAGTTCTTTTTCTATGGCTTAAAATAATGTATGTAATGTTAAGTTGCACCTCATTCATGCTGCTCTTGATATCCTCCTGAAAAGAAGGACATTAAAAGCAGCACTTATGTCTTGAAGGAAGAAAGAAAATAGTGGAGTCAAAAGATTTTTCACTGCTGGAGAGTGACCGCAGTGCTCTGCATCATACTGACATAGTGGTTTACAACAAACTTGAATGTATGCAACTGAGTGAGAGAAAATTAAGATATGGGAACACACATACGGAGACTTAAACACTGTAATCAGGATTTTAATTGAATGCCTCTCCTGGAGGTTTCAGTTACGTTAAACCACAGCTGGAGGAAATTTTAATGTCTTTTTTTAAATTTTAATGGGGTATCGGTCTAGAAGATTGTTGGATTCAAATGACAAAAGATCATTGCACAAGCAAAGAATCATCCCTTAATTTAAGATTGTTAGGTTGTAAAAGAACATCAAGTTTTGAGATTTAACAATAAATACTTCAGAAATTGAATCAGCTACAGCACCAGCTAATCTCCACCCTTGTTATACCTAATTTTAACTCTGTATTATCTGCTTTTTATATCGATAATTAATAGGAACATTGAATGGTTGGCCAAATGGTCGTATCCTAATTTCTTGAAGAGTTCATGTAAGAAAATATTTTATGCATACTCCATATGAATTATTAATCCCTCCCTGATGCCCAGCAATTTTTCAGGAAGAATCAATTTTTTTCTGAAGAACTGCATTCCTTCTAAGAAATGCAGGAGCAACAGCATCACCATTACAAAATGTTCTTCGTTACCTCATCAGTCTCAAGAGACAATTGGAAGGGTTCTAAGTAACCACCTGCAAACCTTGTTAGAACCCTCGAGATTTGGAAATTCAGAAGAGCTGATTCAACACCTGTGCTAGGATTCCTGCTCCTTGCAAGCTGTGCTAATGCAATGCTGCGATCCAGTGCTCTCGCTATTGCAAACACCTTTAGGAGGTCTCTGCAAACCCAAACATACCAGATCAAGCTTGCATTTGTGCTAAACTGTGTAAATATGTTTTTAATTGGAGAAGGCCAGTACTTTTAATCCATACATTCCCGTACCACTGTTCCACTTCACTTAGGAGTATGGATCTAGATATTCAGCAAATAACTTGTTTATATAACAGTACAGAGGTGCTTAAATTGCAACTTAAATCAAAATTAATTTATTTTCTCTGCCTTCATACCACAAAACACCTCCTTTAGAAGTATCTGCTTTAGGATAAGCACAATCTTTCTTTGGACTCCACAATGCTAATAGACACCCACCTTTAGACAACTATACCAGGAATCTTGATCTTAAATTTAAAACCACCAAATGGGAAATGTACCCTCAGATCTGAGAAAATAATTGACTTGAGAGAATTCTACTTGCCAGTAGAAAGTGATAATCTGCTGTTTAATTTTGAGAATTTACGACTATCACAAACTTTCCTCTCACTTTTACGTTGAGTCTTCAAATGCTTCCAGTGTTAACAAGAACAATCCCAATTTACAATTAAGAATATAAGAGCAAAATATTTCTTCTTTGAAAACAGAACCATTACGTAAAACTAACAAATTTACATTATGTGAGTGGAAAATAAGCTTTCTGGAAGAAAATGTTCAAGGTGGACTAAAGAGCCTCCACAGAAATTGTTTTCCAGTGGTAAAATGTATTAATTTCCAGTTTGTTATAATCAAGGTCAACTTCCAATTTTCAAACTGTCATAGCACGCTCACAGACTGTTATTACATAGTCATTGACCTACAAATACTGATGTTATGATGAAGCTTTCAGAAGCCTTCGGTGTATTAGAGTGTGCTCAGATCTTTAGTCATGGAGCACATCAATCTGATGCAATTATTAAACATACAAATTATCTAAAAATTTTTTATACTTATTTTACTGATGAAATGGCTCCAGGATTTAAATTATTCATTACTTACCCCTGTTCTTTGAACTTCCAAGAAAATCGCTCTTTGAAATGATTTCTCCCACACTGCCAACTCACTGCCCAGCTCTACATTGAAATAATGACTCTTGCCATGTCCAACCATAACACTGAAACAATATGGCCTCTGGTCTTCAAGATCAAAGTCCTGATGAATACCTAAATACAAGTTTGCTTGTAGCCAGCAATCGTCAGCAAGCCAGAGCTGAAAGACATGTTTCAGTATGTGATTCTTCATCATCTAGCAAAAACAAAGAGTTAAAACAACACTGTCTTCTCTAACGGATGGGTACTTGGATACATTATGTCATTATGTTAATAAATGTGTTGAAGAAATGTTCTGAGCAACTTCTCTCTTTGCTTCTTATTCACTTTACCCTGTATCATGTAATCCGAGCTACTTCTGCAGTTCCAAATACTGTCACAGGTACCCAAGCAATACATACATAATTTAAAAGGAGTTTGTAGCAATGTATTGTTTACAGTGAAAAGGAAGGAAATCCCTGAATTGTTTGAATACAATTCAAGAGCTGTGTACCAGCTTTACAGGAGGATACAACTACTCTGTTCTAACTGGGTTCCAATATGCTAAACACCAAGGAATGCAGTAATTTATCAAGCACCCAAGGGCTAATTCTGGAAATGACAACATGAGCTTTCAAATGTCCCCTAATAGCTGCCAATGCTGCTCTGCAACTACAAGGGGAGTGAAGTGAAATCACCTGCCATCACCTTCAAGACGAAGAGAAACTTCACATTAGTCTTTCCTAATAAAAAAAAAATCTCTGTGACAGAAAGTTTTGTAAATGAAAACAAATTCTTACAAGAAACTTCCCTAACCTTTCAAAACTTCATTGATTACCGTAAAAAGAGAAAACTAAATAAAAAAGCTACTGCTTCTACATCTGAGTACTTTCACTGACCGAATTTCCAAACTATGCATTTTTTTATATTTCAATTTATCAGATAGGGCCCTTTCCTATCTCCATTTCTCTATGATGGCATGGGACAGAAAAGATTGAAAGAACAAAAAAAGTAATTTGCAAAGAGAATGTTATTTCTTACTTTCTAAAGTCATCTGCAAACAGAATTTTGTTTCTCTAGCGCTCCAGGTTAGGTTTAGGAGACTTGACTCTAGTCAAGCGGATTTGAGGTGAAAGCAGTCATGTTTGACTGAACTTAGGTGGCTTTGAAAAGACCAGAATGCAGCTCTGCAGTGGCACCCAAGTCCTAGAATCTGGTAGTCAGGAAAAGCCTTATGAAGATTTAGAATTTATTTTTCCAATTTATTAGTTTCTAACAGTCCATCATAGACTATTGAGGCTACAGTTGAAACTCCATGCACACAAAACCAAACAAACTGGAATTTGAGCATCCAAATGTAATGTAAAATATTCCAATATATGTAAAATAAATTCTTAAATGTTCAGGGTCTTGTGTCCCTCCTGTTCTAGATGCACACACAATCGCCCTCGCAGGACAGCAGTGAAGATCCACTTTTTAGTAATGAAAAGCAGAGGAAAAAACCGCTCTGCTAGCACACCCTCCTCAGTGTACTGCTCTCATATTCACAAACAGGATTAAAATACTCAGATGGGAACTGAAAATTTTGCTTGTGCTGATGAATTACTGAATAACACAAAGCTAGCAAACCTAACCTTATGCAATATACTCAAGTCTCGTCTGTTAAGCTACGGATGTTTTGTGGGGCACCTCAGAAGCAGCACATAATGCCACCAGGGTACGCAGCACCCTGTTGTCAAAAAATGGCCCTGCAGCTACCCAAGGAGAGAAGAGTCTTGAGGAATTTCAAAGTTATTTTATGATGCTCCTTTGGACTGGTGAAAAGGAAGCTGAACAAAATACCTGCGTACCACCTGGTGTTCAGCAGCTATGGAGTGACAGGTATTTTACATCTACATCTGCTGCAGGACTCAATGCTGCTCATCCCGGCTCACAGACTACTATATTAATATTTTTTAATTTGCCTGTGAAAATGTGATGTGTGAAAATGCCAGGCAAAAAAAAGAAAATAAACTGTTTTTAAGATAGATGGCTTTTAAAAATGCATCTAATGTTCTTGCCCCTGAAAACTACAAGTTTTCAGTAACAGTTCTGGTAAATATGCAATATGAGGTAAGGTACAGGAAGAAACACGAGATAAAAGAGATCACATTTTCAGTCATCTGGTTGTTACCACTAAATGTCCATGAATATGAAAGTGCATGATATATGTATGAATTTTAGTTCACATATTTGCATATACATGTTTGTGTATGCGTGTATTTATATGCATGTATACACAAATCTAAAATATAGCAAACATACTGTTTTAAAATGTTGTTTCCATATTTTCCATGTTTAACTCTTGTATCGTAATAAACATAGATGAGAAGCTTACAATTAGGTGAGAAACAAGAGCATGTCACCTTAAAATCCATCTTTCGCAAGAAGATAAAATAGCACTCCACCACAGCTTTGCACTAGTTCTAACTAGTTCGAATCCTTAAGAATACCCTCCCCAAGTGGCAGCTTTTACAAGATAAAGTCCATCTTTCAGTCTGCCATGTAGAAACTTAATCTCTTAAGATTTTTTCCTGTTTTTTTGGATTTGCTCAGTTTGCCCCATTGCCATTTATACCAAAGAATCAACAGAAAAGAGGTTAAAGTGTTGAATTTGAGCTTTTGCACTTTAGCTAATGTATTCATGAAGACCTGCAATTAAGCATTCATTTATTAAAATGTCAAGAACATTAAAGAGTTGAATCTTGGGTAGTTTATTTCCTACTTCTTTTTCTTAATGAAAAAGTATCACAGAATTTTCTTTAAGGATAGATTATCCTTGAAATTACCAGAATATTCAAGGAAGGACTGAGCTTCTAATCAGTAGTAACATTTAAAGGAGAAAAAAAAATGAAAGCCAAGATCCAAACTACAGCAAAATCTTTTCAAAAGGCATAATGAGTATATATTTCATTGGTGCCTGACATATTTATCAGGAAAAAGTAAATTTAAAAAAAAGATTAAGGAGACCAAATAAATAATCTGAGACAGGACCTCTGCTCTTTGTTGCTGTATCAATGATGGGCAGAACCTGAAGTTGCCCATGTGTACCCAGCTGGAGACATGGTCATGTTAAAATAATGCTATGCCTACAAGAACATCGCTGTGCTCCTGCATCCTGCACTCCGGAGCTGAGCTCAAGTCCCGAACTCCAGGATTGCTATTTTCCTGGCATGGCACTGGCCAAGACCCTTCCCTCTCCCCACTTTTGCCAGAGGAGGGAACCTTACTCCCCTGCCCAGTGACAGCAGGCTTACAACAGAGAAAAAACAGGCAGCGATGGGCTGCAAAATTGGCAGTTGACATCAGCAGAAGCTCTTTTAGCAGCCAGTTAATGGGACTGACACTTCTGTAAAATGCAGCTGTCAGCTTATATTTGAGAGATATTTTTTCTGGATTTCTATAAAATTCTGTGTGCTCCTTGCTCTGATGCTTTTAACTTCATCATGTTTCCAGTTTCTTTCTTTTTTTTTTTTTTTAAATCACAGTCAACAAAATTGGTATAGGAAACATGCCCATGTTTTTTAAAGTCAGCTTGGGACAAGCAGTTTGAGCAGTCAGGACATGGAAACTCCCCACCACACCATTCTTTGAAGAATTTGGTCATTTACTGCTACACAGATCTCCCCTCTACGCTGAACAGGGCACTAAAGGGGAATGGAGTGTTATTGTCAGATCTACAAAATTGTTTTCACTTTTCCTTCTGTAAATTGTCCTGAATAACTGTGTTGCATCAGGGGGGAAAAAAAAAGAAACAAACAAAAAAAAACCCAAAACCCCAAAAGTTAAGCAGTTCTCCATTAGTGCAATGTTAAGTCAAGATCTGTACAGGCAACAGAGCAACAACCTTCCTTCTCCACAACATTAGTAGATGGTCAAAGGAGGAACAGTAGAGAGTAGGACAGCAGCTGGTGAGAACTAAAGCTGATTTGAAATTTTTCAGTGAAACAGCATTTCATTTGAAAAGACTGGTATTTTCTGGGGGGGGGGGGGGGGGGGGGGGGGGGTTTTTTTTCCCCCCCCCCCCCCCCCCCCCCAATATGTTTGGTTTTACTGTCTTGGGCAAGTAGGCTCTCATCTAGCCTTACCTCACCTGCAAAGCAGGTTTTGCTTAGCTGGTAGAGAACTAAATTAATCTATCTGATGCAACTTACTAGAAAGTATCTTCTGTAACTCAGTTATTGAAATGGACTGTTAAGGTTTTGCCCAAAATCCTTGCTTGGGACAAACTAAACAGAAAACGTGACACTGTCTCTAGGTGGTAGAAAAAAAAAAAGAAGAATTCTATGGTACACAACTGCAGCATGTTGCCCTTTGTAAGGTAAAACCTACTATTTGCATGTGACCTAAAAAGGACATAATTTTATACTCCTAATTACTGAAATTAAATGAAAGTGTCTTCACATAGATCAGTAATTACAGCAAAAGCATTCATCACAATCACTTAAAAATCCAAGCCACTAAGAAAAAGAGCAATATCCAGCTTCATTATGCTCAGCTGTGTGTCTCACCTGAAAAATTTCTTCAATATGGCAGCATTTTAGTAACTTACTCACTTGGAGTTTAATCCATTTTCCATATTCTCCTGTATTTGCATAGCTAATGCATTAGCCATTACAAAGAGTTTTTTTTTAACAATAGATGAACTATTTGAATGTTAGCTGCTCCTAGTTAAGATTAATTTGAGATTATCATTAACCGGAAAAGGCAAGCTTTCTTTACTAAATAGTATCAATGTAATTGTTAGGAAACCTACCTTGTGAATTTTAAATAGAACCTCACAGAGGTTATAGATTTTTTCAGCTCGTACCCAGTCTAGTGTGCTTACCTATAATATCAAAAGAAAATATTAACAATACATTCTTTATTCTAAAATCATGTACAGATGAAAAAAATTGAAAATATTTCACCCATCATTATTCTACTGGGTGCTCTAAATATAGGCAAGTTACTACATTTAATACCCAGCATTTAGAAAAGTTTGTCAAATAGCATTCAGTTTTTACAGAAACAGCACCTACAGGAGTCTTACTATAATTAAAAGGTATTAAATAATTTAATTGATGTTTTTGCCCATTATTACTACAGTATGATGGAAACCTCTTTGTAATCTCTGTGGTGAGTTACACAAGCATATTTAATTTCCAATATGCTAACACAGAGAACCCAGAATCTCAAACCCAGAGTCATTCAGCTTTATGTCTCAATTAAAAAAAAAATCTTACAATCAACAGACCAAGATGCATTCCTAAATTCAGATTTGAGTTTACATACACTAGGGTACCAATACCTTAATATTTGTATTAAAAACTGAAAAGGACTATGTGACTGCAATATTTGAAATTAAGAAGAATGTCAGCTGTGTGCTTAATAATGAATATGAAAAGAAATATTTTTTGTTTTCTTTTGATTTCATTACTTTATCCTGTTGATGAGACAGCCTGTTAAAATTTGACACTTAGAATGATATTGGAAGTTTTCCCCTAAATTCTAGTTCATGATATAATGTGATAATCTGTTTTCTTTTAAAAACAGTGGATAGCCTATGTAGTTCAAGAAAAAAATAGAACCTATACATGGGAAAAATACAAGGGGAATACACATTATTTTGATTATATCTTTTAGAGCAAAATCCTAGCTCTTGGTAAATGCACAGGAATGGCTGCATAGATATATGAAGAATTTGACTAAATTGTAACTCTGAGGCTTTTAGCACATGGAAATAAGTGTTTTGGCGACTCTAATAGCAACTTGGATACTTTAAAATACTAGGGCAGATGCAGCTTTGTCCTGTTCCTTCCCCCCCTCCCAACAGGAAGAAAGCAGAAAAATTAAATTAGATTGTTTAGGTAAAGCAAAATTTGGCTGTAAAACATCTGGCTTCTGTGAATGAAACTTAACTAGGAAAAAATGATGAAATTCAATAACGGATTCTTTTTCTCTGTATTCACAGTAGCACATAGCTCACCTATAATAATCAACCTTGTTCGTAATGTTTTGCGTGAAGATCAACATGAATTTTTAAAAGTTTATTTTTAAGTTAAATTTCCAGGTCTTCATAAAATCTAATCCCTTAAGCAAAATGGTAATAAAATGGTGAAAATGCAAACCACTACAACACTTAGAAGCAGACTGATGTGACTTCTATTTTTTATCGAATGTTATTTCGGAGTGCCACTGGAGGAGTAATGTGAACTTGGGGTTAGTTTCTTTCTGATCTTATATGCCCTTATGTCCACACCAACTGAAACTAATGAACACTATTATCGAGTAGACCTCACAGCTATGTGTTTCAAAGCAATGTTTCAGAATTTATTTGAATTTTTTCTTCTTAGTGTGAAAAGCATCCCACCTAAATTTAGACATCAGACGTATCTAATCTTAACAACCTAATCTAATTTTTAATAATCTAATCTTAATTTCAACATATTGGGAAAGAAGGAAAATTAAAGAAAAAGAGGCAGTTCTTTCTCCCAGTTTCTCTAAATTTAACTTCTAGATGACTACATTTAGGTGAGATGAATCACCTATTACAAATGGGACTGAAGACCTCTGGAAGAGAAAGTTCTATCACTACATCTTTTCAGGGTATAAAGGGACTTGTATTCTAGGGTTCTCCATTTGACGTTTTTTATATTTGAACAAACAAATGACAAACATCACTTGAATACAATGCATGCAGTAGAATATGTAAAAGCATGTTATATACTTTCTGTTTGATTATAAACAATTTCTCACCATAAAATAAAGCTCGAAACATTACATATAGCTACCTTTAAAAGTACTTAGTACTACTTTAAAGGAACTTTGTCAAATTTAAATCTAATGTTAGCTTTTTTTGAAAATTAAAGCAGTTCTACATATTATCCTTGTCCTCCCATCACTTCATGAGATGTAGCAATTTTGAGTCGTACATTTCTACTTTTTAGATTTCTGTTACTGTTTTCCTTCTAGTAAGGACCATTCAATATTTTATTTGAGTTTTGCTTTTTAATTATTGCTCAGAGTAATCAATAACACAAGTTTAGAAACAACCGAAACTAAGAAATTATAAAGCCAATTCATAAAGAAATATTATACATTTAAACATGCTCACATAGAGCAAGTACTGCAGGTCTTTGCATAATCCTTATTTACAGGGAAATCTTTTTTACTTTGATGGCTGTTTTGAAGAGAAAATAATTAAATAATACAGGTTTTGGCCCATTACTGTCGATCCTCAAAAGGGATCTTCATGCTTCTTGCAAAATAAAGTTTACAGCCTGGAATGGTGGCTAGTTCATCATTTGGTCTTGAATTTCTCGAAGGGAAAGATTCTTTTCATTCTCAGTTAATAGCAGGAGAATCCTTCATTCCTATTAGTGGCTATACAAGATATAAAAGCATAAGCACTGACTTAATCTGCTGTTTGTGAAACTGAATTAGAGTGATACAGGCTATAACCTAAAAGCTGTTGAGACATGACTGAACTTCCATTTGCTCATATCATTTGTTTTGATTCCCGAAGATTAATTTAAACTGTTGGGGTTCTTTGCTGCTATTAATGATGCTATCATGGACTATGGTGACACTGCTGCGCCATTAAATTCACTCTGAGTACTTCAGCCTTCTCCCCATTATCCTGCACATCTCTTTCATCCTTTGACTCTCTGTAACCTCTTATGACTTCTTCAGCAGAGATAGCTAGTGATGATGATAACTGTTGGCACCTATATAAGCCAAGATTCTCTTTTACTGTGTTTGTCAGAGGAAGGCTACCATACTTAAAGCCAAGAGTGAAACAGTCTGAATATCATAGTGTGCAAGGTCATCAGGAGAACACGAATGACATGTTGAGAGGGATCTTAAGGAGGGGAAGCAAACAACAAAGGGATACTAGAATTCAAAGAGAGAGCTGACATTATTTACAGTTTCCTCAGAACTATCATAGTATGTCTAAATTTAAAATGTCGTTATAGATTTTGCTTGCATTGCTTTAAAAAAATCACAAATGATCATATACTTCTAGTCAATGGGAAAAGCTGGAAAGAATCAGAAAAGTTCACAAAAAGTGCAATATCCTTCATTTGCTTTAAAGGATGTTTCAGTTTAATGCAGGTTTATCCATCATCACACATTTAAGAACTGGGTAATGATAAATAACTAAGATAAATGAGATACTGAAATATATTCCTTAAGCAATAAAGAAGTTTTTCTCATTATTTCCCCTTGGAATTGTTCCTGTACATATTCTATACATTGCAATTTCTTGGGTTTATTTTAGCGTGACAAGATAATTGTTTTTGTAGTGGAGCATTTGACAAAATGTTTCAAAAAAGGTGTATTCAGAATGGGTCACTTAATGAGACATACTTTCATTCATATGAATTTAGTTCTGATAAAGTGTCAAAAATAGTGTCAAGATACATGAAAGCACCAATTAGCATTCAGTGAGCTTCCACTTTAATTCTGGTTTGTCTAATACATGAATTTATGACCAATAGTAGCTGAGTGCTATTATTATTATTGGAAGACCAACTCCTTAGCTATCTCAATGAATTATGTGATGTATTGAATACTTGGTTTTGTAGATATTTGGCTATATTAATCCTTTCAGAATGATTGTAAAATAACACATTTGTAAACTCACATATAACACTGAGCTGATCACAGAGATAATAAAAATGAACAGACAGAAAAATAGGAACCTGAAGTTACAATTTTAAGTTCATAATGAGAGACTGATATAAGTATGTAGAGTTACCAAAGAGCTAAGTGTTGCAGAAGTACTTTTTACTTCAGTATGAGTTTCTGTAAGTTCCTCATGTTTTAGTAACAGGCATTACAGTGGATTTCTGAAAATAAACAAACTACTAAAATCTAGTTTTGCTTAGATGAAGCGATCTCAGCATCAGTTTAGGCTCATATTCCAAATACACTCAGCTTTAAATGTGTGTGTTAATCATTGATTTTTCTTTAAAAAGTTATGCTTTAAAATCAAGAGAAAACAATAGTTAACCTCATTTTGACACATACATGCAGTAAACAGCAAACTGAAAAACAGTTACTCCCTAGAAGAGAATTCTGCAATTACAAAATAAGCATAAAGGATTTTCATGCCTATTCAGAGATCAGCACTAAAGGACTGACTAGACACGAGAAATAAATATGGGGTGCATGTAAAAGAGAATCACACTTCAAAACTCACTAAAGTCAAAGGGAACATAACATATTCTTTCAATTTCTATGAACACTGAATCTGATTCTAGAAATCTCCAGTGCCCCCCTAAATATAAAGAGTAAAACTTAAGGAAAAAAAAAGATCAAAGTGGCTGTAATACTTGTTACTGGAATACAGAGAATGCAGCATTATCTGACAATTAAGCAGAAGCATGTGAACAAAATAAATAAAGACTTGTGTGTAGAGTTGGAAAGTTCACCAAAAGCATTCACAGTCAAGTCTATGCCCTCCAACCCACTGCCACCTTTTTCCTGTTACACTGTCATTATGTACAATGTAATTTACAAATACAAGTATTCAGAACTTACATAGCAGTAGTCTCTAACATTCAACGTGCTGCTCATGCTAAATACATTATGCAAGCTTTTCTTCTCTGTAATGTTTTTCAAAGGTGGAACTATTTCTGTTACTTTCACATTATTCTTGTATTTATTCCTTTTCTTAAAACTATAAGCAGCATATGCAGTGATTGCCTAGCTGCCTTCACATAAACCACTTCAGTGTTATTTATTTAATCATGTTCAAAAAGACAGTTTTGTAATTAAGGGTAACGCAACAGCTCCAAAGATATGGCTACTTTAAGACCTGAATTTAAAAACCATATTGAACTATGAGGAAGACATAAAAAATCAAACAGTACAATCCTCCTCTACATAAAGCCCATATTCCATAAAAAAAAAAACATTTCATTTTTTCTGGAAATTCTCAATGACATAAAAAATAGTTTGGTTTTGAATGACTATTTTGAATAATGTCTCTCCAGTTTCTTCTGGGATATGAATTCAGAACCTTTCCAAGTTCTGAAAATTGACAAAAATTTATTAGATGCTTTTAGAATGTAATAAAATACTACCTGTGTATTAACATTGACACAAGAATAATTTCTATTTGTGCAATGGTGTTTTTCACATGCAGTTTTCAGAAATGAGTCACAATTCTAATATAGCAATCTGTAAATGAAATCCATAAATTTCTCAAATACAGCCAGATAAGCCACTTTAGGGATGCAGAAAGACCATTCTCTGTTAATCACACTGTTCTTGATATTTACTTCTATGGTGAAGCTTCTACATTTTTGGAAACACCATCTGAGATATTGTTGAAATGGACTATAAACAGAATATTACTTGTCACAGTAGTTTCTTTCATATTATAATATCCACATTTTTTCCAAAATTTTCTTTATTTTTGCCCATGGGTAACTATGTTTTTCATTCTTACGAAAGTTAGCAGCTGTGTTTACCTTCCTGTCATCTTTTGCACACAATGAAGTAGAAAAAGCATAGAAATTGTACCAGATCCTCTTACAAGCAGTTGTAAAGTTACGGATAAGGTCATTACAACTAAAGATAACTGTGTGACTTGCAGGTAAGCTACTCTGTGCACGCTACATTGATATACTACATTGGTTCAATATGCAAATGGCAATACCATCATAGAAACGTTTCTGAAATAAAACATGATGCTAAACTCGTCTTCTAAAAATCAAGCAAGTTAAAAACATCTGTGTTTTTGTGATAGAACAATCCACTTTTTTAAATGTTTCAGTTAATATAGTAAAAAAAATCTGTGGGAGTAATGGTAAGAGCAGGACCATGAACTATCTCTAAAACCAGTGGAACAGTGAAAATGCACAGCTTTGTGTGGCGACATGTGTTTCCAGCTACAGAGCTGGGACGTGTGACACAGAACCCGTGTCAGGGCACAGCGTGGGTTGGTGGCTCCCTGGGTACCATGGGAGCTCCCCTGGGGTCGGGCAGGGCAGGGCCCTCACCAGCCAGGGCCCATCCCATCACCCTGTAGTGGGCTGACCCTGTCCCACAGCCAAGCACCCACACAGCCACTCGCTAACTCCCCGTCCCCCCGCAGTGGGATGGGAAAGAGAGTAAGAAGAGCAAAATCAACAAAAGTCCTGGGTCAAAATAAAGATGGCTTAGTAAGCGATGGAAAGAGGAAAAAAACAAGTGATGCAAAGGTGATCCCACCCTGGCCGTCCCAAGCAGACAGATGCCCAGCCAGTCTCCAAGCAGTGGCTACTTTTGAAGTCCAAATCCCCATTTTTTATTGCCGAGCATCATGTTTTATGGCACGTAATACCCTTTTGGCCTATTTGGGTCAGCTGTCCTGGTGGTGCCCCCTCCCAACCTCTTGCCCACCCCCAGGGTGAGCAGTGTGAGAAACAGAGAAATGCTGTGCAAGCAAAGCTCGGCAACAGCCAAACCACTGGTGTGTTAGCATTGCTTCTGTCACAAATACAAAACCCACTGCCATACGGGTTGCTGTGAAGAAAGTTACCTCCATCCCAGCCAGGCCCAGTACATGCCCCCAGCCAGGAGCAGGACAGCCACAGGGACTAGGGGCAGGCCCGGCGCTCGGCACCAGGCACCTCCCTGGGGACAGGGCCGGGCTGAGACTGGGCCTGGACGTGGGCCCGTGGGTGGGCCTGGCTCCTTGGGGCCCAGGGGTAGGCGGGACAGGGCTGTGGGCAGCTGCAGACCGGCCCTGCTGCACTGCTGGGGCAGGGGCTGATGGCCCTGGGGGGTCTGCAATGGGGTCCTGGGCTGCCGGGAGGGTGGGGTGAGCCTCAGGGAAGTGGGACAGGGACAGTCAGGGCTGGAGGCTCCCTCAGGACACTGATAATCATCTTTGAAGTGTGGCTTTAGATCCAGGTTTGAATTCCCCAGGTGGGTGGTTGCTGGAAACTACCAATTTCCTGCGTTATTTTTCTCCCGATATAAAACATCTGTGGAATGATTAAATAGCAAGAAAACTCATCAACAGGTTTTATGATTTATAGGCTCTGTCACACTTACTGGTGTATCTGATTACTAGGATGACATCACTCATTGACCAAAGGGGTGCCCTTTGTTCATTTTTTTTGAAAAGCCAATGTTTCTACAAAAAAAATTGTGCAGAAACGCAATAGAGTGTAGTACACACTGTCAAGTAACATGGTACGGATACCACCAAACATTCATCCTCGCTTGTCTGTTCTTAGTAGAGTGCTGAACATGATAAATGAAGTAGTTTATGCCCAATTAGTATCATGTAGATGGATAGTTTTAATTATATCAAAAATGTTTCTTCAAAAACAGGTCTGAAAACAATAATTAAAATTTATAAAGGAAAAGCATTCATGTGGTGTGTTATTTATTTGTTTAATAATTTTGTATTGTTTTTGCATTTTAATTGGCTTGTAGTAATTGAATCAAATTTTAGATCCTTGACTTAACATATAGACAAATAATTTTTTAGAGGGGAAAAATAAACCTTTTTCCCAGATGTGTTGTCTCATTTTAAAAAGAATACTACTGGCCATTTAAAAATGCTTGAAGTTAACAGGAATAACTGGATTTAGAATTTCAATCTAGAGAGAGAGAAAATGTTACTGATTGCTTCTCACTGAGGTTCATAAATAAGGTTCAAAGAGTATGTACTTCCCAAAGGTACTGCAGATGGCACATATGTAAAGGATTAGAATTTCTTTGGATCAGCTGAAGAAATTGGGAGACTGACCACTTTCTGAGCAAAACCGTAAGGAAGCTGTATAATTGCAATTGCATTCTAATTGCGCATTTTATTCTTTTTTATTTCTTTAAAGCAAAGGCTCTCCAGAGAAAAAAGGAAGAAAGGATAAAACAATACCATGTGGTAAGTATGGGTCACTTTTTAAGAGTTCAGAATTCTACAGCTCATTTCTGTTTCATTCTTTTAAATTAATTTTTATTAGGATTTTTTTAGAGAAGTATTAGGTAAGTCACCTGTTGTGAAACAGAATTCTCGTTACTAGCTGTGTAAATTATCAAAGCAAGATGACATCATTTGTTCAAACTGTAAAATTAGCATTGGACTCTGTAACACTTCAATCCCTTGCCCGTGTGCAAAATCCACAAATATCTACTAACAGTATGGATGGTGTATTTCATAATGTATCTTATCTTTAAGAAACCAGGGTAACTACCAACTTTTCTACAAAATACTTCAGAATAAATAAGGTAAGAAATATTGGGCCTAACGAACCAGAGAAAAACCTGAACTTACCAACTTTAAAAAGTAAAATACTCGCTATTAGGAATTCTTTGAAATATGCAGGTATGGTAAGATTTTCAGAGGACCTTGAAAGAGGTTAAATATCTAAAGCTTACTGAAATTCAGTGGCACCTATGACTTTAACCTCTTTTGAAATCTCAGCTGACAACTTCACTTGGTAAGGAAACCCAAACCCAGACATAACAAACAGGTTTCCATTTCCAGTGAAACTGTCACAAAAATATTATTTTTTTACCGGTGGAGTGCTGAAAATGTAGAAGGATGAACCCTTCAGTGCCAGAAACTTGAATTTGTAGAGCTGAGATGAATCAGTTCCTTCAAGTCTCTCATTTACCCATCCCATGTGTATGACCTGTAAAAGAAATCAATTGAAAATTAAAGTTCTGTTTTTCAGTGGAGCATAAGATATATCTGAACAGGTCAAGTCTTTCCGCAAGGAAGAGTGATCATATTAGAATAGGATGCATCATCCCCTTCTTCCTACATCATACTCTTGAAGTGTACGGTATCATGCCAGTGTGTCAGAAGTCCATGAAGAGACTTAAAGTTACAGTACAAGTTGAATCTTGTCTGAAATAATCACCACTTTAAAAGCCACTTATATGTCTCAGCAGACTCTAGCTTGAGCCAGCAGAAAACCTAGGTGTACTGAAATAGTTCAGCCAGCAGTTTATAAAAACCAGGATCCTACATTATCTATAGCACAGTCAAAACTCGGACACACTGAAGTTTGTTACATGTACCTCTAAAGAAATACATGTGAACAAATCATGAGATTTATCTGAAATCAAACAGCTTTCTGTATGCTCATGTTTGCCACTGTTAACAAAGTGTCTTTGTCACACTGATTGTCTTCCAGAGTTTATATACTTTTATTCATATACACTTTATCTCATGATGATTTATGTTCTTGTAGAATTAAATGTCAAATTTAGTTGTTACACAACTTTGCTTTAACAGTTTTATAATACATGTCTTTATATTTCAGATAAATTAATTTTAAGAAAAAATAAAATCAAGAAGACTACATGCTTCCTTTTTGAGGTAAATGCAAATTATAAAGGAATAATGCCATAGTGCAGTAGTAGAATATCATGAATGTAGTTACCCAGTAGAATATCATGAATGTATTTACCCACCAAAAATAACAAACGTAAACATTTTAGGCTTCATTTTGCATACATTAAGAGGAAGATATTGCCCTTGAAACAGGTACTCAAATCTAGAGTGATCCACCAATCTCAATATACAGCTATTGCTGAGAAGCTTGCTTATTTTCAATTAAGGCTACACTTACGGAAAATGTTGAGTTACACATGGGCAGAAATGTCATATTACTTGTGAATATACTGAGCCCACAGAGCTCTGCTGGAAGTCAGTGGAAACAGCCTGAAGAAGGCATTCATTAACTTGCATGAAAACTTCAGCATTTGTTCCACATAGATTCTGGGAAAAATGTGATGATCTCAGGAATGCTTTTCTATTGAAAGCCCAAGTGTGTGTACCTGTAGTTATTACTGACAGAGCACAAAGGTGGAAAGAATGGACAGGGAGTAGCTAATAGTATAGATGCATGCTCATACTCATATCATGAAAATCTCACACATTGTTTTCTAATTTTGTTATCTAATATATCAATTATGTTTCTTACCAATCAGCTTATTCAGAAATAAATACTAAATCATTATGTTGAGCCAGACAATCCTTCTCTATACTCTTTTACCAAGCTCCAGCATTAACATTTTATGGAGATCTAAGAAACAGCACAATAAATACAGTAGCCTTTCCAATTCTCACTTTGCTATTGTGTAAATTTAATAACTCTCACCAAAACATTTTTTCTATAGCAGTCAGCAAATGTTTAGAAACAGGATGTTCAGACACTTCATTACTTTAACAAAATATACTATACTATAGTTGATAGTCTACTACAAACTATATTATATATTGAGTTTATCAGTGTGGTAATATAATATCAACTAATACAGACAAAAAGAATAATGTCCAAATCACAGGGCACAAATAATACAATATTCTCCTTTACATTCATAAATTCGTGTTTGCTGACTTGCAATTGGACACCATTTATTAACCTCTAACAGTATTAAAATGTTTACTAAAAAAGTAATTTACTGATTAAATTGATAAATTGATAAGCAAAGGATATGGCTCTCTATTACGTTCTTCCTTCGTTCATCATCATATCATCACCATTTATGCTTACAGCAGCACTCACCAAATAATTTTGGAATTATCCGCAATGTTAAATGGCAAAACTAAGTCACAGATAAAGTCTGCAGCTTGCCCAGATCATTCATCAAACATCACATATTAAAGCAAACATGACACATTCTGAGAAATATAACTGTGTATCTTGTTGGAAACCAAAGATGTTCATTTAATATATTAAAAGAAGAAAAATATGAAGTTCTTAGTTGAAACTCAGGGCAGGATGGTATCAGAAGACTGGAATTCCACTTCTCAAGATTGTGTTTTGACTTCAAAATACACATGTGATTTCCTGTGATTGACAGGAAAAACTTGATTTATCTAGTTGACAGAACCACAGGTTGGGCGGTAAGCACTGGTCCTAAGTACCAACAGCAGTGCAAAAGACAACCATTCTGCCTTTGAATAAAATTCTAAATTTAGAAAAAGAGCACTGAATCTCTCCAAAGGAAGTAAAATGAGATTTGTTTTCCAAGGAAAATGTGCTTTATGTCGAAGTTTTCCATCTATGAATGGGAATAATTTCCTTTACTTATTTTATGGAATTCCTGTGAAGGCCCTATCACTGTTGTATTCTTATCTAGGGCTGCAAGATGTGATAGGAGCACCAAATGTTACAGCCTTGACTTAATGTAGCACTTAATCTTCTGGGTAATTCTCTCGAGTACGTATTTAGCTACAAACACAAGACTGCATTTTCTAATTGGCTGCAGATATATTTTTGGGGCACGTCTTCTAAGTGTTTTACTGAAATGGAACTGTATTAGTATTATTTTTATTGCAGTCACACCGTACTGTGACCAGTCTACCTGTGGCAGATCAGAATCAAGAGACTTGGTTTGAAGTATACCCTTCTTCACACAACAAACAGATTTTTATGATTATTAACAGCTAGAAACTCCATGTTAAGCTCTGTATGCTGAAATCTCTTTCAACCTCAGACAAAAAAAAAAGAATGATACAAAACCACATTCACTGGACTAGATTTTGGGGGAACGGTCTTTCTCCTCACTGAATTATTACAGCATTGTAATATCACTCTTGATCTATACAGATTGTGATAAGGTCACCTATTCATTCCACTTGTTCAAAGCCTACACAAAACCAAACAACAATACTTCAGTTACATTTTGAATACATTTCACTGAATATAACTCTGCTTGATTGAAATGACTAACAAAAACTCCAATTCCAGGAAAAAAGAACTTCAATCAGAAAAAAAAAAAAAAAGATCATCAAAGCAAAGAGGAAGTCTTAGAAGCCTTAGAAGTATAAAAAGACTCTTTTTGTTTCTAAATTTGATCATAATTCCCAAGAGAGATCAGAAACTGACTAGAAGTTTTTCCATTTTCATTTTCTTTAAAACCATTACGTAGCTTTGCACTGTCAACATAATTTGTGGAACAAGGAAACAATTATATAGCTCACAGTAGAAGTAAGAAAAAATGGTCTGCTGATTTATATCTTCAAAAGAAAATAAAAGCTTCTCTGGAAAAACTAGCTAGTATATAAAACCTCAATGTCATTAAAAAAACCCCAACCAATCAAAGAAACAAAAAAAAATCTTCCAAAAGTCTTTTAAATCCCGAGATTATGGTTTGTGTGTTAGTACCATGAAACACTTAGGTACGTATTAAAGGTGTTAGTAAACAAAATGTTGCAGCATTTCCTGAACTTTCTAAAAGACACCTGTAAAATGAATGCCTACAACGACTTGTTCTTTTTTTTTAAATGAAGACGTGAAAAAATTCAACAAGTAGCACATCGGTAGATCTATTTAAAATTTGGAGAAGAGTATCTGTGTAGGATACTGACTGAAGTCTCAGTACATATATACATTTAGGAAGAGAAATACAGTACAGCTGGAAGGTGCACAAGCTTTTTATGTGTTCATTTGTTTTCAAATTTTTATATATCTAGGAGAAAAGCAAGGGTTGAGTTGATTTAAATACGGATTGCTCCACCAGATATGAAAGAAGGAATGAAATACTTCCTTGGGGAAGAAGCAATAGTCAGGCTAGGTAGCTGAAGAAGGATTGCTACCAGAAAATAGGTGGTGAGCTCAGTGGGTTTAAAGCTGCATTACAGTCATTTGCAGGGGTTGAGGATAACAGGACAGCAAGCTAAAAAGTAAGTACTAATGAATATGAAAGAGAAAAAGACAAAGCAAAAGACATTTAGGAGGAGAAATACATCAATTTAGTAAGACCAAAAATAAAGAAACAGGAGAAAAGATGAAATTAAATGAAAAAAAACCACAAAAGGAAGGACACCATACAAGTATACAGAGGGGAAAAACAAAGAAAAATTATTTGGGAGGAAAAAACGTAAAGAAAAGAGGATTCCAAATGTATACTTACCTATAAAGACACAAAGTCCTTAAAAAAAGTATAGAAGGAAAATAGAAGAATTTCCTTATCAGAATGAGTGTGATTAACCTATGCATATATTGAAAAAATAATAAAATTATGCATCTTTTTATAGAGAGACTAAAAAAGCTAATATTTTTTTTACTTCCTTTCCACACATCTTTCTTATTGACTGGTTTATTTAATGGTCATTTAGACCACAGAAATGGAGAAAGAATAATTATTCAGTTCAACAAAAGTCTGTATGGAACAAAAGCAACCAAGTGTTGGCACTCAATAACAAGCTGTTTGTGGTTCATGAGTAGGCTACTGAGATTTTAATTGGGTCTCAGTATGTGGGTGGGAATATTAGTCCTGGGATAAAATGGTCGCGCTCAAAGAGTTGTGGTCAACAGCTCGATGTCCAAGTGGAGAGCAGTGACAAGTGGCGTTCCTCAGGGGTTGGTATTGGGACTAGCACTCTTTAATATCTTCCTTGGTGACATGGACAGTGGGATCGAGTGCACCGTCAGCCAGTTTGCCGACGACACCAAGCTGTGCGGTGCTGTTGACACACTGGAGGGAAGGGATGCCATCCAGGGGGACCTTGACAAGCTTGAGAGATGGGCCTATGTGAACCTCATGAAGCTCAACAAGGCCAAGTGCAAGGTCCTGCACATGGGTTGGGGCAATCCCAAGCACAAATACAGGCTGGGCGATGAGTGGATTGAGAGCAGCCCTGTGGAGAAGGACTTGGGGGTGTTGGTGGATGAAAAACTGAATACGAGCCAGCAATGTGCACTCGCAGCCCACTCTGTCCTGGGCTGCATCAAAAGAAACGTGACCAGCAGGTCGAGGGAGGTGATCCTCCCCCTCTACTCTGCTCTCCTGAGACCCCACCTGGAGTTCTGCGTTCAGCTCTGGGACCCCCAACATAAGAAGGACATGGACCTGTTGGAGCAGATCCAGAGGAGGGCCACTAAGATTATCAGGGGGCTGGAGCACCTCTCCTGTGAAGACAGGCTGAGAGAGTTGGGGCTGTTCAGCCTGGAGAAGAGAAGGCT
>JAVKLA010000017.1:9415666-9431692 GCA_034782735.1 Sagittarius serpentarius | reverse complement strand
CTTAAAGCCGGCTGGCATTGGCTGTATCGAACACAGGGGAAGCTTCTAGCAACTTTTAAAGAAGCCACCCCTGTGGGCCCCCCGCTACCAAAACCTTGCCACGTAAATCTATTACATACGCCAAGAGGCTACTCTTTTTAGGACCTTAGTACAGTCAAGACAGAAAAAGAGGCTCCTATAAAGGATGATTTAAAGCATTGACAGCAAGTTCCACACTTGAACAATTCTCTGGAACAGAATAATTTTCTGCACTGACTATCTAGGCAGTTTATGGAGACTAGCCTGTTTATTTATGAAATCAAATTAGGTAGTTAGTGATAGGTTGTATGACTGTCCCCAATATTTTTTAAAAACTGAGGAGGAATCCGTCTTCCTTTTTTTGACTAAACCCATTATGTGTGCCTAAATGATATGAATAAACTTTGAATAGTTACTAAAGTACTTGTAGTAGAGAGTTCATCCAACAAGATATCCAAATTCAATACCTTTTGCCCTGGCATTCATAATCACCTGTTTTTCATATCAGTTTAATTAGTAATTAAAAGCCATGGCAAACAGAGTAATCAAATCATAGAATCATAGAATGACTTGGGTTGGAAGGGACATTAAAGATCATCTAGTCCAACCCCCAAATGCTCCCTTCTAATACAGAATAGGTATTTATTTCGGTTTTAGGGGTAACTTGATTAACTACTATACATAGAACTAAAGTCTCTAGTGGCTTTTGAGGTATATTTTTTTTCAAAGTACTGACCCAAATATAAGCAAACAGTTTCCTGTGTAAGAAAATGTTAACATTTAAAATTTTTTAATAACTCCTAGGAGAGCCTGTAAATGTCCAAGTAAATACTACAAATAAGATGACGAAATGGTGACATATGAAAAAATATACAAGCTGTCAAACTAATAATTATTTATTTGATCCCGATATGAAGAATTTTTTTGACTCAGTCTTTGACTGCAGTAAAACATAATAAAAGACACCTTGCCTAATTTTCACTTTTATAATCTACAAACCCAGTACCAAGTAATGATTCAGTGCCAGACTGATGCAATGAAAGCACACGTAAGTGAAACTCATTAGTTTTATAATACAAGCTTCAAAATACTTCCCAGAATTGCAAAATTAGCCTGGAAAATGCTATTATTATATCTTATAAAGTAAATGAAAAAACTCTTTGCAATGCTACAAGAAGTAAGAATACTTCCCAATGCAGTAAATTCATCTGGGTGTTCAGGAGATTTCACTAGTTGGAGCAGAAGAAATATGTCATCAGGCTCCTGAGCTCCAAAAGTCCCAGACAAACAGTCATGGCAAATGCAGTCTGCACAGCATGACACATGCAAAACACTGGATTTGTAATACACTCCTTGGCTTTCTGTGCACCATATGTGATGTAAATATAGAGTTAACTTGTCAGACTCACTGCTGCAATATTGCATGTAAACATAAATGGTCTTGGAAAGCGTAGTGTATTTCATGGCTCCATCTAATCTACTTTTCAGGTCTACAGTGGAGGATCCTATTCATCACTGTGGTTTGGTAAGAATCTGCTGTATTAAGTAGGTCATTTCAGAACTTCAAACCATAGAAAACTTGGGTTTAGAATTTTAAAACTGACTAAATGTGAATATGTAAGCCCTGTAAATTTTGCAACTTAACGCAATGACAAGAATTAAAAAACTGGATAATATAATGAAAGTCTTACCTGATCTGAGGGAGAACAGCATTTATTTGCCATTTTCATCTATGAAAGAGAGATGGAACAACACACAGAGTTATTAATATGCTGAAGAGTTTCTGTGATGCAATTATCATTGACTCAGTTATTGAATACTGTATTAATATTTCCAAATTATATTTATAAGAAATTAAATCATTCAGTGCTTAAATACTAGTTTTTTACTATTACGCTAAATCTACAAAACCAAGGACTCAAAAGACAGGAAGCTTTTTATCAGAGTTTTCATTAAATCCTTCGTAAAGATTTGCATTTATGAATTTCACTTTGCCACTTTGCATGAAAAGGCTATAGTGTAGACACCTCACTTAGGTCTCAGTTAAACAATTGCTTAAGCAGATCTATAAATGAGGCATGTGATTAAGCACTTGTGAAATGAAGGCCATAGAGTGTAAATTTAAAGATGAAGGGAATATTGTTTAGCTTTTCCTTTTAGTTCACTCTTCAAGATAAAGTTACATGTCTTTCTTTTGTTCAGATAATGAAGAGTTTTGTTGATTTGGGCTTTTCTTTGGCAGTCTTAGTTTGCACAGATGAGTGGTGGACAAACCCTGACAGATATTCCCTTCTTTAAAGGGACACACTTCTTTAAAGTGCAGTATTAGTAAGTGTAGTAACGATACAGAATCTAGACAGAAAAAGATTAGACTGGAAAGACAGACTCCCCTATATACAAGGATATAAGCTACAAACTGTCCCACAGTTGATGAGTACTTCCAAAGGATCTTGTCATCAGAAAGCCTGTTTTGTAACAAATGAAAGGCTTGTGATAGAAGACCAAAAGTTACAGCTATGCACAGGGAAAACTGCAACTGCTACAGGAAAAGAGCAGAAGAAATCCAGGGCTATCACTTGTATTCTGGCCATACCAAATTTGTGAGATCAAATCTGTGGATCACCTTTGGAAGCAGAGCATGTCTGCAGTCTTGCAGCTCACTAAACATGGTGATGCCATCGCCTGTTGTGGTGGGTTGACTCCGACCAGCAGCTGAGCACCCACACAGCTGCTCGCTCCCTTCCCCCTCCCAGCAGGAAGGGTGAGAGAACAGGAAGAGCAAAAGCAAGAAAACTTGTGAGTCAAGATAAAGAGAGCTTAATAAGTGAAGGAAATGGGAAACAAACAAGTGGTATAAAGGCAATCACTCGCTACCTCCCACAAGCAGACCAGTCCCCAAGCAACAGCCACCTTGGAAGAGAAACCCCCGCTGTCTTTGTCTGCTACATCATCACTTCTATTGCTGAGCACAACATTATATGGGATGGAGTATCTCTTCAGCCAATTTGGGTCAGCTGTCCCAGCTGTGTCCCTTCCCAATTCCTTGCCCATCCCTTGCTGGGGGGGATGGATGTGTCAGAGTGAGAAAAATCAAAGCCTTGATGCTGTTCAGCAACAGTCAGAACACAGGTGTGTTATTAACACTGGTTTAGCCACAAGTACGAAACACAGCACTGTATGGCTGCTATGGAGAAAGCTACCTCCATCCCAGCCAGACCCAGTACACCTGTAAGGGGCCAACAGGCTTTGTGTTATGCTAATGCCACAGGCCTCAGGATGTGTCTGGACTTCTCTTGAACTGTCTGCAGCTGTGTTACAGCTTGTTTAGCTATAACGTAAACATCTAATGACCATGAGACTATTGTCTACTTGGTTTTAGTAAAGTACAGCTGTGGGATGTAATGATATATACATATATAGAAGCTACAGGTATATATATAAAGTGTATATAAAGTGTATATACATACACACACACACACTTGTAGCTAACAGATGGCAATAATAAGTCATTATTCTGCATACATTGAATTATCTATGACTGTAAACAAAATGACCCTTGGACAAAACGCAATGTGGAGGAGTACAGGACGACAGCAGGAGCCTTGACTGTACAGACACAGGGTGATACCAAGGCTCAGGGCTGCAGGAACTCACTGGTCAGCCCTAACCCGTCATGGGCCATGAGGGCTCCTTCTCCCCCATATGCTCACTTTTGCAGCCTGTTTGAATTGAATTGTGTGGTCAAGCGGTGCGGGTGTGCTGGTGGGTCAGAGAGCTGGGAGTGATCGAGGCTCTGGGGATGAGGCGGCCAGACCTGGCTGTTACCTTAGGTAGAGTGCCGGGACAGCCTGCCAGCCCCTTGAAGGGGCCCTGCCATGCTCCCTCCCACCTCCCGACCACTCCAGAGGAGGAACGGGGACCACCAAAACAGAGGTGGGCCACAGCCTGCAGGCGCTGGCTCCTGCACCACGGCACAGATGAGGACTGATGATGAGGACGGAGCCGACATGTAGCTGCCAAGCAGAGGAGCGGGGCACCCAGCAGCGTTCCTTGCGTCTCTCGCACCCAGCTCTGCCTACAGCAGCCTGACCCCAGGCTGCACGGCTGCACCGTGCCGGAGGTGGCCTGGAGCATTTTGGGAGGGGGAAGAGGTGGCAGGGCTTCTTGGTGCTTTCGGGGCCCCGACAGTAACAAATCAGTGGGAGCTCAAGATCTCCACTCTGTAACTTGGACAAAACACATTGGTGACACGTGCAGCGTTGCAGAAGGAAGCAGACCTCACCAATCTGATTTGGTAATAGGCTTAATCCTCAGCAGTTGTGCAGGACATAATGAAAAGGCACCTGGAATACTTTAAGGTCAATAGGAATGCCATCACACCCTGCCCATATTCAGTTTCAACTTTCTTCAGTGCTTCAGACACAAACACATACACAAAGTAACTATACAGAAGCCATGTTATACACACAGAAAATAGTATTTTCTTGCAGGTAGCCAAAGACGTGCTGAAAAATAAGATGACTATCGCAAAAAACAGTGCAAATAAAGAGGGCTAGTGGGGATCCTGTCTCCTTTCACCCTCCTTTTTGGTTCAAACTGCTCAAGCCCCCTATACGATAGGAAGAATTTTTATCTTACTTTTTATTTTATTGTGTTCAGATGTGCCTGGAAAAATGTGTGTGAGACTGGCCATGCAGGTTTTCTGCAGAATGAGGGTAGAGTACTGTAAAGAGCATCCTTATTACCAGTTCAGCTTCCCATTGGTAAGAGCAATAGGAAAGAAAGCTTTGGACTCCACAGCTGTTCACGGCACAGCCCTAGCTCATTCCCTATTCAAAGCAGGGACGGCTGCAGCCCTGACGTAACTGTGGGGAGAGGAAAGTTCTCCTTCTGCATCACATTACGTCCCTATGCCATGGAGCTAAGGAGAGAGAAGTATGCGCTCTCCACTCCACCTGGCACCACATGTTCTCTACGTGCCTCCACGGCTGGTGCAGAGAGACAGGAATACAAAGGGGATACGCTACACCTTGCTGGCAGCGCATGAGCTTTCAGCACTGCAGCACAGGAATGGGAGTCGGAGACAGCAGGGGAACTAAAACCCAAAACCTGGATCTGCAAAGACTGCAGGCAACTTGGAAAAGGAACTATTAAGCAACTGTAAATCCTATACTCTGTTCTAAATGAATACATACAGGGCAGGAACGGAATGGGGATGAAATGATTCAGAACCTTATACCTAAATCTAAATACCTGCCAGGCTGGGATTTATCTCACTTAACTTTGGCAAGCCAAAAAAGGAAAGAGTTATACATCTAATACACCTATATTCTCTTTCCAGCAGACAGCAGAGAGAGAGAATGATCCTGACAGGCACCTATTTTTTTTTTCCTGGCCGTAAGAGGATCCTATGTGACTGATTGTTGCTTGGCTAAATTTAGGTGATGTGATTCCTACCCTTACTGACTCCCCTGTACAACCTCAATGGTTTGAACTGTGGTACATTCAAATGGAAATTTTCGAGTTTAAAAACAAAAAAAAAGCAGCAGCAAAGAAATATAATCTTTCACCCAAGGAACAGAATTCTTTGTGTAATCACTGAGGCAGCCGAATTTCTATACTGCTTCCTACACACAAGGATTTTGCTTCCATCTACATGATCCCCACATTCCGCTGTATAAAGAAAGCAAGACCTTCCCAATCCTCTTTCTTTTTTTATACGCATGTTCAAAGCTCGTATTTCGTAAGTTTCTCCCTATTCAAACAGAAATTTCACTCCACTGCAATACCGAGTATCACTTAGATATATGTATACATAAAGGTGTAAAAGAAAAGGTTTACACGCTATGACATACACAATTAAAAAAGCTGTCAAAGGCATAAATATGATCTGGATTAATAACCCTGTTCTGAAGCCAAATTTTAAGTTTCTGCCATCCTCCAATGAAACTGCTGGAGTGATTTATAAGAATCATAAATAATGTTTAAAGTGGAACAACTGCATCTTAACTTCTTCTCTTACCTGCTTATGAACTACTCATTTATTCGTGATATTTTTTAAAAATAACACTATTAGAATATGCTGGGGAAAAAAACCCAAAACCTTGAGAAAGTTACAAATCTAAGAAACAAGTCTCTATAATGTAAATGAACTGGCAGCATTACCTTTAGGTGCTTCTACTGATTGTGACTACATTAATGTTCACTGTTATATTTCAAGGAAAATAATCAGGATCCATGAGAAAAGCTGCACATATTTAATAGCTGGCTATCTGAATGGTACAAAACAGGGAGAGAAATATAAACTATTCCACAGAACTCTCTCCTAAAAAACCATCTCCAGCACAGCATTGCCACTTCAGCCTACAAAGAACCCTCTAGTTGAATAAATTCTGAACAGGACCAGTGGGAAGCACATGCAGATCAACTTGCTTCCTGTGCTTCTTGTTTCATCATGGCAGCTTCACTGCCAGTTTCTGTTCCCTCTCTCCCCTCCGTTTCTTCAACTGTACCTCCTTCTGCGAGAAAAGAGGTGTACGAAGAAATAAATGTGAGGTGCTGACTCATCTCTATTTCTGCCAAAGGTAAATGTGAAGAGCTTTGAGAACATTGAGAAGATTGGGGATAGAATCACAAAGGGAGATGGTAGGGAAGTTTCATGCTGGCGGAAAAGTATGTGAAAAACAAGAGTATTAAGAGTGATGAATAACTTGGGGCAAGGGTCCTTAGAAAAAAAAGTAATCCATAGTGCTTGTAAAGCTGACTGTTACTAGATTTTCCAAGCTAAGCATACAAGGCATATATTAGTATGGAGGGCTGAAAAGATACCCTTACATCTTTCTCCATGTTGCAGTATTCCCCGTGCTCCTCTGTCTTATAAGAACTAACTCTCTACAGGAATCATTATTTCTCATCTACCAAGTAACACTTTCTAGATATGCCAACATTCAGGGGTAGCATCCTTACGCAGTGATGACTTCTCACATCTTCACTACTGAAAGATGACTCCTCCTTTACACTTGATCCCCAGAGAGCTTGCCTTTGCATAGAAGTTAGATGATTCAGTACTTCAATAGAGTAGGCTGACATTAACAGAAGTGTCATATTGTGGCAGAGCTATTTTTGTACTGCCTGCACTAGGATTGTCTTCTGACATCAGCAGGAGATCTGACAAAGAGCTGCCAGTTGCTGAACGAGACTGTATTAGGGTGAAATAGCAAAATAAAGTATATCAGGGTAAAGCGATACATGAAAGATAGGGTGCACTGTAAGAAAACACTTAGTCTGTATCAGGAGCTCTTTAAGAACTAAAATTCAAAAAGAAATGATTCAAAATGGTATACAAACGTGTACGACAGGATGTATATAAGAGTCGCACAAATAGGCACAGATGAAGTAAGAATGACTAAGGTGCAGGAAGAGTTGCTAAAGTCAAGAAACTATTACCAGCACAAACAAAATCTAAAAATGTGAGGAAGTAAAAAGTGAACAAGGGAAAGTATTGCTTAAGTACTTAGTAAGAGGTCAGGTAAGAATGCTGACATTCTTTATGCTGACAGTGTCAGCCAGAAGGTCCATTGTGACCGCATATCTAGCAATTAATTTATGCACATGAGGTGATGGCATAGGACAGAATAGGAAACAAATAGTTTAAATATTTGGAGAACCAATTGAACTTAGAGTCAGCAAGGAATCATGAAAATAACCCAGAAGTAGATAAGGGATTATCTGAAATAATCTCTGAACCAGTAGTGATTATCTTCAGGCACTCCTGGAGAATGGGGGAGACACTCTACAGAAGTGGAGAAGTGCAGAAACAGGGAAAAGCTCTGAGGAATTACAGATCCATTCCCTAACGCCAGTTTCAGAAGTATGATAAGAAAATAATCATTTTGTGAAATGACAGTATTAAGTTAAAAAGCATTCAAAATGGATTTTCAAGAAGCCAAATCCAAAGCCCTTGCCCTAAGCACTGTGGATGTCAAACAACCTGTGTCCTCTGGCTGCCCAGAGGCAGGGAGCACTCTCTAGCTTTCTTTTCCTGTACACTTTAGTCGCACTCCAGCCTCACAGTCCTGGTCTTAAAAAACAGTCTGCAATAAAAGGGATTCTCACCAACCATTACTTCTCCTGTTCTGATGATCACTGATTAAAATAATGCTCTGGCCAGACCCTTTCAGTTGTACCACAGGCTGCACACTTGACAAAACCTGTAAAGTACCAAGTCCAAGCAAAAAGTTTACTCACTTCTCATATGGTCTGTATCGAGTTTACTCTCTATCTCACCAAGAACGCAAAAGATGTGAATTTATCACGGCTGTTGTTTCTCAGACCCTTCGCCGGAACAGCCACTTATCTTAACACCAGGTGGTGTTTACTTTGTTTACAGAATTCACTACTGTGACACGTATCGGAGAAGACCAATGCAAGTTACTTCGTATATAACAAAATATTGCTGCAGACAGGTCACAACAGTGATGATACTATGTCAGGACACATGCTACTGCACATACTGCATTTGGAAAAAAACAGACTAGAACCCTATGATTAATAAAACCTGCTCGCATTTATAGCCACTTTTTATTGTCTTATTCACCTATATCCTTGGAGTGGCTTTTATTCAGTGCATTTCTTTAGAAAGCAAAAGAATTGGGCTTAGTAACTATGAACTGGAATTGCTCTAAAAATATTACCATACACTTCTTTTTGCTATTCACACAGAAGGAATTATGAAATTTCATGAATAATTTACATCGCTTTCTTAGAATTATCAAATAGTAATACCCTGTAAATGATGTAAATCACTAAATAGAGAATAGAGAATATTTACAAAGAACGCATCATAAGCAAAAATGTTTGATTTTGTCAAAGACATTGCTTAAGCAATTGAATATTTAAAAAGAATTAACGTAATTGTGACCAAATGTGATTCCAAGTAACTTTTGAAGAGCAGAAAAGTAAATTCAATTTATAATGTTTTGACCAAAGATTTATGTTGAAATCCAATACAAATTCTACACAATATAATCTGAAGACCTAAGCAACAATTAACCTACAGTACAAAGTGTAAATTAAAGACATGCTACTAAATCATAATTTATAAAAGAAGTTATGGCCTGAACACATCTAAAGAAAAAAAGATTAAAAACCTGCACAGGCAATTCTTCCAGGGACAGCTGTGCTCTTCATCATTGATTTCTCCCATTTCAAAAAGACTGAAATATATTTTCAGTATTGTACCTTATCGAGTTCCCCATTTAACTTTATGATTCATTCCAGAATCTGCAATAGTTTTCAGTTGTTCTTTCTTGGAATAATAATGTGCTGTCCAAATAATAATTTTCTGTTCCTCCAGGGATTATTTAATACTTCCATTTGCAATAGCAAACGCTACTTATGAATTTACAGGAATAACTTAAAACAGCATAAGCACTTTTATATTTATAAGGAGAAAGATGGAATAATATGACCTTAAATAAATCAACTCCTAGACAACTTAGAGAGGTAAAAATACTGTCTCCCAACCAGCCTCTGCAAGTCCCACTTCACTAGCTACAGAATTTCCACATGCCTACTTCAAAATCAACAAATACTAATTTCAAGCACATTTTAATTACAAAAATGTAAAAATAAAATATTTTGTCATATCTAAAGCTCTGTGAAATTACCAGAAAGAATAAACATTTTGCCTTTAAAAGTCTATAAAATAATAAATGCAACCTGATTTTCTACTACTCTCTCTTCTAAAATAACACTGCAAGCCTTGAAAACTTTTTCATACTTTTGATTGACCAGACAACCTCTCCCTGCTCTTTCCTTTCTCCTTCCCCTCCCCATACACATGCGTTTTATATATTGTATCTTAAATGTCAATTATTTTCTACCCTTGGAAAATTAGAAATAATTTTACAATAGCATAGAAAAGAAAATATGCAGAAAGTAACATACATTTTGAAGTGTCAAATCACTGATGTTAGTTGATATTGCTCTCAGCCAGTCAGCACTCTCCTGGGCTGTATAAAACTGAAGTATCCCAGTACTAACTCCATCGAGTGCCAGTACTTCAAATGCATTACATCTGCAGTAAGAAGAAATATATCCGTAAAGGAAGATACGTCAATTTTCTGAAACTGCCCAATATTTCTCAGTGTTCCAGTGATTTTTACACCTTTTGACAAGTTTTGAGTCTTAACTTCACAAATCAAAAGAAAGGCAACAAAAAGAAGGATAATAATGGGCAGTACCAGGAGCAACACATACAATAAGTACTTTCTCTGTACCAGCATATATATGTGCTGATCATTTACTTCCCTTGAGTATACATATTATGTTCATAATTACTGAACTTATGGTAGTGTATTCAGGAACTATGCATTAGATCTTTTTGAACAAACATAAACATTTTTTAAACTAAAATGGCTATTTTCTTTATTGCATTTTGGTTTCATTTACTAGGAATGTATTAGGTTGCAAAGAACTGCCTTCCCTAGCTTTAATTTCTTGCATTCCTATACTTTTCTACATAACGTTCTAAGGAATGTTTCCTTTTAGCTCTTTTATGACATAGGAGTTTGAAAAATGTACTTAGAAGTTTCTTTAAATAATTTTTGAATGTGGGGCCCTTTCTCAAAACAGCATTGACGCATGCTACTGTGCAACCGCACTTTATGAATTTTTTATGCATCTTTTACGTGTCTATAGCAACTTTATTCTGCAAATGCCAATGCTTTCCTTACTATTTGCAGTAAGTTAGGCACTGTGTATGTACCTCTGAAAACCACCACATTTGGATGCTGGTGGGATATGCTTTTTTAACTATGAGATTTTTCAATAGGAACAACAAAAGTTCATTAAGTAGTGGCATGAAAGTACAGCGGACTAAATTTAAAACATGTGACATGCAATAGTTTCAGCAACTGAACTTCAGAAAGCTACATAGATTATTTAAGTGCCCATGACTGTCATGAGAATTAGATTTTAGTCATATGCTACTGTGAAAGACAATTATAATTATCTGAATGATTGTGCATATGTTTGTTTTGTACATAATATGGAGAATATCACTGCTATCTTCTACATTTACAAATTAGATATTTATATTTATATGCTACATTGCTTTCTTTTTGGTACTAACCTAGAAGAAAGCAAACTACTGAATCAAGAATATTGCTCTATGACGTTGCTGGCTTTTGCTGGGATTCTCCAATCTAAGCTGAAGTCCTCCGCTGCTCAATTTATGATGTACGTCAACATGAGCATTCAAAATGACACATAGAGGTTAACAGGCCGTTATTCATTGTCATGGTTTAACCTGGCCAAAACGAGGACATTCATTCTTGACTTACTGAAAAAGTTATTAACCTAACATTTGTCATTTGTAGGGAGTTTGATGGTGAACATGAATACTGAACTCTATATACTTGCTAAAAAAGGTCATATAAAATACCCATCACACACAATACTAATAAGACAAAGTATCCTAATAGACATATATACATTAACTGATATGCTTTACTGTTGAAAGAGTCGTAAAGCGTTATACTTGCTGTTCACAAAAATAACATTACCAGTCTGAAGACTTAAATACATATCGGCTGATTCCCTTGTTCTCCTTTCATGATTGAATTATCATGGTAACTACTAAAACCTGATGGCAATGGCACAATTCTGCATCACTTTCATTTCAGTAACTCTGCTTCACCTCTTCAGAAAGAAAGAAAAGGTCAAACCAAATCCTTTTATTGTTTTCAAGTAAACTGAGTGAAATAATCACCTCTCAAGCATACTGTTCCTTTTTCCTAAGTCTCTGACAAAGATCCCAGCAGTGCTGTAATGGAATGACTTATGGTATGATCTCTTCAACATCCCACTGAGACAGCAAAGATCTGTCATCCCCTATGCATTGGTACACAGTGGAGCATGAAAACAGACTTAATTTGGTGCTGTGAAGAGAAGCCATTTACAATGCCTAACTTCGATATCAAATTCAAATACCAAAGCTAAGATTCTAGAATCCTTACACAGACAGAGAGGACAACCCAGAGCATTTAACAGAGCCAAGAAATAGTACGTGCTCTCCCCTGACTCCACAGGGAGCCTAGATACTAACTCAGCTTCAGCAGATGCATGAAGGCACGCAGTGTGAATGCCGTATCCACGCGGCACCACATTATACAAGTGGCTGATGAAAGGTCACAGAAGGGAACTCCCCACCTAACAACTAATGCATCCAACACAGGCAATCAAGATTAAAAACCAAAAACTTTTATTATAAAAATTACCCAATCTTTTATCGTTTCAAACATGGTGCTGGCAATAGTGCAGATTACACTAAAACTCTTGTCCTTTACCTTACTAAAATATGGTGATCAGTTATGAAAGACAGTTAACAAGATTCAAAGGCATCTGGAGACCTGAATGGTTCACTGACAGGGTATTTGCACAGAATCAAACAGGGCGTGAGGGACCCTGCACGTCCTCTAGTCCAGCCTCCTCACTAACTGGTGTTCTCTTTTCCACAGGAAGACCAGAACTGGACACAGTATTTTAGATGCAGGCATTTCAGATGTGGCCTCAGGAATGCAAAGCAGAGGAGAACAACCACTTCCCTTGACCTGCTGACTACGTCACTGCCCCATGTGTGGGGCTTCACCACCGACAGTGCGTACAGCTGCCTCACCCTCAGCGTGGTGCCCGCCCAGATCCCCAGGCCCTTCCTGCAGAGCTGTTTGTTCCCTTGCCCCTGCAGACAGACAGCAGGACACCCTTCCCCAGGAGCTCTGTCTGGCTCAAGGCTTCGGACGGGTGCCGGAGGTGGTCATGCTGCCTGGCAGAGGGGACTGGGGCCTTCGGGGCACCACCGTCCCCACTGTGCTGACTCAGGCAGAAAGCTAGTTTTACCGGAAAGCAGTTCAGTGCATTAAATGAAACAGGAGAAGAAAGAGCCAGGGGTTTTCAAAGTTTACAGGTACCAGCCACGAAGTCTCTGCTAGTAATACAGCGATCTTCCTCTCGACCTTACTCAACTTTACTACGATTACTTCTCGCCTTCAGTTACAATAGTTTCCCTCTACAGGTCCTATAATATATTGTTACATGTATCACACTGTGGTCTGAAAAAGGCTACAAGTAAAAACAAATAATCCAAACTAAAAAGAAAAGAGTAACAAAATGAATACTGAGGCTTTTGTTTTAAGTGAAACAATCAATGCAAGCACCAAGACAGCACTGGAATTCAGGAGAAAATAAATTCTAGAGACTTAATACCATGCCTTTCTCCTTTTCCTCAAAATACAGAAAAGAAAAAATTCAAGAGGCACAACTAAGCACCTATTCCTGTTTGCTGACAAGGATGAGCTTTCCATTTAATACCAAACAGTAAGTTTCAGAGGTCTCAAGATGCTAGGAAGTCATCTCATCGCCACAAAATAAGATGACTCATTGCCACAAAATAAGATGTCTTGGTTTGTTTTGTTTTTTTCTCTGAGGATGCAAGCCCATTTTAAAACAGTTACAGGAAATTCCCATCTCTTCTACTATTGCTGTTACTGTACTGACTATTGCAACTACAACCAGAAATGAATGTTTGATATTCCTAAGTTCTAGAAATTTGGGCTGTATTACCATCACATTTCTTATTATTTTCAGGTTTGTCTCCCAATCTGTAACTTTTTTCCTGCAAGTATTTCCACTACGGAGCACAAGCCACTGTTTTCTATACTCAGCCTCTTTCTGTCTCGCTTTCATGGTGAAATGATGAATGGCCGTGCATTCCTGGCCTCTTTGGGGTTTTGTTTACTGCATTAATTTCTTTTAATAAAATAAACACTGTCTTTCTGAGAATGGCAGTCAGAATAACAGATGGGCATTGTTCGATTTAAGTTCTCTTCCTAACATGGACAATTCTAAACAATTAATATTAATTAATATTTATAAAGCATATTTTGCCATATGAGCATTTAGCTACTACAAAGGTGTTAAATCCAAAGACTTTTCTAAGAGAAAATGTATTTTCAGTGCCAGCTGTAATGGGAAAAACTGAATTTTTACTTTACTGGAGGCTAAGAATTTCAGCAAAATACATTTTAAGATTTTCAGTACCTATGGCATGTGAAACCATCTTTCCATTAGACTTATCTCAGTGTTTTATTGTATTTCCTTAATAAAAACCTAGATGCTTGTCTGACAGCAGCTTTTTTACCTGAAGTTTACTACCATGCTGATACAGACAGACAGATTTGATCAGATTTGCACCTTTCCAAGTCCTAAATCAGTCTTCCTTCCTGTTTATATGATTTTCGGATGTCTGACTTGAGTTTTTATTGCTTTTCTTACAGCATTTTCTAGTGGCTTGTTTATAGCACTATATGGCCCTCTTGCTAGAATCTCTATTTAGCCTGAAGTTTTGTGGACTCTAGGGGGATCTGAATGGAAATTCCCAAAAAAGAATTATCTGAATTACTTAAACTCTTTGAAATTTTGTATTAAAAATAATGGGATTTTGTACTGTAAATGACATATAGCCTTGTATCTTAAAAAAATGTTCAAATTTGCTTATATAATTGGACTATTAACAGAAAATATGTAGGTAAAAAGATACCAAAGTATTAAATATAAACTTGGATCGCACTTCACATTTGGGTTTTTTTGTGAATATTTTGCTTCCAGTATTTTAACTTCAGGTTATTCTATATTAAACTTGAAGTAATGAAGTAAGGTAACTGAAGTAACACAGACATTATGCTTCTACCGGTATTTTCTTAACTGATGTGGCAGTAGAAGCACCAGTATTCCATTAGATTTGTAGTAACTTGTGCAGAAGAAAAGGGTAGTGGGAGAGGGGATAGTTTTAGCATTCATGAGACCTCTTATCCTGTTCCCCATGAAGTCACACAAATAGTGACACTGGCGCTACTGAGGAGAAAGAGCAAGGGTAGTATCGCCAGCTGACAGAGAAAAGAGAGTAGGATGCAGGTGTGAGGTATCTGGCTTTGCTGCAGACAGAAAAATCTGAGGAATTACAGTCTCAGCATGCTTTATTTGTATGGAAGACAGAGGTGGAGGAGTCTTGCAGGGAAATAGGAGCAGCTTGAATGACTGAAAGCTATTTGCAGTATCAGTGTAGTACTGTCGTCTCTTGAGTACAGAATGTGTAGCATGACAGTTGCTGTGGTGGGCTAGAGAATGGAGTGTATATGTACTTATTAATATGTGTTTTATAATTCCAGTACAATTATCAGTTAGTGGTAATTCAAGTGAGATGGATTTCACCCCATTCAAGCATATAAAAGTTATGTTTCCCAAGTATACGGATGACAGGCAGCAGACACAAGCTGGAACATGGCAAATTTTAATTCAACATTAGATTTTTGTTTTGTTTTTTTCCCCCGTGAAGGTGATCAAATACTGGTACAGGTTGCTCAGCAAGGTTGTGGAATCTGCATCCCGGGAAGCATTCAGGAATTGACAAGAGATGGCCCTGAGCAGTGTGTTCTCATTAGACATGCTGTGAACAGGGAGATGGACTAGGTGACTTCCAGGATCCCTTCCAGCCTGAATTATTGGATGATTCTGTTAAGTGCGTTATGCCAAACTCAGGAACTATTTTGTTCTATCATAAGCAAGTGCACAAGACAGATGAGCTGGGTCATTCTCTGGAGATGCTATTTCTCTCCATTGACTCCAAGGTGAGTCCAGGGATTTCACACATTCGTAAATGAATGACTATTAGATGTCTACAGTCAGGTGAGATGAATCTCATCCATTAAACTCCAATCTCACAAAGATTTTAAGCATGTGAATGGTCCCACAGCATTTTCCCTACAACATCCCTCTCTCCAAATTGGAGAGGTATGGATTTGATGGGTGGACAGTTCGGTGGCTGAGGAATTGGTTGGGTGGTCGCATCCAGAGGGTAGTGGTCAACAGCTCGATGTCCAGATGGAGACCAGTGATGAGTGGTGTCCCTCAGGGGTCTGTACTGGGACCGGTACTGTTTAATATCTTCAT
>JAVKLA010000017.1:9387227-9404846 GCA_034782735.1 Sagittarius serpentarius | reverse complement strand
CCCTGAACGTTTTTAAAGTCATGTAGATGTAGTGCTTAGGGACGTGGTTTAGTGGGGGACTTGTCAGTGCTAGGTTAACAATTGGCCTGGATGATCTTATAGGTTTTTTCCAATCTAGGCAATTCTATGATTCTATGTTGTACAGAGAACTTTCCGGTAGAGGAGGGAGTTGAAAGTTGGTTATTTTTATACACGCTGTAAATATGCACTGAGTAGTACTTACAAAAGCAAATAAACTACAGAATGACCCAGCTTTAGCTCTGTTATGCCCAGATGTTCAAAAGCCATAAAACTTGCTCAAAATAAAGAGCATTCTGGGAATTGTTCTATTTCTTTTTCTCGCTCATAAGGATTTAGGGTTAATTTCCCGCCCGCCCCCTCCCCCCCCCCGCTATTATAGTCAGCAAGAGCTGATCTTTCTATTTACTTCTTTAAATAAATCAAAATAGTGAGTTTCACATTCTAACAGGACGACTGAGAGTTAGTGACTGAGGGACACTTTTCTAGTAAATGAAAAATTTGTAATGAAATTGCCAGAGTTGGTAACACTAAAGAATCTTTTAGACTGCAATCTCTTTGGGGAAAGGAATTTCATTTAGAGTATTTGCAATCCCTAGAACAATCCAGCTTTCATTTGATTGAGATCTCCTGGTGTTGTTGCAGTATGAATATTTCATAAACAAGTCCGTAGACTAATTCTGTTTCATAGAATTAGCCACAAAAGGCTAAGGTGTCTCCAAAGCTTAGTATAAAGTTAGTAGTATCACAGTGAAGAATCTGATGCATATTTTAGAACCTGTACAAATTAAAATAATTGACAGAACCACATGCAATCTGAAGTTGAAAATGAACAACATAATCTAACGTGCCTGCCTGGAAACTGAAACGTCTAAGAATAAAGCAGAAGGTAGCTTATTACAGTCAAACATAAATGCTTGAATATGATCACTGAATTTAAATCCAAGGATCAGAAAATAAAGGAACATAAAAATTCTCACTGTACCTTCACCTATTGTTCCCATCCTCTCAACTCTCAAGATACAGAAAATATCTAGACAATTAAAACATAAAAATGTGTCTTTTTCTTGTGAACTATTAGCTGTATTACTTTTAGCAGGCTATTGAACAATATTTGGTAATATTCTAGGCAATTTAAGAGCATTTGGCAGCAAAATATTCATGAGTGGGTCACTCTGGCAATTTAATGTTTCCACTTGGTCCCTTATACTTCAATCAAATGCTTTAGTAGGATACCAGTGTAAAGAAAAAGAATCTCAATATAACTAAAGATCAGAACTTTAAAAAATCTACATCACAGCTATTCATTAGATTCATGAACTGAAAGGGAAAAAAATGGCCAAAACCACTTGGTCAAACTCTATTAACCCCAAAGTTACGACACTACAGTATAGAAATATTCCTGCCAAAATGCTGAACTGTTACAACTGATGTAAACTGCTAAAGAAAATGTGGCTTCTCCAGACAATTTCAAAGTTTTGATATTTGAAAAACACACTAGAGAGAGTAATTTATTCCCCCGCCTCCCCCCATTGTAGACCACTTATGCCTGCAGAAACCCTACTGCACAATCTGAACATTAACGACCAAGAACAGGCAAAGGATATAAAGGGGTCAAACTGGTCCAAGTTTCAAATGTCTGTTTCTTACTGAGCCATATTCTACTAACCAGTTTACGGTAGAGCATAAAGTTGCACAGACCCCTCTTTATCTTCTTGAGGACAAAAGAGGGCATACACGTGGCCATAAGACCATCACATAGAAATGAAATACTGTCATAGGACCAGCAGTTCATTTTGTTCAGTCTGCCCTGTAGTCTATTAACACTTCAATCTGAGACAGATCCTTTGATGTACCCCCTTCAAAACACATAGATGAAAGTAACAAACTGGGGAAGAAGCAAGTCAATACAACTTTCGGCAGCAGAGGTCACGCCTCACAAATCTTTTGGAGTTGTCTAAACTGTTAATTAGTATGAGAGAAGCAATTGCTAAGGCGTACTTGGGTTTCTTCACTAACTTGCTGTGAAATAAGACAAAATCTTCACACAAATTAATAATTAGCTAAAATATAGCATGCAAAACACAGCAGTTAAGAACCAGTTTTCACTGCGGAGGGGCACTATCAGTGGACTCCCACAGTTGCATATGCTGTTCAGTATACTGATGAACGATCTGGACAAGATGGTGAACACCAGACTGACCAAGTTTACTATGCACGACAAGTAACGAAGGATGATTTTTATTTATTATTTTTATTTAGAAAACCAAACTGCAAACAGCTGCAGAAGAAGCTCATGATACTGAATGACTGCGAGATAAAAGGACTGCTAAAAAATACAGTAGATAAATGTATAGTAATGCACATGAGGAAAGACAATATTAACTTTCCCCATGTAATGGGATATGAACAGGTGATTAACCTCAAAAATAAGATCCTGCTATTGTGGGAAAAGCAGATGTTGAAAGGAATGGAATCGTTTCCATGCAAGTAACAACTAAATAAACAAAGATTCATTAGTCCGGAAAAAAAGCAGCTGAAGGAATTGTATGTCAAGGGTATGTAAAAAAAATAAGTAACAGAGAAAGGGATTAGGAAACAGTGGTTCACTTGCCTTTTTCATGTAAGAAGCAGGGGTATTGATTAGGAGTAAAAGACAGTAGGATAAAAACAAAGAAAGAATGTATTTCTATAAAACAAACTGGCTCAGGAAGCCCCTATGCCAGAAATCATTGGAGGTGCAGGAAATATATCCTATAAATAATTTCACCTATTTCCTCTGCTTTTGTATCCTCTTGAGGGCATCTGCTGGGAACAGGCTATTTGGCTAGATGGTCCTTTGGTCTGAGCTGGCTGACCTTCAAGCCTTCTGTCTACTAAACAGCTGCTGCTGCTCAAGTTGAAAACTCTCCGCACCATTCCTCCAAAGCACTAAAAAAATTTGGCTGTTTAGAGATCATCTCTGCAATCACAGCTTTTATCCTCTGGTTCATTGCACACCTTTGGCTTTCTGCTGAGACCGCCAACAATGTTGCCAATTAATGCCAATTTGTTTGTAACACCTGTCCATTAAGAAATGGATTGAACACGAAAATCTCATTTTTGACAGAACACTGAACAAGAATCAGGTTGTAATGGCACATAATCACCTGGGACAGCTGTGTACCACTGACCTGGAGGAGGGTCTGATTCCGTATCCCATTAGCAATCATTGACCTATGAAGGACAATGTAGGCAAGCGCTTTGTTGTTTTTTTGAACAAGTATATAACAACTCATTATGGGGCAACTACGAATTCTTCCCAGAAGTCGAATAAGTGCAGAAAGTCCTCCACTAAGTGGGAGACCTAATCAGACATGTCTCTATAATTAAGTTTCCACTAAGAACATAGGAAGGAATGCAGAAGATCACAGCTGGCTGGGACTGTCAAATTTTCATCTTTTTGTGACATATGATTTGCAGAGCTTGGGAAACTCAGTTATTTTACCATATTTTTTTTTTTTTAAACTGTCATTGATGCTAAATCCCTGCAAGAAAAATGCCATGTCTTCAGAAGGAAGTGTTTCTGAATCCTCCCTCGTAATTTAATTTGCAATTTCTGCTAGGGATGCACCTTGAAAGCAGCCACAGTGATATTTTAGGTTGACATATCGCTCTTGTGTTAAACATGGGCTTCAGGAAGGCTGAAGCTGGGTTAATTCACTTTTGGAGTCAGAAATACTCAGGGTCATATTACTCAGCATGAGTAAGCTTGCTTTTGAATACCCTTTTCATCTCATATTACAAATACTATCTGGTTTGCAGAAAGGCAAGTCTTGCAAAGTCTTCATAGTGGATGTAGATGAAGGACTATACCTGGAGCAGCAATGTGTCTATTGCAAACATTCTCATACCACAATTAAGCAAAGAGTGGTGGTGAACGGAGTTAAATCCAGTTGGCAGCCGGTCACAAGTGGTGTTCCCCAGGGCTCAGTATTGGGGCCAGTTCTGTTTAATATCTTTATCAGTGATCTGGACGAGGGGATCGAGGGCACCCTCAGTAAGTTTGCAGGTGACACCAAGCTGGGCGGGAGTGTTGACCTGCTTGAGGGTAGGCAGGCTGTACAGAGGGATCTGGACAGGCTGGATTGATGGGCCAAGACCAATTGCATGAAGTTCAACAAGGCTCAGTGCCGGGACCTGCACTTGGGTCACAACAACCCCATGCAAGGCTACAGGCTTGGGGAAGAGTGGCTGGAAAGCTGTCCGATGGAAAAGGACCTGGGAGTGTTGGTCAACAGCTGGCTGAATATGAGCCGGCAGTGTGCCCAGGTGGCCAAGAGGGCCAACAGCATCCTGGCTTGTGTCAGAAAGAGTGTGGCCAGCAGGACTAGGGAAGCGATCGTCCCCCTGTACTCAGCACTGGTGAGGCCGCACCTCAAATCCTGTGTTCAGTTTTGGGCCCCTCACTACAAGAAAGACACTGAGGTGCTGGAGCGTGTCCAAAGAAGGGCAATGAAGGTGGTGAAGGGTCCAGAGCTCAAGTCTTATGAGGAGCGCTTGAGGGAACTGGGGTTGCTTAGCCTGGAGAAAAGGAGGCTGAGGGGAGACCTTATCACTCTCTACAACTACCTGAAAGGAAGTTATAACAAAGTAGGTGTTGGTCTCTTTTCTAAAGTAATAAGTGATAGGACGAGAGGAAATGGCCTCAAGTTGTGCCAGGGGAGGTTTAGACTGGATATTAGGAAAAATCTGTTGACCAAAAGGGTCATGAAGCATTGGAACAGGCTGCCCAGGAAAGCGGTTGAGTCACCATCCCTGGAGGTATTTAAAAGGTGTGTAGATGTGGTGCTTAGGGATATGGTTTCGTGGTGGACTGGGTAGTGTTAGGTTAACATTGAGTTGGACTCGATAATCTTAAAGGTATTTTCCAACCTAAGTGATTCTATGATTCTACGATTCTGTGAAATAAGAATCAAGTGTGATACCTATTAGAAAAAAATATAACCTTTTACTGATCGTTTGGAATTTACCTTTTTTTTGCTTTAGAGGATTTATTATTTCAAAGTGTATCATTAAAGTCTTGAGCCTGTTCCATAAAGTGGTATTTCTACCAAGCACATGTATATGTAAGAGGCATGACTAATTCTAGATTACTGTCTTTGTTGCTACTGGTTCAAAAAGAGGTGATTACGATGATGCTGTTATTTATCTCTCGAGGTATTTTTGCTATTTCCACTTTAGAGAGCACTGCTGAGACTTTCTGAGAGGAATATAAAATATTTCTCTGTAAAATATGTACATGAAAATGCTAGCAACATTAATACATTTGATAGTTATATATTGAAATATTTTCCTAGTAAAAACAACTCTGAGGCTGAAATCATAGAATTGTAAAATCATAGAGTATCTCAAGTTGGAAGGGACCCATATGGATCATCGAGTCCGACTCCCTGCTCCTCGCAGACCTACGTAAAAATGATCATATGACTAAGAGCGTTGTCCAGGCAGTCCTTGAACTCTGAAATGTGAAAAAATGCCTTGGCATAGCTTCATTTCCTTAAGCTATAACTGAAAACCTTGGCCAACAAATTTTTATGGATTTTGGTAAAAATTTTAGATTAGTAAATACTGACCTTTGGTGCAAACAGGAGTGCATGATGTCAAAACACCACCACTAAAAATATTAAAGCATACTCAAAAGAAAGTCCTCAATGTAATATACTTTTTAAAGCAGGCAGATTTGTCTTACACTTATTCTGGAGGAAGAAAATTAGAGTTATATAATCTCCTGCAACAGCACCAGCAACCATTCAACTCACAGTGAATTGGATGAGCTCTCTCTATAGTTTCAGTCCAGTCTGTGACTGAAATATATGTATATATTGTATATACCATATATTATATGTATTTTTTTCATATAGGTAGGATTAGTTTTCAGTGGATCAAAGAACTGATCTGACCAATGTGTGGCTAAGCCTTTGCTAACACTTATTCCAGGGACAGAAAGCAAACAGAGGCTGTAGACTGGCTGGAGAAGAAAACAAGACTGCTCCATTTAGCAGCAGCAGAGTCTTACGTTAGCTCACTTTAATTGTTGAACAACACAGTTAACAAGTGTTCAGCTGGGAGTAGAGACATGAGTAAAACTGTTGTGATGCCCAGCTAAAGAAACACATTATTGAGATATCTACTGTAAATAGGAGTCAATTAGAGCATTCGATTTGTCTCAGAATTCTGGGGGATTTAATGATGATATCAAAATACCTGTGCATTCCTTTGATGCAGCATCAATTCAGGAGAGGGACTGTGTTTATTTATTTTTAATGGCATTCTTAGATGCAGGTGCACAATTCTGTGACAGCTTTAAGAAGACAGTAATTATCTGGTAAAGTATGCATCACCAAATCATTTAATAGATAAAGGCTTCTATACAGAAACAAGCTCTTCCAGATGAAGCAACAATTTGGACAAGTAATTTGATGTCTTTAAAATTCAGTGAAAGCAACAACTTTTAATTATACAGACTTTGTTTAATTAAATGGGAGGAACGTGAAACAGCATGTGAAACAAGGATACTACCCCTTCCTTTCTATCACAGAAAAGAAACACTGTTTTAATTCTAATTCTGCATCACATGCATGCTTTTGAAATTTAATGACTGCTCTTGAAGACATTTAATGCTTTTCAATTAATGGATGGTTTGCAGACTCTGAGGACCTATATGTGATGTTTACATGGAGAGTCTGTATGGCAGTACATGTTAGGGACTTACACTGCCCTATTCACTGCAGTAGCTACGCATTTAAATCAACGGGATTACTATTCTACCAGTGAGGAACAAATTAAAAATTTTTCAATTACGTAAGTTTCTCTAGAAGTGATTTACAATGGAAATATTAATGAATATTTCATTACAGCTGTGCTGCTAGGTGCTACTACATTATTATTTTTTTAATGAACCAATAAGGTACAAGCCTAAGATATTTTTAGAGAATACATATGGACTATTTGACAGAATCTTGCACCTTTTTCTTTAATTTGTTTCCCTCAGGCTAGCATGTAATTGGTTCCTGAGTAACCTCAACAACCTTGCCTGGAACATCTTTCCAGATATATTCTTCCTTTGGGGGTAGAGGACAGGGGCCAGAGTAGTTTATATTAAATCTCAGCACAAAAAGCAGGAAGTAATTACGGCTCTTCTCAAAATATAACAGCAGTCAGAAATCAAACCCCAACATTAAAAGTATATAAGGAAAAGAAGAGAACAAAATATAATGTTGAGATTATTACGGCGTTACACTATAAATGAAAGTGTACCCAAACTTCAGCTGTTACAGACAGCTTTTGGCAGCCTTTTTTATCCCCAAATGGGGCGTGCTGTCCTTGCTTAGAAAAATTACCTCAAGGTTAGGGAAATTCTTTGAACTCCACACAGTCTGAGGCTTGACTCTTGCTTGTATCACTAACTAGGAGCTCAGTAAGTGTCAGTTTGTTGCAGGAACTTGTGGAATGACACTGGATGCAACTTTGTGGGAGAACTCTTTGCCTCAATGTTACTACCATTTTTCACTATAAGCCATTTATAGCATGTACCTGAACTGCTGGAGTTCATCTATGCTAACACCAAATCCAGAAACAAGTCTTCACTATACACCCCTCTGTTTCCATGCTGATCATTACCAGGGCACGGTATTTGGAACAGTAATTGAACACTAACTTGGGGCAAGAGTAGATGGATCTTGCTACTTTAAAAAAAAAAAAAGAAAAAAAGAAAAAGAAAAAGCTTGCTTTCATTTCTTCTGACACTTCAGCTTCCTCATTTAGTCTTCAATCTCGTAAATGCTACCACATGTATTTCCCTCTAACCAAAGACTTCTGATACTCCCTGCTAAAAGACATGAAAGATGGCTGCTCTTTCTGTTCACTGTGTTGGCCACAGGTGAGAAATGGTCATAATTTCATTTACTCATACAACAGAATTTCAGATTTCTAACCTCTCTTTATAATCTAGCTCTGACCTGAAATGGTCCGTTTTGCACCTTTGTAGTCATAGGCAGGAGAACAGATAGTAAGAGAAAAAAGAGAGATGATTTTGTCCAAGAATCAAAGGCAAACTTAATTCCTCCGCAGTTCTCATTCTGCACTCCTGAGTATCACTGGCCAAACAGAAGAGCATCATTCATTAATAAATAACACCGCTCCCCAAAACTCCTTTGTCTCTCTGCACAAGTGAAAGGTACTCATAGGCTCAGTATAACCTACAGAGCTATACAGCTCTCCCTAAAGCAGATTCCTGGTGACTAGTCAGATAAATTGCTCCCTACGATCCATCAAGTAAGTAAAGAGACTCAAGATATTTTAATTGCAAGTGTAATTAAAAAAAATAAAAGGAAATGCATAAAGAAAATGACCTAATGTCTATCAAAAATCATAAAAAAGGGGCTTTATCTCCTAAGCCATTTTCTTTTTGCTGCTGCTGCAAACTAAAATGAACAAATTCATAAGAACTCTAAGAAACAATGCATTCACATGAAAGGGCTGTGTATGGGAAAAATATGTATAATTAAAAAATGAGACCAGATACCTAACAAATGCAAGTTACTGTTTTCTACTTGGCATATTAGTTCCACTGTGGTCCTTCTGCACTTTTTTCTGAAAGATAAATAACGAAGTCATAATCTTTTATCTGACCTTTCTTGGTCTTTAGACTACTTTTCCAGTGGAAACAGACTTGGATTTAGGCCAGTCCCACTTAAAAAATCGAAGCCGCCTTCTTTGAAGGTGTGTGAATATCAGACCAATTTTCAGTGTTTTAAGTGAATACTTTTTGAACTAGTATTAGATGTCATGAAGCAGCAAATATTGTTCAGTGTTCATTTATTTAGCAGCTAGTATGACTTTCTTTGTATTTTCAATGCCGTATTTCCTTTCACCAGCTTTTGTTAAGGCTCTAAGTTACAAAAAAAATATCCTAAAACCGTATTTGACTTAAACTTTACTGGGAAATTAAACAAGTGTTTAATTTCTGTGCAGAAGAAATGACCAACCTGATCAATCGGATGTTAAATACTAAAAGAAATAAGTAAGTCTGCTGAAAGGATTAGCAGTGACAGTGGGGATCAATAAAACTAAAAGATTAGACTTTTAAAGATAACTTTTATTCACTTCATTAATGTCATAGTGAAAGTCCCAACCAACTCTTATCAGAATTAGAAAAACACAGCACTTTTGAACAGCTAAATCTAAATCAAACAATGTCAATACTCAATATCAGAAGCATTTCCTTAACAATTCTATAATAGTGGAGTAGGAAGGTGTTATTTAATAGGCTTTTTCCAGCTTCTACTGCTATGATTTCTGCAAGGTGTAATCAGAAACAGAAAACTTGGATTATTTTTCCCTGTAGGTGGAAAGGGGACAGATACTTCATATTTTATTAACTGACAAAAAGAAGCACACTTATTTGCAGTGTGTTTATCTCACTTCATAAAGGTCCTCAGCACAGCAGCAGTCCAAAATATTTAAGTGTAGCTAGCTGTGTTCATCTGTTTTAAGTTTCTTTTCCGCAAATGGAAGACACGGTGATGATTGCTTTCATGAGAGCAACTGGCGCTGTATCCCTAAGTGAGCTATTTTTTGTATTTATTACATTAATTACATTTTATGCATGTACATTACCAAATGATACACTGTGAACTGGAAGTCAATTTAAAGTTACATTGCTTTCATATTCAGTGAGAAAATCATGGATTTTCAGATCAAGAGTTGGCAGAGACCATTGGTATCACATGCTAAACCATTCTAATAGAAAAGGTATTGATCTGAAATCCTGAAACTTTTCTTTTTTAAAGTGAGCTACAGGATGATAAAAATGAAGAATAAAGTAAGACTTAACAATGATCAATAGTGTGTTTATACTGAATTGGAAGACACTATGGGAACATTCTAAATACAAAAATATTGAAGCTTTCAGATGTAGGGCAGCAATTCAATCTCAATTCAATGGTCTGGTCACACACTCCACTAAAGCATCCATGAGAATAGCTCCTAGTCTCAGTAAGAGGGTGTCCACCTGCTTTTCTTGGATCCTCTTCCCTTTTTGCCTTTACATGCTTGGGACTGAGTCATATCATTCTCTCACTGTGGAACCAGGACTACCATAGACATTAAAGATTTAGCATCCTACTGGTCCCACCAACAGTTAAGCATCTGTATTATTCCTTTTTTAAAAACTGTACTTGATGATGAAATAGGTAATGTCTTTTTTAAGGCAAAACTATTTAACAGATGAAATAAAGCCACCAAGGAAAAAATATTTTAAAGCAATTTAGAAAATTTTAAGTGCCTGTTTAGTTTCATTTAACCAACTCAACTAAACATACACCCTCAAAATTAAATTAGAGTTCTTAAATTACATGAACACACAGAAAATCATGATTTACTCTGGTCTCACTTCCCTTATTAGAACATCACTTTTAGACAACTCAGAGAAGATGGATTTTCAAACAAATGAAAACCTACTACATTCTCCCTTTGCACTGTAACTATCATATTATTCAATGTTGTCTTAACCAGGAATTTGTTTTATTTCTGATTTCTTTTTTTTTTTTACCCCCAGTTTCTCCAGAGAGCTGGCCTGGACATCTGGGATATTTGGACATCTAGGAAAATCTCTCTACAGTATTTTCTTCATTGTTTTGTAGTTAGAATCCTTCAGGTAAACAACCTGTAATCACTAGCCTAGAGACCACCTCCTCTGAATGTTTTATGTTCCCCTCTGAAATTTCACATTGTGTTTAATAAACCACTTATAAGATACAGGTGAATGTATCTGCCACTACCAATCTCTATGGCATTTGTCACAGTACCCAAGCACAAAATAATTAGGTGTGAAGAGAACACTTCAACTCATTTCTCTGTGTTCCAGAGTACCCTGTTAAAGTGCTACACTGCAAACTGCTCTGATATTATAGGGAGGATGTATATAAACTCTGAAGATGATATCACATCACATATAACAGATGCTTCACAGCAGAGGTGATAATGATACATCTAACAGAGGCAAGCTAGCACCAGAACTGAAAATGGTATAATCATATTAGGCAGAAGCAGCTTGTTAACGCGGCTAAACTACTGTCTATATGACACAAGCTAGCTTAAGCGTCTCTATACTGTTGTTTTTCAGAACAGACATGCTGAATGACAGCTTGGTAAAACTGGCATAACAGTAATTCCTTACCTCTCATTCCTGTCCTTTCCTTTACACTGCGTGCTTTTTGGAGCAGCATTCCACTCATAAATATACGCGCATTGTCTAACGTGGCATGGATCTGACTGCGGTTAGGAAGGTACATACAACCGCAACAAAAACTTACAAGATGCAATATTCAAAGTGAGTCAGATCTCCCCTACCAAGGTAACATTAAAAAGAGATTTAAATATCCTTAGCCTTACTGGGCAATGCCATTTTAGGAAATGTCAGTTCTGCTCTTCCTTTACCGTAAAAACAAAAATATCCAATTAAAAAAAGTAGAAGCACTCACTAGCTGGTAGTTGAAAAACATTTATAACCACTTTTGAAGATCCAATCACAGCTCAGTTACACTCACAGCTTAGTTTGATAAAAGTTTGTCCACACACCTCCAGCGGAACATCTCAAAAGCCAGTCATTCCTGCTCAGAATACTTAGAACCTTGCTTTTGCATTTCACAGTAAGAATCTGGCCATTTTTCAGTTGGTTTCCTATGAAAGGAGATCACGTCTTTTTTACTAGGCTAGATATAAGGTAGATTGTTTTGCTTTATTTCACTTCTAGGTCATAGTGCCTCGTGCAAACATAGCTCCTTATGTGACTTTATGTCAAGCTTCAGAAAAACTGAGTGCTGTATAAAAGTAAGCTAGTACCTTAGTATTTCCTTTTTTTACTTTCCGTTTTTCCACTTACATTTCAAGCTTACGCATAGTCTTTTGTGTGCTACCTTGGCAACTAACTCTAAATTTCTCTGTTACAAGTCTACAAAACTCCAGCCATTTATTTATGTTTTTACGATGTGTAGAATTCAAAGTGTGCAATTCCCACAGTACAGTCATAATGATTATTGAAAGTTATTATGGCACACTCAGTCTAGCACTTAATAGGCATTAATTTACTAAAACATGCTAATGCAATCACAGGCAATCATCTGACCATAGCCGCCTTCTTACAGTGTAAGCTCTTTGGAGAAAGGACTTTGTTTGTCTGCAGAGCACCTGGCAGACAGGCATTGCAGAATGCTGAACCCTGAGGACAGACCAGCGTTTTTTAGTAAGAGAACAATACAAAGTAATTAAAGGTTATAATTATCTGGATAATTAAAAAACCATGAAACCATCTGTATCTATGCTCAGTTTGGACCCCAAGCACTAAGGAACAGGTATCAGCACAGAAAAGCATATTTCTATGTATTTATTTATCGTATATATAAAATATATTTGTATTATCATACATATATATATTTATCAGATGAAAACAAGCCTTAAGGATCAGTTTAGAGAGACAGTGCTCAAAAAAGTGCAAAGCTTGGGAGAAGTACAGTAAGCAGCAGACACTGACATCTCTGGCTGAGTAGGAAAGAAAAGGAAAAGCAGAGGAGAGGAGAAGCCTTCACTCCATTCACTGGGCATTCCTTCTGTAAAATTTAGTATCCAATTGAAGGACTACAGCTGCACTTTGTTAGGAGCTAAACAGGTTTTGAGCATGAAGGTCCATGTCCCTGTACAGCTAGTATTTACGCCTTCAGTCTTCATTTTCAAAAGAGCAACATTGTCCCCTACTAAGATATCCTATCTTCTTTGGCTTTGTGACTAGTATTTTTCCTGGAGAAAAGAATTTTCTTTTTTTTAATTTTTTCCCACAGTGCTGCAATTAATTCAATCACAGCTGTTCACCGCAGAAAAAAGAACTGAATATCCTCTGGATTAAGGAAACAGACCTTTTTTTCCCCAAGTCTGCTTTCCCATTTTATTTCTCTTTCTTTTTCTCCCTTTCTTTTCTATCACGAAAGTTTGCTTAAATAAGTCAGCCTTCCATTATTTTCTGATTTCCATGTGCATTTCAGCATCTCTAGCTGGACTAAATTCAATAGTGCAATACTACAGTTCAACAAAGTATGACAAAAGTTCACATGACTTCATGCCTAAACAATGATTAAATCTTACTGTGCTCACTCCTACAAGCTTCTCAGTTGCCTCAGAGTAAGAACTTAGCAGCCTGGGGCCCCATGTTGACTACTTTGTAAGTACAGAATTTTTCAGTATATGCACTTCAAAATCAATCAATCAAACAAACAAGCAAACAACAACAACAACAAAATTAGAGTAGTCTTTCAGTCCTACACTAGCATTTTGAAGCTCAGAATGGGAAGAGAACTTACACAGCTTACACCATGTTTTTATTATTCATTTGCTTACAGTGTTAGTTGAGTTTCCATTTAAGTGTAAGCCACTGTCAAAGAGAGGTGATGACGCTCCACTGCTGTGATCACTGGATGGTCCAGGGGAACCTGGAAATCAGATCATGAAAAATAATTGCTTATGTTAAAAATAAATCAGGCAATATCTATTCCAACTATTCTAAAACACAGGAAGAATTTTTAACATAAATCACCAAACCAAGCCAGAAGTACTACTTGCATTTTACGACAGCCAATAAAATGTCCATATGCTACACTTTATGTCTAGAAAGAAACAAGGTAGCTAGATGTCATTTTATAGAGGCTGTGCTCATGCGAACTACTTGTATTCTTCACTGTTTGCAGATTAAGCCTTTTTTCATTCAGAAGGAGATACTCAAAACCAAGCAATTCAGTTACACAAATGCCATTAATTTAATAAATAAATTTCCTATTGAGTCTTGAAAGTCTCACCTTAGAGTATAACCATGGGTGGCATTTATAAACAAAGCTAAGAAGAAACTCTCAAGCAAGTACTAACGGTACACATACATAGACTTTACTAATGGATGTATCTTTTTCTTAAAATGCCAATTACTTTCAAAACCAATGCACCTTCTCAAACTGAGAAATTAAAAGCAAACAGTCACCTTAAGATGTTGATACTATGTTAATATGTTAAGATTACACAGTTACATTCTTCAAGATCTCTCTTCCTTTAGCAGTTATTCATCATGATTCTGCTTTAGTGGTTAAAGTGACTCCAGGAAAGCTTACTACTTTTGTAACATACAATAATGGAAACAGCACAAAGTCACATCATTGTGTAAATTCTGCTTAAATGTAAGATGTTAACGTGGAACACCAATAATATACAATTACTGTCAGACACCACTTGGTCTTATCAATAAAGCACATAAAATCAATTTCACAGCATTATATTCGTCATCACTGAAACCTCATTTTTCCACCTGAAGAAGTCACCTGAAATTGCCTGTAAATCATTTCACATTAATAGTTCTGTCAAGTTTAACAGCACAAAAGTAAAAAAGTCATTCTTAGTCATATATTTTTGTATGTACCTATTCCACATATCTTGAAGATTTAGCAAAACGGAACTTAACTCAACAAAAGCTCATTTTCTCCGTAACAGATCTCTGTCAGTTCAGTGCTGAGGCCTCAGAATTATACCCTGAATTCTGAAGTTTCAGCATGTTTTCATTTGGATTCCTTTCTGTACAGTGTTAGATGATGTCAGCAGAAGGAACCGTTATGCTTTGCTTGTACGGGTCTAACCCAAGCACGGACTTTAGTAGCTAGCTACAACATTTTGCAGCTACTATGTATGTACAGTAGACCACAAAAATCTATGTTCCTACTCACAGATGACCACAGTGACTTGCTAGAACAGAAGATAACTACTGATTTTTTTTAGTAAAAAAGTTGGCATTAAATTCTCCACTGAAGAGTCTGCCTGTTGGTGAATCCCACTGTCTCGGGCAGTAGACAACTATGACAGATCCATGAGTCAATCAGAATCCTTAAGTGGAATTATCCCACCTCTTCAGCAATTTGAGCATATCAAAAGACATGAATTTACGTATTTTCAAGTATCTAAATCCAGGTTTTACCATAATACAAAATACTACATTAGAATAATCTACTTTTTTTTTTTTTTAAGTAGAGAAAACTGACATCCGTTGCACAGGAAAGCCAAGAATACAAGTTTAAGGAACAAATTTCCCTCTTCCCACAGTGTCCCTGCAGATTTCCTTTTCATTTCAGCAGCTTTGTTTTTTTGAGTCACAACAAACTACACAGCCTCTCTCAGGCTGTGCCACTTCCACCACTTGATTGCAAGCAAGTTCACTAGTCTTTTAGTCTGCTCCCTGCCTATTCTGCCTCACTTACTCATGGACTACTCCTTCATGGACTCGTTCATCATTTTAGAAGCTCCCACTGTATACGCTCAACTGCTTTCACGGAAGGTGCAGTGCTCTCATCTCTACAAGGAGCTCCATTTGCCTCCCCACATGGCAGCCCTAGAGCAATCGGGTAGTCTTTCCTTCCTGTTCTTAGAACAAAACCCAGTATGTACACACACATGATATACATGACACATAATATACTAACACACAGTAAGTCTTGTACTACCCTGTAGCCCTTGCCCAAGCAAATGAGACTCCAAATCAAGTGTTAGGTACCAGTCCAAACTCTGGAACATTAGTTTGAGAAAGACTTTGAAAACAAAGTGTGTATGTAAAATAAACAGGTACCTGCTACAGGTAACTCCGGGCTCCATGACCACAATACAGTATCCTGATGGGTACTGATGCCAGAAAAAAGGTATTTGGTATGTTGTGAGCTTTCCAGCAATCATTATTGCCTAGCTGTCCTCTTACCCCACCCAAATCATAGTTAGACAGCCAGCCTATGAGAAACGCAAACCGACAGTATGACAGGCTGCTTCTGTTTAATTTGCTTATTCGCAGCTGTGGCATTTCTGTTCTTCTGAGAAGGCTGGGTCAGGAAGGATACTATGGGAGAGGAGAAGATCTTTGCCTTATCTTTACCTGAGCAACAGCTGAGTATGCTCAGAGGAAAAAAAACTTACCCTGTAAGGTGAGAAGAGGTCAGAGACAAAGCGAGCGAGCGAGGATATAGGAGTCTGCAGTTCCTAAAAGAGACTGAGATGCCCTGGGGGTAGCAGGAAAAAGACAGGCAGAACTCCAAGGTGAGGGAAATAAACTATTTAAGGATCACAGGGGATTTTGCAGAGCTAGCAGTAACTCAGGAAAGCACCAAGCTAGCTGACACTAAACCTAAAGCAAGAACTCATTTGCAGTGGTACAGGTAGGAGCGGTTTATAAATCCTTTTATATTCTTTTTGACAGAATCACTGAGATTTTTCAGTTTTAAAAGTTAGGTATTATTTTAATAAAGCCTGGATTTTATTTTTAACTTTAAAAGCCTTAAGCTTTCTAGACCTAGAAAGGTCTCTATTAAAGTTCTGGTCAACTCAGAGTCCCATCAACAGGTGGTTGTTTATTTCAGTCAGTGAATTACACCAAACATCTAAATAACAAACAAAATCCCCAAAACACAAGAACAGCAGATCAATGTACAGCAAGTAGGTGGCAAGACTTTATCCTTCACAACAATTTGTCTTATGATCAACATTGCTGAATGATACTGGAGAACTCTTGTATATAAATAAAATCTCATTTATCTAACTTGCTAATTATGTCATAGACAACCTCCAACAGACAAAAAGCCCATTCCAGAACGACGACAAAATTAAAATAAACAGAAACACTCCTGGTGATTCTTCATTACACTTGCAAGCCTTGCAACTTCAGAATATTCTGATAATCTGGTGTAACTATCAAAAAGAAAAATTCTGAAGAGAGGCTGTTTTACCATAACATGTCTTGAAGAGTCTTCCCAGCAGCAGTGAATCTTACCTAAAAGGGCCCTACAAGCCCTGCTCAACTCTGGGATGGGTAACGGACTTAGCTCCCGAGAATCCTTAATGACAATACCCAGGAGCTGATGCTATAATTACTCTGTAACAGGCTAAGAAATAACCCTCAGAGCCACTAACAACTTCCTAATCCAGCTCCAAGAAACAAAATTCCTTCCTTTGGTTTCCAGAAACACAAATCTATCCTCTCTTCAGCTGACAGTGACCTTAGAGCAAACCACAGGCCAAGGGATGAGGAATCATCTTAGCCATGGAGCCAGACAACCCAACAAAGCAGACAGTTAGTGACCCTACTGTCCCATGCTAGCTTCTGATCCAGACCTGATAGTTTCTTGAGAAAGAATTATTTGGCCTATGCAAAATTATGCCAATCATTCTGCAATATTTTATAAAATTGATCAAATTCCTGTGGCAGAGAATGTTTGCTAGCATAATTTAATTTACTATTATGGACAGTCTCATAATAGTCTAGTACGGGCCAAGAGTCCCACGCAGCTGTGAAAGAGACAACGATCAATACTGGCGTACCACCCTCGGTTAGGGCCTCCTCCAGACACAGAAACAAGCAGTCCTTGTCTCATCCTTAAGTGCCAGTGTGGTGGGTTGACCCTGGCTGGACGTTAGGTATCCACCAAAGCCGCTCTCTCACTCCCCCTCCTCGACTGGACAGGAGAGGGAGAATATAATGAAAGGCTTGTGGGTCGA
>JAVKLA010000017.1:9362244-9379525 GCA_034782735.1 Sagittarius serpentarius | reverse complement strand
AGGCCTTTTCTGCTCCTCACCCCACCCCACCAGCGAGGAGGCTGGAGGGGCACAAGGAGTTGGGAGGGGACACAGCCAGGACAGCTGACCCCAACTGACCCAAGGGGATATTCCAGACCATATGACACCATGCTCAGCAATAAAAAGCTGGGGGAAGAAGGAGGAAGGGGGGGACCTTCAGGGTGATGGTGTTTGTCTTCTTGAGTAACCATTACGTGTGACAGAGCCCATCTGTCCTGGAGCTGACTGAGTACCTGCCTGCCCGTCGGAAGTGGTGAATGAATTTCTGGTTTTGCTTTGCTTGTATGTGCGGCCTTCTCTTTGCCTATTAAACTGCCTTTATCTCAACCCATGAGCTTTCTCACCTTTACTCTTCCGATTCTCTCCCCAACCCACCAGCTGGGAGTGAGCAAGTGGCTGCGTGGGGCTTAGTTGCTGGCTGGGGTTAAACCACGACACCCTCTCAGGATGATCAGAGTAGGAATAAACAAGAACTGAAGCACAGCAAAATTAGAATGCTACTTTAAGGTCATACAAGAGAGCAGCAGGACTGCAAAGCAAACCAATGTGTCTTGAGTTCCAACATATGAGAACAACTATGTCTCCTGAAATCCTCTGCCCCTTATGTCCCGCAATATTTTAGACCTTCTTTATTACTAAGGACTGAAGATGAGTGGTACCTCTGCTGCTCCTACAAGTACTGTTACAAAGATAGTTCTTCCCTTTATCTGCAGACTATTACACATAAAAACATATATATGTGATATATATATATAAAACATTCTATTTGATACGCACAGAGGCCTATTTTATATATATTGATGGAATAATATATATACACATGCTAAACTTTTAGTTAAGATTCAGCTATCACATTATTCTTAACTACTTAAGAATTTCTGCAGTAACTGGATGCTTTGTTTCAAATTTAGCATCCAATTTAAAGATTCTGGATTTCTACATTATCTTTAATCAAAAGTTCTAGATTATCTTTAAGTGAGGTAAAGTTCAATAGTTTAAATTTAATTAAACTAAATTAAACTAGGATAGAATTAGAATATTAAAACAGAATGTTTGTTTTGTGGATTTAGACCAGCTACTTTGCACAAAATGCTCAGAAACTCATGAAACCTACGTCAACTCACATAAACCTTTACTCAAAAGTAATCCTTTAATATTAGGGTATTTATATAAATCTATCATCACATAATATTTGGATGCATCAGCAAGATTCAAAATGAATATTCCTGAATATAGTTCTGTTTTGGAATACATCCATGATGAGTTGAACAGGAGCTAAAAAAAAAGCCAGTCTTACAGACCTTCACTATCATTCTGCCATATATAGCTGAGCTACATATATATACACACACACAGAGAGGTTATGCCTGCTTTGTTCAAAAGCTGAAACAGACTCTTATAATAGTCATATTAGACCATATGTGAAAACATAGTTCATACACACGAAAATTTGTATGTATTTCACATGTGTGTATCTCCATATAAACTGATCCAGAGATGAAAAATGTCTATGAAAAAAATTGAAGAAACTGTCAGTATATCCTTGTACACGTTTAAATTAGACCGCAGTCACTTTTCGCTCTCTGGTTAATGAATTTGTCTTCCTAAACTTCATTAATAACTGCATTAGGCCTTGAAATGAACTGATGTTCTCCTTCTAGCCCAGCCACAACACCTAATGACTTTGCACTATTTATGCTAAACTATATTGCAACGGAGCCTTCACAACTACATCAAACGTTTTTAAATGTGACCAAAATGGTTATAAAAGACAGTAAATCATGTTTTTTGCCACACTGTACTGATAGAACCACTGAATTTTGGAGTCATTGACCAACAAAGCTTAACTGAAAAGATTTTCTATGAGCGTATGAATAAAGTCAACAAATAATGAATAACTTTATTCTCTTTAAAAAAAAGTAATTAATCATGAAATTACATGTAAGCACTTGAAACAGCAGATGTACTTCACTTCATAATCTTGCACATGATCAGGTAGTGAATATTACTATAATTAAAAAAAATACTAAGTTTTTAAATTCCTGATCCCTATGTGAAAGCTGATTTGGTCCCCAAAGTGGAAAGACATTTGGCTTGATCCTTGGAAAAAAATCCAAGCTCAGGCCAAGTACATATGGCCGAAAAAAATTCAACACGTATCCCGCAGACAGCCACCCTGACATCTGCAGCATACAGGGGGGTAACAAATGCCCTGATTTGAAATTAGGAGGGTAATGCGCGTTATGTGTACGGGGTGCAGGTGCCCAGGGCGCTGGCAGCGGGGGCTGCAGGGGTGGGCGGGCGCTGTGAGGAGCGGGCGGGGCTGCCCCGTGCCGGACACGGCCGGTTCCAGCCGGCTCCAACCCGCCCACTGCCGGGCCCGGCTCGGAAGGGAGGTAGAGGAGCTGGCCATGAAGGAGTGAAGTAGAGCCTGGGAAAAGGGGTGGAGGGAAGCTGTTGGTTCAATATTTTTGTTTCTGTTTCTCACTACCCAAACCTATTTTAACTGGCCATAAAACTAATGAATTTTCCCCAAGTCGAGTCTATTGTGCCTGTGATGGGAACTGGTAAGCGATCTCCCTGTCTTATCTTGACCCACAAGCTCTTTCATCCTATTTTTTCCCCTTGTCTTGTCAAGGAGGGGGAGTGAGAGAGAAGCTGGGTGGGCATCTGGCTGCTGGCCAGGGAGACAGTTTTACAAAAAGGAAAAAAAAAAAAAAATTATAAAGGAAGAAGCACAGCAATGCTATCCACATAGCTGAGGTTCAGTGAAACCAGCCTGGGTGCAACAATGCCAGAAAGGTGATGTGGTAGGAAGAGAACCCAATGTATTCCCGTCCAAAGAAAAAAGGTCCGAAAGTCAGTATCAGGGTAGTGGGAAGTCAGACTCGGCAAGAACTACAAGAACCCGTCACTGAATGCTGCTCTATCTTATGATGCCATTTTACTTCTCATTGTGTGGTAAATACTCAGAAACACTGACTTTACCTTACAAACAATGTAGCAACATCAGCATTTTGTAAAATCCAATAGATAATTACAAAACCAACAAATTTATAATATAGTCATAATACTGTACTGAAATATGTAATGGGAAGAAACAGAAACCAAATAAAATTAATACTGACAACTCATTTTTTTATTCACAATTGGCTTTTTAGAAAAGCCACAAATGTGAACCATTTTCATTCTTTGACTTTGGAATAACAAGAATTTCAACTTCCTAACATATAAACATTTTGAAGAAAACTTTCAAACACAGCATGAGAACTGTGTTTCCTCTTAATTAAGCAAAGAATGTTTGCACACAAATATTTATATTTGTCAAGAGATGAGAGGAGACAGCATGACAGACATACTGCCTAACATATTTCTGGAACATCTTAGTCAAATATTATGAAGATAAACTGAATCAAAAAACTGTATGGAATAAAACAAAACAGTAGATTAGAAACTGCTGTAGAGCGTGAAATTTGATTTTTATTTCAAATGCGATTTTGAAAAGGAAAGAACTCTAATATGAATGCTTTGGTTTAAAATTACCAAGCCGTAATACCTTAAAAGATACTTATACTGTACCATACTCTCCTGGAGCTACTTTGTTTCCTTAGGTACTGTCTGAAGAGGTGGTAGTATTGAACCACACACATACTAAGGGAAAAAAAAAAAATCAATTTCAGTGCTCACAAGAAGGTATTAACAGTCCAGAAGGTCACTAAATAATGCACTGCTCTGTGGTGCTGAAGCTTTGGCACAAGTCCAGTAAGTCCAAAAAGCCAAATCCAGTAGCTTTGGAGTAACATTCACTGTTGCACTGTTGCCTTACTGTACTATCAATACAAAAGGAGAACTGCAGAAGTGTGTGGTATGGCGTTTTTTTTAAATAGTTGATTAAATACATTTACTGCAGCTAACTGTGTGTGTGTATGTACTTACTTGTATGTTCATATGTATGAAGGAGAAAAGGGCACCAAGGGAAATGCTTGCTTTTCATGATGGCTCTAATTTGCACTTTTTGCACATCTCTAAGCGCATCTGTCAAGCCAGGGTTTATGATGCTTCCCTTTTTCACATGCTTTTCTCAAGAACAGAATAGAGAGAATGTTAAAAATACAAATAGGAGCTGCTAGATCTCACTTAGCTAACTACAGTCCAAAGTCTGCAGAGAAAAATACGACTTGTATTTTAGGAAAACCAAATGACCCTTGTTGCCTCTTTTTTTATGGTCAACACCCATTTTAGGGATTTAGGGAAATCCTACACACCTATAGGCAGGCAAGTCAATGGCATAATTCATAGCTGATGTGCATTCTTTTTAAATTCTGGTGCCTTGTGTTTACCATGGCTTACTCTAAACCTTCCAACATACCTGATCATTAATACTCACACTGCTCAGAGATTTAGACAGGGTTTTGGCTGTTGGAATCAGGTTCTGTCTTATTATAGATCAGAACTGCAACAGCAACTAAAGTTGAAAAGGACCATGTGTTTGATGAATGAATTCACCCATACGGCCCTTTAGCTAAGATCTGTTCCAAGAGGAGAAGTCACATCATTTAACTTTGGCCATTTAAAAGATTCAACTCTAAAGAAGTTGTTAATATTTTTTCTAGAAATCAGTAAAGATCTTAGGATAAAAAGGAATCATCACCCACAGGTGTCTATCTCTAAATAAGGAGAATCTGGATGATAACATTACACTTTAAACATCTGAAGTTAGATGAAATGAATCATATCTCACATCTACAGATGAAAATTTAAGATTAAACACCTAACTCAGACTAGAAGTCTGAAGCAGAAATTCTGAAGTAAAAGGAAGTGAATCTCCTGATGAATGTCTGATCTTGAAGTACATGCATTTCACAAATAAAACACTTGAAATTCACACAAAGTGCAAGTCTTGGGCTTGACAAGTACCTCGGTGGAAGATTATGTACAAGCCTGTAATGCAGCAGACAAACAACTAAGTTGTAGTAAAACACATGAAGAGAATTAGGTCATAACATATAATAGTAAAACACTCAATGAAATCTAGAAAACTAAAAGTTTTAAAGAATTCTTAAGCCCTCACAGTGAAAAAGGAATAGTACTTAATACTTAAAATGCCTCCTTGACTAAAGCATGTTTGGAAGTATTTTTGGAAACTTGGCAGTTTCAACTCAAACCATATCAGTTGAACTGAAAAATCATATCATGCTTTTATGTCTATGAGTAGGCAAGGAAGATGCATGACAAACAGACACCTCACACTACAAGTAGTCTCTAAAATGACAATGGAAGCAAAGTGGCTTTAAAAAAAAGTTTATAAAATTAAAATTTGATTGCAAACAGTATTGGGAAAGCATGAAGCAGAATTAAGTTAGTTCAAGAAAGAATGATTTCTTGACACTTGTCTCTTTTCCATTGGTCAATTATGAAGTGGTTTCCAATAAATACTTCTGATTATTATCTTCCCTAGCTTTGCAGTATTCAATAAGCAATACTCTCTTCCTTAATGCTTAATTGGCTACTTGAAAACAAGCATTTGTGTCTGAACAATTTATACATATATGCTAGGAAAATGACAGTCAATGCAGCTTATGGAAATGTTCACAGATTTAAACTAAACTGCAGTTTCTCTAAGTTCACTCAGTTAGCACTTTTCTCTTATTTCTGCCTACAAATACAGTAAAAGATGTTCTTAACCACAAAGCTTCAGCATTAATTTAAACAAATAACACTGCTCATGTGTGATATAATTACCAGGAATTATAGACAAAAAAAGGAGATAATTTAAATGCTTCCTCAGTATTTTATACATTATTTTTTCTACTTAATTACACACTTTAGTCCATGTTTCACTTCAAAACAATGCTTACACAAATATCTGGGATATGAAAGGTACTGATACATATTGTGCATAGGAAAATACATTTTGAGCCAAATCACCTGTTCCCTGAAGCAATGGAAGTTTAAATAAATTCACTTAAGGCTATTACCTGAAGCATGAAGACCCATCCCTGAGAAAGTAACTTTGCCATCCCTCAAAAAATTCCAAGAATATCAGAGCATTACAGGGAATTACATTTCTCTCTGGAAATTCAGGTCAGTCTCAACTGTTATCAATGTGCTATAACTGAAAACCGTTCAAGCCACAGAACTCATAATTTTAGAATAGCAGTATATTATATTGCTCATCTTCTGTTACACATTACTTGTAAAAAGAAAGAATTGTCTCAGGTATCAAAATATCACAACAGACAGAAATGGCCAAATTACCAGAAAACATACATAAAATGATTACATTGAAACTTTATTAAATCATTACTGACATATCTGGTATGTCAGCAACATACTATAGTATCAAATTGCCACTTCCAGTTCAAATATACATACAAATATCTCATGGAGCATGACTGGAAACATGCACGTTTAAGTGGAATCAGAATCTGTAGAGACGCAAACATTTCTATCCCAAATGCAGGCCTTTTCAAGCAAACAAACCGGAGCAGTCTAGTCCTGCAGGTTCATGTTCTTCAAATATATTTGCAAATCTCTCTAGATGATAGTTAAGTGGTTGTGTTTATAGAAACTCCAATTGGCACAGATTGAGGTAAAAAGACTAAATGCAGGTTTTCATGTAGCTGTTACTGTTCCAATTTTCTTTGTCAGTTTTTGCTTGTATTCATAACATACCTGCAGAGTTCTCAGAAAAGGGTTTTATCTGACTAGAAGTGTCTCTGAGGAGAGAGGTAACAGTCAGAAAACTTCTGCCATTGTCTACTGGTAATGGTATGAAATGATGATGAAGGTAATTTCAGTTGAATGATGGACAATATTTAATGAAGGCTGTCTTGTGCTACCAAGTGCAAAAGCTAAACCAGAAGCTTTTGAAGTTACCAAACCCAGCAGGTCATATACTGCATTCTCCGATTTAGAAATTATTGACAATTTGGGCACTGCTTCCTTTTCTTGTAACAAACTTTTCCAGAATGATCCTTTTGTACTATGTGTTCCTAGTCTAACAGAGATTTCACAGACATCCAAAGTTAAGACAATACTAAATGTAAGAAGCACCAAGAACTCCTTTTGGTGTCTACACATTCACAGCTGAAGTACAAGATAGAATTCCTAGACCTATGGACTGATCAGCAAAACAGACTGCCCTTCACTTTGGATCAAGCATAGAATTTATTTGGAATCATCCATGTTTCCTGTTTCAGGCTTAAAGAACTAGGACACCTACAAAAAAAAAAAACCCATCCCTCTTTCCACTGAAATCCTTACAGCACGTAGCATGACAGGATAACAGGAATACTTATGGACAAAATGCAGCACTGTTTCATAGTAATAGCACCCCTCTATGTCAGTCTTTAACGCTTTTGTTTCCACAACTCCCCAAGCATGGAAGTGCTACTATCACCATAAAACAGAAGATCATCTGCAATATTCAGTACACATCAGAAAGAAATTTGTGTTAGGCAAAGTCCCATACCTGAACCTTCTGCAGAGTATCTCAGGACCCCAGCCTATGATTCCTTGCAATTCTGCTACCATACAGGCCAGTATTTATTCAGCACAGGTCACCATAAAGTAGATTCCTTTATTCAATACTAAAGATTTCCCATACTGGAAAAAATCATTCTAACTGACGTGGGGAACATCATGCAAATCTCATCGACGTGTTACAGTCTTCTGAAGAACTAGGTTCTCTTCCCCCAGAGTACTGATTACAGCTAGAGCCATATTTGTTTAAATACAGGGCTATACTTTTTCTATTAGACTTTTTGATGCCTAATACCAACAACAGCAAAAAAACCTTTTGATTTCCTGACCCAGTTCTTTAATAGTTTTGATGCAATGTGCTAGCTTATTTGCCATCTGAAGTGTATGAATACACTCCTGTTCTTTGAGTAAGTGTTTTGTCTGCTACATACAATAAGGAACAAGAGCAGGTGCCATTATCCAGCCTCAATTCAGTGGCTAAAAAAATGTGCCTGCAATATTAGTGACAGCTTTAAGACCCATTCACTTGTTTAGATCATACTCCCGTTAAGTCAATGACTTTTTGAAGAGAAACAATACTGACGTACAGCTCATGTAGTGATCTCAAAGGAGTTAATCTTCCTTGTGATCAGAAATACAACAATTCTACTAATGCATTAATTTTATGTGGGTGTAAGTCCTCTATATAACAGATTTTCCTTTCCATTTCAGGAAATTTACAAAATGCAAAATAACTGAGTTTCACTTATGTAAACAGCGTAAGTCCAATCTTTTACACACACATTTATTTAATCAATCTTTTCAATATCACAAGGGTGTACACTAACTCATTATTAGCTTGCAGCTTCCTCCTCTTAATAACATTGAGCTATAGTAGATAGCACTCTGTAGCTCCTTACACCCTGATGAAATACTGAGGGTCACCCAATATATGGTAGTGAATTAGTCAAAAGCACAAAACATTGTTTAGGTAGGAAAAGGAAGGGGAGGGAGGGAGAAATGAGAAGGAGAGCATACTGCTTCAGAGAAGGTAGCTCAATCAGAGTGGAAACTCGGCAAAGTGACCAAAAATGAAAACATAGATTAGTTTGTGCACAGGATGTAAGGATCAAAGGAAGCAAGAGTGGGCAGGTCTTCCCCACGGTTGTCAGGTATATCAAGGGACATCATACAGCACTGTTCCTGAATCGATCAAGTCCTTTTTCAAAACCAGGTAATTTCTTTTCCTACCAGCCCTTTCAAAGACCTCCCAGTCTTATCCACGGATAGTTTACAGCCTTTTGTTCTTATTCCAGCATTCTCCTTTAGCTTAAATATTTGGTCTCCCTCCATGGTGCTCAGTTTTATACAGGTGGGAGGAGGAGATGGAAGAAACAGCCCCTTTATGACTAATGAGGCTAGTACAATTTGTTATAAATCCTTTGTAGGTGTTGCAACATTTACAAATGAAATAAATATAAAATGAAAAGGGTTAAAAGACACAGATTTTATTTATTTATTTATTTATTTTTTAAATCTTAACTCCTTTTGCCCCTAGGAAGTACTGCTTAAAATTGTAGCGGTCCGGCCACACTCTGTGTGTAGCACCTAAGTGCTACATTTTGTGTCCGTAGCTTCACAAAGACTTCAATTCTTCCTATAGCTCCTTTGTGCCAGGTAGGTGAATTCTTCCATCAGTTTTAATTATAGTAATTCTGCTTTTGTGCTCAAAGATTATGCACATCGTAAATGCTCATAATGCCAGCGCACTTGCTGCTTCTCTAACCCAGGGAATTAAGTGATTGTGAAATAGATGGGGGTAAAACAGTAGTACTGAAATCTGAACTACTTAATTGTACACGCTTTCTTAACATGTTTAGAGCTTGAAAGAAAGTCAATTTCCATAAGTAAATGACAGAAATTGTGTAATATTTTTAAGTATACATTTAACACAGGTACCATAATGTTAATCTTTTTTTTTTTAAATCTTTCTCTGAAATTTTGCTATTCTTTACAAAAGCACAGTAAAGGTGCAAAAGGGTGCAAATTTAAATGGCAAAAATGTGTTTTAAAGCATGTGAGCTTCACCATTTGCATCTAAAAGACACTGGAGACTAAAAGTATACTACAACTTGCTTCTTAATGAGGAATGCTGCCAGATGCATTCAGTGATGAAATAATAGCATTTCTTAGAGCACCTGGAAACAGTGAGGTTGAATTGTATATCCCACAAAACTTTAAAGTTACACTATAATTTTCTGATTTTATGTACCTTTATTTTTATGCAGTGCTGGAATACAGAACACTTATGGCAAATTAGCACCTGGAGAAATGAAACTGAATTCAGATCTTCTTCATCCAAGCAAGGTGAAAAACACTTTTTAATTATTTGTCTCACTGTCATGATAACAGGACTGCTGTTCTGCTATCACCAAATCCCCAAGAAAATAGCTCACAAAAATTCTATAGGGTAACTGAAAGAATAGGAAAACTACGAACAGCAGAACTTCTCTCTGCACTCTAATGTCACAAATTAGCATTCTTGCTATTAATGCTAATTTTTTTCTCTCTTTCTGTTACTGCCTATCTACATAGCAGCAGCAAATTTTCTAAAATACATGGTAAGTCTTAACTTATGAAAGCAACCACATGAAACCCACTAATAAACGCTCCCCAATAAAAGAGTTCGTTCACTTCTTTCAGTTCCTGCTTCAGCTCTTCGATGCATGCAGGTGTTCTGCAGCTATCTACTCCCTGTAACAGGTATTTGCTGTCTGCATAATAGATGACTAAGCATTCTTTTGGGACTGACTGAGGCAATGACAAAGGAACTCTCTGAGAACTACTAACATGAAGTTAAGAAAGTAAAATCTTCAGAGGCTTGATACCTTTTTTTTCTTTTGTCTCTCTAGTCCTAAAAATATATTAAAATGCTTTAACTAAATAGAAACTTAATTAATGTTTCAAGGTTAAAGAGTTTCTTCATGGAAACTTATTTATACAAATGTTGCAGTTTCTCATACAGCTGTGTCTCAAAACTGCATTGTGTTAGGAAGTGACTCACAAATGCTTTCAAATCTACATGCCTGCTTTGGCTGATCCCAAATGTAAATCTCCTAATAATGGGGAAAGCAAGTGATCAGAGTCTAAGATCATTTCAGCAAGCTTCCTGTCAATAATACTTAGGGCTGATGGATTCTACCTGTGTTGTTTCTGTTCATATGTCTGTGTGTAACTGGAGATAGCCTCTTAGCCTGGAGCACATCAAAACCTTATGCCAGCCAAGATATGACCCCTTATTCCATGCCCCAAATTGCCCATTTAAAGAAATAATGGTAACAGCAACACATTGGAAAGACAAGACACAAACTAAATAAATTATATTTCATACACAGAAACTAGTCATAGAAAAGTTGATACGCAAAAACCTCTCCATTTCTTTTCCAATATCCAATGACAATGTAGGTCAGTGCTGGAAATCAGCTGGAGTAAAAAGTACAATATGCTAAAGGTTTTGGCTTTGTTCTTTTCAGTCACCTTTTTATTTTCATTTTTTTTTCAGGAACTACTGTGAAACTAAGAAGAAAATTCAGAAAATGCTCAAACTATCTCAAAAGAGTAAAAGCATTTCGCATAAAAATACTTTTGAAAAAATAAAGGGAGACTCAGTAGGTACCTGTAAGGATGGATCCCCCTCAGTTATTTCATGGCATAGCCCTGCCAAGTTGTTCTAGAGAGATCTCTTGTCATTTTCTCCTTCCTCTCTCTTCAGCTCTCATGAACAGAGAGGATCTGGAGAAGTGAAGTGGTAATGTAAAGGCTGTGAAAGTATACACCTTGATTTTATTTCATCTACAAGTTTTGATTAACTAAGCTCTCTAAATACATATATATATATGAGAAGGAAAACCACTTTAACTCTAGGTTAGTCAACTGCATATTTTAAGGTTTTAAATTTTTATTTAATAGTTACTTGAGTGAGATGAGGGAAAGCACCAGCAAAAGCCCCTTCAAAAAGTCACTAGAGCAGATTTTCTGTGCTTTCGTAGAATCATAGAATCACAGAACGGTTTGGGTTGGAAGGGACCTTAAGGGTTCCAACCCCCCGGCCGTGAGCAGGGACACCTTCCACTAGACTTTCCTACTGCTCTTCCCTTCCTTTCCTCTCTGACATTTTCCTGAGGCTTGTTTGTCATCTCTCTGGAAGTACAGTGGCTGCTTTGTTTGATTATTCTATTTCGTATTTCTTTAGGTTTCCCATAACAAAATATACATCTCCACAAAAATGCACGCACACTTCTTCTCTACATGTTCAATAGAATTTTTACAGAGATTGATTTCTTATTTCACTTCTACTGCATCTGCATTACTTTAACTCATGGCAATTCTTGGAAACAGAGCGTGATGTTGAGGTGATTTAAGACACTACTGCTAAGTTTCTGTGCAATACCACATACCTTTTTGTAACTTGCATTCATACAGTAAGATGTAATTCCAGCTAAACTTTGCAGTAAAGTACATAGACTATTTCAGAAAATGTGTACAATTTTATTGTCTCTTTTCTTCTTTTTGGTAACTTCATTTTTAAAATGCTCTTTAGTAGCATCCACCTGTTCTTCCAGTGTGTCTAAAAAAAAAAAAAGAATGCGAGGAACAGATTGCTTCTGTTAGAGTGTGCGAGTGAGGCAGCAAGGAATAGGGAATACAGAAGCACAACTTCATGTAGATGAAAACCATTTATAACATTACTTTTAAACTCTTAACAGAAATAATTCACTAAAATGAAGAAATCGAAAAGCAAATTTTGGAAAGTACCAAGAAAATGGGAAAGCCATGCAGCTGAAGAAAAATAATCAAATAGTTCCATAGCATTCAAAGGAATCAGACAATCTTCACAAGATGTGAGAAAATCTCAGTTACTGGTTCTTCTGGATCTAGTACAATTACCGTTCCAATATTACCAGAACATTTCTTCTGTGTTGACAGAACAACAAAATTGCAGTACAAATTACTAACTATTCAAGTGAACCATGCAGAGTATTGCTGAAAGTACTGCAAATATTCATTTTGGCAGCATTAAGACAGTTCTCAAAAAAATGAAACATGCACAGTCTTTCTATGAAGAAAAGTCCTGTCTTTTCCTTTATTTAACTGGTCGAACTCTCATTTTATACTTGTCATATTTCAAGTACACTGCTCTTTTTCACCTCATAATATTTTCTTGGGTGAAAGAGCATGTTCAAACTGAAAAGCTTCCCACAGGAAACACTGAAAAAGCTCAAGGAATAACCTGAAGATAAGCATCAGTCTGTAAGGGTATCTATACATTTTAATGCAGCAACTACCTGGGCAACCTAGCAAAACAATGAGTATTTCTCTTGAACTTCGATCTGTATCATTTCTGGCAGGAATCTTCAGGTATTATACCCTGTATGGACATTAAAGGAAAACTTTCTTTTTACGTTCTCCAAATGTCACAAGGTTGTTGCCTCAAGTATTATTGAATTACATATTCAAATATTAGTATGTAGTTAAAACTACAGAACATAACACTGCAGTTTTCACATTGTAAGTATCTTAATTTGTTTAAAGATAGCAGTACATTAATGGTTTTAATAACAGCATAAAGCAATAAAGTCTACTCATTAGTATGACGATGAGATATTACTATACAGTAGTATCACAAAAATGTATTTTTGCTACTTCACAAGCATCTATCAATTTGACAGGTTATTTTATAATTCTTTTTATGATTTTATTGAATTTATTAATTCATCACTATAATTCTATGGGTTTTATTATCTTATAAAATTTCATGAGATATGTGTTGAGCAGTTAAGCATTACATACCTTTTTAGGTATGTGTCTTCTAGTTTTTTTTCTATTTGACCTTTTTCTTTCTGATATTGTATGGATAAAATTCATAATCTATGTTCCACCACTTGTAACTGAATTCAAGACAACTGTGCAAAGAACTTTAATTCTAAAATAGCTAACACAGAATTGATGATGGAATAAGGGATGGATGAAAATAAAATTTCAGTATCTCAAGGAAGATCAGCAATTTTCAGATTTATTCCTTGTGTCTCAATGAATCAGCCTATTGAAGCACAAGTTCATCACTCCCTGACAGTCATGCTAATAACACACTAAGTAGTATTACAATAAAGGTCTGAAGTTATCCAAGATCTGGGAAAACCACTTGATGACTATTGGCTAAAAGCAGTTCAAATTCTGAAAATCTAAACCAATCCCCATTGAATGGATTCTCTGTTTTAATGGATATTGCTTATTTAATGATTCCCTTCTGTGAGACTACTCACAAACAGAACGAAGGAAATGTTTCTAAGTACTTTCCTGGGTCAGTGAACAAAATTCCAATTAGATTAACATTTGTGTGAAATACTAAAAGTGTGTGAAAGACACTAATTTACTATAAAAATATATGGATAAGATACAGTAAGAATAAAAAGTCATGTAGCACCTAGTTCTTCATTTTATATACCTAGGCCCTCATTTCTGCCTTTCCCAGTGAACAGAAATAAACCATTTATTATCTTGAAATGGGATTAATTTCCTTCAAACTTACACCTGAACTAATCATAGAATCATAAAACAGCCCAGGTCAGGAGGGACCTCAAAAGATCATCTGGCCCAGCCTTTCATGGGAAAGGGAGCCTAGATGAGATTAGCTGGCACCCTCTTGAAAAGCGGCAGTGATAAAAAGCCATCGCGTCATCTGCATTTTGCTTGAGGTGGATACAAAGAGGTGCATTTCATCACAGGGCAGTCAGTGCTCACTGATTCACTTCAGTGAGTTAGGGGACTCACTAAAATCATTCTGAATCCTATTTTGCTCTTCCACTAAGTACAGAGAGAGAAGCCCCCAGCTCGTACTGCAAAATGCCAGGCAAGGAAGTGTTCTCAGGAGCAGCCTTCAGCAGGGATTTCCCTGGGTGTCCCTCAAATGCCCTTGCAGAGAGCACTGCGGACAAGAGGGCTGTTCCCAGGTGGTACGTAAAAGAAAGACAATCCAGACACCCTGTTTGTCCTGCAATCTGTACAGGAGATCAGTGGTGCGGAATTATTGTCTCTGTGGTGTGTAAGATACAGGTGAGCAAAGCAGACTTTTTATTTTTTTGGTTGAAAAACAGACTCTGTAAACACATAAGAGAGTTCCTGTGCATTTGTACACCTGTGCAGTAGCCATCTGTGGGATTTCCCTGGCTATCCCCAATCGTGCAGAGACAAGCCTGTGGCAACTCAACTGATGGTGGAACCGGCACTTCGGAGAGAGTTAAAAGGCCCTCTACGAGGCAATGGCAGGGGTTTGTTGTTGTCTTCTTCTCCAATGTATAACTAAATAAACCTCTCAATAGTACTATCTTGACATCGTTTTGCAGAATATTGTTCTCTTAAACCTCTGTTGCATAATCACTTGCCAGGCTCACAAACAAATCCACTACAGGATCTTCTTGTGAGATCTTCATCAAGTAGAAGGCATTCAATTCATCACTGTTACGTTATAGGATAGATAAATGAGGAGATTTGAATTACACTCTACAGATAATGTTCTACCTTCCATATTACTTATGTATATAAAACTCCTGACTGTTTGGGAATGCAGCTTTTCAGTTAACCTAATATAAATAAGAAGAAATACCTAATGATATGACTTCAGCAGAACCTGCTAAGCAGTATACACACACACTCAGAGATGTCTGTAGATTTAGAGTGGCAAGTTATGAACAGTGATTTCAGAAAAAAATATTAATTCTGCTTTGGGATTGACTGGAAATCCAAATACAGCATTAAGCTACTAGCTTTTTAAGAGAAAACTAAGGGTTTTTTTAAAATGTAGTGTAATGATAAACATAGAAATCAGTTTCAAGAATGCAGTATTTATATAAAATTACCATTTTATATAATGTGACAGAATAACAATCATTCTGTCATCTTCACAAAAGACCTTTTTTTTTTCCCTAGGAATATTTGATGATTTAGTACTTTCTAATGCAAATAAAGGTACTAACTGTAATGATATTGACTGCATATCTTTGGATTTTGGTAAACAAACCATACTCCGTATTATCATGCAATCGTTGCCCAAGTAATAGCAATAAAAATGCAGAAGGACATCAGGATTTTACAAGACAACTATACACAGACAAATTAAAGATTAGCCAATAAAGTCTGTTGTCATTTTGTTTGTAGAACCCAAGTTCTGCCTGTGAAAGTCCAAAAATGAATTTTATTTGTACACAAGCTGCAGAACAAAAAAAAAGGGAATATATTAAAGACTCAGTTTCACATCGTTTCTTTAAGGATTACAGAGAACATGGATACCATTTCAAGGTTTGGGGTTTTTTTCCTATTTGAAGAGTTTTCTATTTAGTATGATGGACAAAAAAACCCAACCAACCCCAAATTTTCAAGTCCTATTTTTCAACTGAGTTGACAAATCCCCAATAGTAATGAAAATTAAAGAAAACCAGCAAAGATAGAACAAAGTCAAGAACATCATGTAGTGGCACTTATGAAATATTCTCCTAGCCTTCCACAAGCAGCAGCCCAGAAAAGTCCCTGAGGTAGAAATGGTTTTTGTGCATGTAGCAAGTCTTACTGGACTTCTCTTCAGCCTCTCCTTGAATTCATGGAACCTTCAGTGTCTGCAACAGCTCAAGGAGTGGAAACTGGTTTAGTACCTGTTCCACTAACTCCTCATGCTTGCTTTGAATCTCGATCTTGGTTTCATTTGATACCTCTTAGTTCTGGCTTCTCTACTGGCAGAGACAGTGAACAATCTGTCCTTTACTATTCCTTGCATACCACTCAATTTACAGGCCTCCATAATCCCTCATCTCAGTTACCTCTTTCCCAGAGTAAAGCTCTAGGTGCTCTCTAGCTATTCCCTGTTTAGAAGCTATCTCACATCTTTGACCATGCTGCTCGATGCCTTGTTGCCTTCTCTGAACCTTTTCCTTTTACACCCTTTGAAGTAAGGGGATCAGAAACACTGTCAGTACTGAAGATACACAAAGCCACCTTGGATGCCTGCAATGGTTTTTTTTTTTAACTTCTGTTTACCACTCCTTTTCTAAAACACCTCTGACAATTGATTAGCTTTCCCAGATTCTTAAAGCCTGAAATTTTATTTCACAGCTGCCGTGGTCAGTTTGGAGCCCATCATTTTGTATGTGAACTCAGGACTGTTCCCTCCCACATGTACCACTTATCTTTCATACACACAGATTTCATCTTCTACTGTATTGCTACCGAATCCTACTGGCAAGTCTTCACAGCTCTCCCTTATCTTTACCAACCTGAATAATTCTGTTGAATCAGCAAACGGTCACCTCGTGTTTAATTTCCTTTCACAGTTTACTGTGAATATCTTGAAAACTGAAGCCCCAGCCAAGAGGACTCTATGGGGATATCCCTTCATTGTGAATTTCAGCCAAATTACTCTTCCCCTTTGTTTCCTCCTCTCTCCTCAGGAGAACTGAATGTTCCTTTTGTGTTCTACAGGGTGATAACCTGATTAGCCACCAGGGAACACAGTTATTTTCCTCTCAGATGAGCAATACAGAAACTATATTAATCTCCAAATTAACATTTTCTGTATTCACAGTCTCTTCACACCAATCCACTATTTCTAAAAATAAACTCATTTTTCAAGGAAAATAAATTATTTTCAATTCTTCACAGTCTATTTTATTACTGTCGTGGTTTAACCCCAGCCAGCAACACAGCACCACGCAGCCGCTCACTCGCTCCCCCCGCCACCCAGTGGGAT
>JAVKLA010000017.1:9294006-9359763 GCA_034782735.1 Sagittarius serpentarius | reverse complement strand
CATTCTTCTCATACTGAACTGAAAACACAGCGCTGTACCAGCTACTGGGAAGACAATTAACTCTATCCCAGCTGAAACCAGGACATTTGCATACCTTAAAAACCTTGCATATGAAAGAAGCCCTTTTTTCAAGCAAACATTATTGCAGTTCTGGATCTGTGCCATACCAAAAGTTTAAACACATCCACTTTCATCAAACAAAAAGACATAGAGATCCATGGACCCTCAAGAATGTAAGCTGAAGTCTTCCTTTTTTTTTAAATTAAATGGATTGCTCAGACTTATTCCTAAATTCAATATAAATTTCACTTTAGATGTTTACGTGCCACATTTGTGTGCAAGTGCACGTACTCTGGGCCTCTGTAATCCAACAAAAATGAGATGAGAAATATTAGCCTCCTGACAGGTAGCAGACAAACATACCATCATTGGCATGTTCCACCTACAAATAGCAGCTACTAACAAACAACTGATTCCTACAAGCTGAAAGCTTAGGGACATTATATGACCCCTTCTTTTTGAAGCATTGCTTTTCAATTGCCAAACCACCATATTTAAATAAGGAGATTTTTATTTTGGATGAGAAATCTCAACCATTATTTCATAAAAATGCAAGGACAGAATTTTGATAGAAATAAGCAATAAAACATCTTCTGTCCTCTCAGGCACTTTCGCAATAGCCTAGCTCATCTCAAATCTCACAGAATCAGCCCCTTCCTCTACTACCTGACCCATTTACCTAACCCAACTCTGATTACGATAGCAGGTTGTGGTGGTAGAAAAGTCTCCTTGCAGATCTATCTCCTGGCCTACTGAGATCTCTCTTCCTTCTGGAGCTTCCTTCAGCCATATGGCCTACAGTTGTTCCAGAAGATTTGTTTAATGCTTCTATTGAATTCCCATGTGCAGGGCAAAGAGCAGCATTATGCATTTCTCTGTCATTCCTCACCACTGCAGCATAGCTGTGTTAAATCGACAGTTCTGGAGTGCTTCTTGGTACTGAAAAACAATCCTTATGGGACGTAACTTCCCATTTTGCAGGGAATAACTTTCAGAAAGTTTAGAGTTTTGTACGTGCAATAACAATACAAGCACCAGTAGGGCAGTTCACCAATACACGGTAGACCTGACTCTGTGCTTTAGTGAGATTGTCTGTAATTATTCTAGAGATTCAGCCTGATGGTATTAATCAACACCGAGAAAGGGACTGCAAGATCATGCAGCTGCACTTTATCTTGACCTAGAGAGATCACCTCCAAGTAATAAAAGTGAGTTTAGTTCCTTTGCCCATGTAATTTCTGCCTTGCTGATAAGGCTGTCAAAGCCCACGTCATTTATGGTTGCTACAGATGCTATTCTGAGATACAGTTGTCAGTGAAACAACTGATAAATGCCAATAAACAGGCAACAGGGGGTAACAATTTTTATCTATACTGCCTTGCACAGCAGACCGGAAAAGCACTGCACATGGAGTGAATGTGAACTGGCTTTACTCGCATCCAGTCAATCTGATAAATTAAATAAACCAGTTGAAAACTAACCACTATTCAATAAATAACTTTGTTTTGGGTTAGACCAAACATTGTGGTAAACTGTATTTCAAAGCCAGAGGAAATAAATGGAAGTATAAAAGAGAAAAAAAAAAAAGCATATTATTGACCCCTGCTTTTCTTTAACTCCGTGCGAATGGTAGATGCCCACTACATTTCCAAATGAAATCCAACAAAATTTTCATAATTGTAAGGCTAGGTAAGAATCCTTAGAAAAAGCCTTGAAACTGCTAAACCTTAGGCCATCCATTACCAAGTCAGCATTCAACACTGCAGCAGGGGCAGTGGCCTGTCAAGGCTATATGGTACAGAATTGTTGGAAGTGAAGTACAGGAGAAGGGTGGGGCTGAGATATCAGTGGTTCAGGTGAGACTAGGCAGCGCAGGGAACAGATGCTATGAAACATGTTATTGCTAGGAGCCATTTGGATATACCTGCTCAAGGGCCAGTGATTTCTTTCAGTGGCTTCCAAAACTGACAGGTTCCCACCCATCTCCCATCCTCTGTGCTTTTCAATGCCTTCGTCTGAGTGTGGCTGTGGAAGTGATTCTCCAGCTGGGGTAGAGTATGAAGTGGAGGGGAAAGTGCAAGAAATGCTGCCAGAATATTAGTCTAAGATATTCACCTCAGGCCCACTGGAGAACAGGTGATGGTAAAAATATTCTGGAAATTCAGCCAGCAACTTCTGGCTTACCTCTTGTCTAAACGCTGGTAGGTAATATAGAGCATGTGCTTTTTTACTTGAGGTTCAGCTGCAAGCATCTAAGCACTGCAAATGCTACAGAAGCAGCATTCTTTAGAAGAAGAAAGTATTTCACTGTTTTATTTTCTTCCCAAGAGAAGTCCTTACCATCTTAATTCTATAAAGCAATGTAAAAACCATTTTAATATTTTCCTTTTAAGCAAATAAAAAAACTCGCTGGAAGACCCTGGTCCGTTTCTTGGACGTTACCATGAAAATGAATGCACCAGCGAGAGTCAGCATATTGTGCTAGAAATAGTCATCATAATTCAATTCTTCAATCGCCAGATTCCTCTAAATTGAACATCACCAGACTCAAAAGCTTTGCAGAATCTGTGACTGCATTCCACACTAGTGCTGTCCAGTCCCGGGCGAGGGACCTTTTCAGTGTGTCACAGCAATCCACATACACAGTTTTTCCCATGAAAACCAAGATAGAGATGTGTGCCTCAATCTCCTCCCAGCTTGAAGTTGAGACCTTTGTGTGTTTTCTGTATTCTCTTTTTTGCATGTGGGTATGGTGTCACTAGGTACAAGATTTCTTTGTTATGGTTATTTATTATCTATAGCCTCACAACCTTTGGGAGTACCAGCTAGGAATTAGGATGTGTCCAATATGTGCACTCAGGCTTGAAGACAGAAGTGCATCTTAGTCCTACGGATGCCATCAAAAAGAGCCAGTGTTTAAGCACATTTCTTGGTTCCTAATAAAGAAACTCCCACAAAATCTGATAAATAGCATCTTAAAATGACTTACAGAATAAGATGAAATTTAAAAATATGTAATACCACTGCTTTCTCAATTCCTCCCATCCTTGTCCCAGCATCTAGAAACACTTTAACGTTGTATGCTATTGTCATTACTATCTATACTTCCGTAACACTACAGAATTCTTAACACGAAACAGGAGCACTGTGCAGTGCACCACAGCCCACAACAATAATGTATACGATACATAAATATAAATAGGGCACAACTGAAATTGTTACATCATTTCACCAAATAAAATAACCGACTTCCTTTATGCATTTCCCATCAGGAATCCCCATGTTCTCACACAAGTGCACATTTAGAAATAGGTAGCAAAACATTAATTAGATTTTCTGTTTTTCAGTGCATGCAGGGGTAAGACCTGCAAAAGGTGAGTCCCTTTCAACTGCACAGAAGGCAACAGGAATCAAAGTTTTTAAAAACCAGGGCAGGATCGTGACACTCACCCCACATATTCCAATTCTTAGGTGCTGTTTTTACAGTAGATTAAATCAGATTCCTTACTAAACTAATTCAACCCCCGTTCCTGCAATACTAAGAAGGTGAGAATTTTATTACCATTTAAATGTACTACCACTTTGGGAGCACCTGTAATCCCAATGGATCAGGCACTATACCAAAGGCATAACCCATAAAGACTGTATGTGTGCACACACATATATATATTATAGATACGGATATGTGTTATATATACATTTATATGTATAGAAGACTATTGAGTTATTTGCAGTCTCTGAAAAGACTAAATTGTGATCACCCAAAGGACATTTTGGTACCTACAGTAGCATCACAAAAAAAGTAATGTAAGTAATGTCCATATTTTCACCATTCTTTCTTAAATAGTAAAGGCCTTTTAATTTTTTCTTTGCATTCTATTGAATTTTCATGGCAAGCAGCCCAGTGTACAGTTTACAGGGAAAAAAAAACCAGAAAGGATCACGTGATAAAACTGATACAGTTCCTGTTCTGGGAAAAGCAGTTGCACTCCGCTGAACAGAACAGAGGTAACTGACCAGGATTTTGCATTTTTGCCTTATTTTGTGCTTTGAAATATTTATGTTATCCAAGGGATGTAAAAACCATAATAAACAACAACGGAGACTCAACTTTGGAATAGTACATTTGTGTCACAAGTGCGCATACCTTACTATGAAGAAGAGTCACAGTAAGAGTGCAGAAACTACGACAAATGCTAGCAGCCAAAATTAAGCTTTTAATAATCACATATATGACAAACCTGACTATAGCACTGTGTCTCCGTAGTACAAAAGAGTAAACTCATATGAAGCAAGGCAGGAGACAGAACTGTACGGACACAGGATATTCTGTACACTATTAAAAAAAGTCAAAGTGGAATGACTTACCACTTCTTCATGGGTAGCACTTTCTACATTTATACCATTAACCTAAAACCAGATATGATAGGGAGAAAATTATTTGCAATGTGTAAATTAGTTAATGAAATAAACATAAAGGCATATGAAACAAATGTCTGTGGAAAAAGTGAATGTTTACTGACCTGTATTATTGCATCTCCTATAAACAACATTCCTGTTTGGTCAGCTGTGGGATTACAGAAGGAGTACATTTTAATTGAAGTACTGAAAAATAATGCTATATTCTCTTCCAGCAATAGGTTTAGCATGCTGTTTATAACCTTCATTTGAAACTGATTTGGTTGTGAAAATACCAATGGCATAGCAATCAGTATTCATCCTGTAAAGGTAATAGATTCCTGGCAATTTTAAACAAATTAAGAGAGTTACTTTCCACGCACAAAGAACTTATTTAATATGGAATACAAATGTCATTTCTCACTAACAAAGGATTTCACTAAATTATGTGGAAAGTGTGATTCACACTTTTCATTATTATTCCACAAAAGGGAAATAGGAATTTCTGAAACTACTTAGCATTTCCTCTCCCCCTGAACAAATTTACAGGGACTGCTATAATTAAAGAGGTTGTGCCTAGAATTTAATACAACTCTTTAACATGAAGTTTGGGTTAGCTTTGTTGCTCAGAATAACAAAATGCATTATTCCAGTTTGTAATTTGTATGTTTCCTGCCTTACAGAGTTAATGGGAATAATGTATTAAAACCGCAAACAATTCTGCACAGATACAATGACATTTTTGATGTGTATTCTTTAACTTTTAAATTTTTTACTTTATAGTGGAATTTGAGGATGTTTATCTCTTGAAATGTATTACTTAATTGAAAGTAAGGCTCTGATCCTGCAAAGACTGGTATGATTAAATAAGGCATATTAGTCTTATATATGATCTTATAGGGTCACAGCTTGAGGCTTTGAAGAATGCGATAAATGTTAACAAAGACAGTATTTTGAGAGATGGAAATAGAGGTAAAAGAAAAAACTGCATAGAGTATTCTCACCATTTCTGCAATATAGCTGTTGCCACTACAAATGTACTTTTGGTACAAAATAGCTTTTTTAACTTTAAATTTATCTTTCTAATAGATTTTTCATCACTCTTTTGGCAGATAAAAGATAACAGTTCATTAGTCATACTTTTATCAGTACTTATCAAAGATTTCACTATTTAAGTACCATGCTACAAGTTGTATTGAAGGTCTTTACCCCACTTCTTATCCTGCTTTGTATTTAAAAATATGCACACGATGTGTAATAGCTGGTATAGAAAAGAGACATCTATGCACAGAAATGCAAGTGAATTAAAGCAGTTCAAAAACATCAGAAAGCAGTGTGAAGTAGCCTATATTGGGTACATACATTGCTAGAGATGCTGAACATTAGCTTGGGCATCTCAATACTAAACTTCTGTTCAAGATATTAGTAATACATCTACCAACAGTGAAAAACATGTGAATCATTTTTAATTCAATGCTTATGTTAGGGCCACTAGGCTGCTTTAGGAAAGTGGGAGCATACTTGAATTGGAGATAGAAGGAAGAGGGTGTGTTTGAAATTCCAGCTGCAGGAAAGTATAAAAGGATCAAGTCAAAGGGTGCCATGCCTTGCCCGCCGTGTGTGGTTGACTCAGAACGGAGTGGAGACATTCTGAGTATGTCTGTATTAGCAAGTGATGAGGTAGAACAGAGAGAGATTGGGAATCAAAGCAGCTGTCGTCATTGGGAAGATCAGCTGGAAACAGCAATATTGAAAAAGCAGCACAATAAAAGAAAGAGGGGTGGGGATGCGAGATGAGTTTGGAAAGAATTTCTGTAAGAGGTGAAAGCAGAAAAATGTAGGGCTGGTAAGATAAGAAAGCATATTGATCCATACAATGTTCGGGTGAAAGATGAGATCCTGATGGAAGAGCATGTCATGAAGATTTGCAGGCAGGTAGGTATCACCATCCTCCTGGACGTTCAGCTATCCAAGATCCACTGCACAATGACACAACTGCACAGTTGTGTAATCTTGTCTAAGTCTTCTGAGAAAACTGCTTAGTTCTAAGAAAAGTTATACTAAAATATGTAGACTAGTATCCATGCAAAATAGGAAGGTAAAATTACAGACACAGGTAAAATTCTTGAGACAGGGCTCGTTAACAGCTCAAGGCTTGAAGAGAAAAAGCACTGACATAAAAAGGTATAAAATCTCAAGGAAGAAAACCAAGTAGCTGGAGGATGGTAACTCAGCAGCACCGAAGACAAATCCCTTCCAGGGAGCAATGGAGGCTGGACCTTTCCCACCTGACCGTTGACTGCCAGGTCAGCAAAGACTCACTGGTCATTCCACAGGGGTGATGAGTACTGCCATATCCCCAGCTACCCTACTGTCTGTGTTAGCCAATAAATTTTATAGTTTAAGAGCAGAAAGCAATTATATCCTGCTTGCAGAATCTCTACACACAAAGCTGTCCAGACAAGCAAATGAGAGAAGGAGCATTATGTGGTTGATACCAAATACTCTATGAACTGAAACAAAGCACAGAAAATGGGAGCAATCAGGGCATTTGCTCCAAAAGTGCATTACGCTGCAAACCCACCCAATAATGCAGACACCATGGCTGATGCCATCACGGCCAGCGACGGTATTCTGGCAAACTATGCTTGCAAGTCTGTGATTAAACACTTCGCTTTTAGCCAGTTGTCCATAATATAAAATTAATGCTGATTTCTAACAAAAGTATTTTCCACAGATCAAACTGTAGAGGACATGTCACTATGATGCAGAAGCTACAATATAGTTTACAAGTATATTAGAAATAAAGTGACTGGAAAAACTCCTTGGAAAGAGACAAAAAGGCAGTCTTGTTTCTCTAAGGCATATTTTAAATGTGAAGACAAGGCATCTACTGATGTTTTCATTAAGTCGTATGTTCTCTACACAACAAAAACATTAAGTAAAATGTTCCAGGCTATGTGGGACTTTTTCTCCCACTGCTAACACCCTCATATACAAAGGTGTCTATGAAAGGCTGCTCTGCAATTATCAGTCACTATGTGTAAAATGAATTAGTGTATTTTTTTTGTAAAAACAAAACACTTGAGAAAGAGCTTTGGGATACCAAGGAGCATATAACCATATTCAGAGGAGACAGTAAATACAACTTTTATGGAATCCAGTATGCTTCTTGAAGCTTTACTTGAGATAATATTTTAGTAGCAGTGAATTGAACATGGCCAAAACCAAGTCTTTGAAAAGAAAGTAAGCACAAAGTAGTGATAAGCAGAAATGTATCAGGCTGTAAAAGAAAATTGTGTGCTACAACAATAGTGCTACATCGCCTTTATTCTACATCTTAATTATCTTTAAAAAGGTTTAATATTGATTAAATGCTGTGCATTGATTAAATTCACAAGTGATACTGAAGTAGGAGGAAAGCATCAGGGAAACCCAAAGGGGTTTATGTTGAAGAGATGGTATGAAAATAACTATTAAAAAAAAAATATCTTGTTTTTGAGAATATTAGACTTGAAAAACTGTTGCAAAAGCAAATGACCCATCATTCTAGTCATTAAAAAAAAAAAATAATTCAGAGCTGTGAACTATTAAAAATTATTTTGCACTCAGTGAGAAGGGAAAGAACCAGTAATTCTTTCTAGCTTTGCCTTGTTTCTTTTTCCTGTCCATTAGGGCTGAAGAAGAGCTGTATTAAATTTTCCAAAGTTTGCAGGTTTGTGAAACGGTAAATTTACTGAACAGACGCTTGGGAAATTGACTTACAACACGTTAATTGATGCACAACTCTATGCAGATTTGAGTCTGTAAATAACGTGATGTCCTTATATTTTTCCAGATTGATCACAATACATATTTTCACTCAATTTTTGCTGAATCCCTCAATCACACAAGAAAAATATCAGGTACTATGTCCTCTGTCATTATCAGTGATGGACAAAAATACGCTGCTTAAAGCACACAATGAGCTGCACTGACTTCATGGACCTCTCAATCCATAAGCTTAACTTTGAATATATGCATAACTATTTCACTGCATAAAGAAAATCTAAAGGAATAGTTAAGAAACTAGATGAAATAAAAAGAAAAGCCTGGAGAAATTGGTATATAGGATGCAAGCGACTTCTCAAAGTTAACAACAAAGTTATCTGCAAAATTAACACAAAATAAAACTGGTTTGGCCTGGGAAGTCAGAACTGTTTTCTCTTCAGCTTGGACTGTAGGAAGAACAACAGAAACTGTAACAGGGTGCGGGCACCACAAGTGCCACCACAGGAAAGACTCTACCTTCCATCCAAGCATTTGAACAAGAACTGATCACTCTGGACATAGTTTTCCTTACAATCTGGCATGTGGCAATGAGTGCAGGCCACTGATACCAAGAATTGTCTAGGACAATGTACACACAAGCAACTGTAGATTTCTTCCAATTTTGTTCCATAAAAGAAATACTAATGAACCCAGTGTTTTTCTGTCCTATCCACTGCACCAGGTAGGGTCCTGTAGACAACGTAAGGCTGTGTTTTTCTTGTAACCCTGGAACGGTTGGTAAAGTCACAGGCAGGGATCCTAGCTGGAAAGCTGATGTGTGCAAAAGGTGGGGATAGAGACCGAATGAGTATGTTGGTCAAAAAACAACTACTTTTGCTGCTGCTTTTAGAAGCGCTAATAAGGGAAGATTTGGGAAACCACAGTTTATAGCAAGAAACGGGCACTCCTGTGTTCAAAAGTGGCCCTGCTGGAGCAGGCGGGGTGGGCCAGATAACCTCCAGAGGTCTCTCCCAACCTCAACAACTGTGCTCTGCAAAGGTGCATACAGGAATATACTTAATATGATTATATATTTTAGCATATTTGTTCAAAATACCACTAATTTGAAATCACATTAACCTATTAAGGAAGTATTTGTTGTAAAGAAAGATATTCTGAATGAAAACAGGATTTAGTTTTACAGTTTAATCCTCAGATGTTGACTCTTCTCATGAGAATTATCCTTCATACTCTATGCAACCCTTCTCAGTTTCTGGATCTTTTTGCTCAGAGAAACCTGGGCTTTGATTTTCTAATTCCCATTGCTACGGGAGCAACAGTGATACAGGAACTGTATTCATAGAAAAGGATAAGCATCATGAGGAGCAAAGAATCACAGACTGGGAGCAGACAGATTTTCTTAGAAGTTTTGAGTAAAACTTGCCAGGGAAATTAGGAAGAATCATCCCCCAAAATGACACATGGATAGCAGAATCCCATCTGGAAAAAGGTAACCAAGTCAGATTCCACTGAAAAAAGCCCTGAAGTGACAGACATTTCTAACCATATATACACTTCCTATTTTTAGTATCATATCTAGTATAGAGCTGTAACGAAACATGATTTTCTCTGTTGCATTATTCTTGTCATTTTTCTTATCTTCCACTTTATGTATCTGTACCTGTTTATGATTTCCCACGTCTTTCTCTCTCTCATTTTTCAGTGTGAGTGTCCCTTATGGGCAGTTCTCTCACCCTGTTCTCAAATGATCAGCAAGTATATAATTATTTCTGGAATTATGACCATCTTATGAGATTTTTTTTTTTTTTTAAAACAGAATTAGCTTAACCTGGAGATTTTAATTAGTAAGAAAAGCACACTGAAAACACGAGACATGAATTGCTAAAAGTTTTACCTTTTTTCCAAATGAAATGTTTCAGTTCTAAAGAAATCAGAAAATACTGAACAGGAAAAACGTTACAGAGTTGAATCTATTTTGAGGATAGGTGTTTGATACTGGCTTTGCTCCTTCAACTTCTCCTTTTAGATGACCCTAGCAAAAAACAAGTTTTCAGAACATACTGCTCACTAGAATCTTCTGCTGATAAAACCGTTTTTCTGTCAATGGCTAGCATTGAATCCAACTTGAAAGGAAAACTGTCGTAACAACAAATTTCTAATATTTTTCACTGCAAACTATTAATGGGATAAACTTAGCTTTATTACAAACAAATATAGCTTTGTATTTTATATATGCCAAAAAGTAAAATGAGGAAGGTGTGTAAGGGCAATTAGCAATCCCAAGAGAGGGCCAATGGGCATTAAAGAATCTTAACCCTAAAAAACAAATCCTTTTATTCCCTGCCATGACTTTTAGAAGGCAGATGATATTACAACTGTTTTCTGAGGCCAATTTCAAATACCATTTTGTTATATTGCCTAATAATTCAGAGAGCCTATGTTAGAGCCAAAATTTGCCGTTTTTTTGCTGACCTGGTGGGGACAATGGCTGCACGTACACCAAAACTGAGAAGACTAGAATCTGGAAAAGTCCTGGGCCTGACACTATTTTTAATTAAATGAAAGACAGTATGGAAAAAAGTTTTAAAGTTCAGTTTTATTTCTACTCTTCTAACTCTTAGCAGTAACTAAAGCAAAAATTATTAAAAGGCTTTTGGTTAGTTTTCTGATTGCAAACAGGTTTGTGACATGAGCTGCATTGCCAGTTTATTACATGATCTGTAAAAAGTACCAGCATACATTGTGATTAAGCAGACTTTAGACCTGCTTTAGGAAACAAGAGGAGAAAAATTCAGATGGTCTGAGTTTCCTGCAAAGTCCAGGTATTTGTATGTCTCCATGCAAATCCTTAAGCCAAACCAAATGGCAATGTGATTCTTGGAGGCGTTTCCAAACAAGAAACATTGAGTATGAACTCAGTGAAGAAAACCTAGACACAACAGGTTAGTTCTTTAATTAAGGGAAGAGACCTAATATAGCTCAGATTAGCTTGTAGACGTTGCAGCAGACAGAGCCCACAGGAATGGTTATCATGATAAATTCTTACTAGAGAAAAATACTTCCAGTTTTACATGCATTTAGTAAATCAGTTCTTCATTATTTGATTTTGCCTTTATAGAAAAACACAATTCTCAAAGTAAGGAAACAAAATTGGAACATTAATAGTGTAAGTACTTTAAAATTTTGCCTTATTAAGAAAAGTTACGACGATGATATAAGAAAAGCAAAGCAGATTTTTTTTAAAATGTATCTTCAGAAAATTTGAAAGTGCTTCATTACTACCGTCATTTATTACTTGGGATACTTGCCTAACCACAACTAATAAATCCCTTGAGTTTGAAAATGAAAGTAAAAATACTCATGCATCTTTTACCTGGACAGAAATCATAAACAAGTAGCAGTAATTAAGAAACAAAAGCAATAGTTGTAACTATGAATAAGTTATATTTTGTTTTAAAAAAAAGTTCTACTAGCTAAGCATAGCTAACACTCCACTAAGAGTCAGTGAAAAGCTATTTAAAATTGCAAAACTGTGGTACTTCTAGGAATACGGTTAGTAGTGTTAGAAGCTGTAGGTACTCTATGTGTATAGTCAATCTAAACTTGATAATATTTTCAGAATTATTACAATATTTTTCAGGTAAAAAGTTGTGTGCATTTTAAAATTAATCCCTAGGTGAATGAATTGACAAAGGAACGTAGTATAATGTAAAGGAAGATGAATCTGATCACTCAATTGCAATATTCTAAAGCATAAGGTTAGCTCTAATTGACCTATGATTAACATCACATGTAAAAGGCTTTCTGAGCTGAATAACATAACGTAAAGTTAGAGAAGTTATGAATAGGTAACATTATATAAGGAAATTAATCATAATGTGGCATCTTCAATCTTTTCTTCCAAAATATGTTAACTAGTTTTCCATTAAATTCTATTATAGTATGTCAAAAAGTTTTAAATGCTGTAGAGGTGATACCTGGAAAACAAACTTGAAAGACTAAGGGGGAATGCCAAAAGTAGCAGAAATACATGCTTTAAATGCTAAAATAGCACCAAAAGTCTTTAGTTCAGAAACCAGTAAGAGAAAGAAAAGACTAAAACCAGAACTTTTCTGAAATTGCCAAAGGATGTTATTAAATTTCTCATATTATTCCATGTGACTATGTCCAAGCAGAAGGGTTGTTACATTTGCTCTTTCCATCAGATATTCTGTGGGATTCTAGATTGCTTCAGCCCCAAAATAATCTGAATGAGTTTTACCCTCATTTTAATTAATATCTTTCAATGCAATGGGAATCTTTGTTACAGTTAAAAGATGTTTTCTGTCTAGCTGCTTGCTTCTCCAGTTTCTGTACCAAAGCACTGTGGTAAAAGCAAGCTCCAAATCCAAGATCCAAAACACCATCCATCCTCAAATGGACTTGAGGCAGTTCTCTTGAACTTATCATCTGAATGAAAACACACTATATAGTTCTCTGATTTCTCTGCATGGAATAATTATCATTAACCTTTTATAATTCAACCTGGACTGTAGTGGTAACAAATTCAAATAGTAACTTCAAGAGCTATTATTTCATTATATTTCTGCAGTTCATAAGGGAACTACATTGTCAATCAGAGGTAGGTGAATGGAAGAAAGAATAGAAACTTTACATGTCAGTGTGAGTGTGAGTTATTCACTCAACTGCTACCTGGAACAGATGACAACTAAAACAATATAATGTATTTTTCATACCTTTCTCTATTAGTTTACAGTACAAGAATGATAACCATAATATAGGTCCACTGAAATTGCAAATAATGTTTTTCAGATTTTATATCTACCTTTTTGTTTCATAACCTGCAAAATGAACCTTCCAAAGAGAATATTCATCATAAAACCCTATAGAACTGAAATAAAATATAAAATATTTCTGGAAATTGTAACATAGCTGTTAAGTAAAAGTAACTATCTTTTATTGAAAGTTGATCTTCTTTGCATGCATGAAGAAGAATTTGATCATTAATATACTATTTGAATACAATTTCTTTGTACACTTAAAAGAAAAGCACTATTCAGTATCAGGAACCTAATGCACGCATTTTTAGACACACACATATATATGTATATGTATACGTATATAAAACCTCATTTTGGGAAAGTACATAAGCAACTGCCTAAATCTAGAGCTGGACAGCTATGTTTCTGGTTTTTAGACAAACCAAAGGAATGAAAACAAATTTCAAATTGACATAAAATGGGAATGCTTTGGTGTTCTCTGTAAAAATGAGTTCTGGATTCAAACTCTTAAATCCTATTAAAAAAAACTAACAGAAATTCTACAACAAAACAAAACTTCTAAGTGACACTGACAAATATTTAATTCCAAATTTTGTTCTGTCCACATTTACGAATAATTTTAATGCATAAAAATATGCATTTCATTGTAACAACAAAAACATTACCATCTTAAAAACATTTACTAGATCTGATTTTAAATATATGCCTGTTCAGTTAAATAAACACTTAAAAATTAACTCTTTGCACCCTTCTACCCAAAGAATTCTTTTAGGTCAATGATTTAAGTCTCCTGCTTTAGCACTTAACCCTCAAAACAACACCCGCTAATTGTTCCAGAACCTCAACTCATATCTACCTATATGCTTCTCACTAAATATACAGTGACTGACATTTGTATCTTCGGACCTTAAGTATGTTCTTAACTATTAGACTGCATAAAAATACTTTGCTGAATCGGGGATCAAAGTACCTTCCTTTCACTTGTTGACTGATCTTTAATGGTTCATTAAGATGTCCTTTCTATTAAGAGGTACTCCCTGTTGCAGCCTGCCTAGTCTTGAGGAGGCAAGAATAAAAAAAGAAATCCAGAATGCTAAGAATGTTCTTCTGTGCCTTCTGAAAATAAATTTAGAGCTGGAGGTACAGGTCCAAGAGAGAGAACAGTGAGTAGATGCTATCTTCAGATATCATTAGCTTTCCAGTAATAAAGAAAAATAACACTGGCAAAGACAGTTAAAAATTAATGATAGAAAATAAGAATAATCCTAAAAAAATTTGAAGAAATTTTGTAAGTGATATTAGGAAACAGTGTACAAATATAAATACCATCCAGCTTCAAATGTCTTATATTCAAATGAGGCCTGTCTTATGTTCAAAGATGGCCTTGTTTTCAGTCTTCACCTTCATTAGCATAAGGCATAACGCAAATTTTGGATCCATTCTGACCTCCTCATAAACACAAATCCCTCCATTTAGGCTTAACCATCCTTATTCTTGACCTTGCTGGCTCAGTGGAATGCATCTCCAAGGCTGATGAAGCAAAGGTGAGTACGGCTGTAGGGATGAAGAACATCAGCTACGAATACAACCGTGCTGTGCGGCTTAACTGTAATCTCACATCATGCCCACCACCTTGTTCAGACTAGGCTTGGTTACCCTAATTGTACCACCCTTGTTGGTGACCAGACTCAACACAGAAAAAGATACCTATGGGGGAAGTATCACATATGCTTCCATACTAAACAGTCTTTACTTGGCATAGTAGAAGTGTAAGTGAAACTGTTAAAAGCCCTCATCAAACTGACACCATGTCCTGCAAACAGATGGTCCTGAATGCAGGCAGCCAGGATGCGGTATTTGGACACAGCCTGTGTTTGCAAAGCACGTGGTTTTAAGCCAAGAATGTTTCAGTGGCTGAATGTCCTGAGTTCATTCCAGTCCTGCCAGGGCATACAGTATCCCCAGTCAGAAATGGACTAAACACATAAAATAGAAGATTTTTCAATACAGCAGAATGCGAGTTATAAGTCATCTTTTATCACAGAAGGTGGGAAAATGCTGTCAAATTAAAGTTTTAATGAAATTTGGCACTCGAGAGGACTTTTTCTGAAACTGGCAAAATGTAAACTATCCCTATTCCACTGGGTTTTATTTAGTTTATTTAACTATTTTCATCATGTCCCAGTCAACTGAACCTACTGTTCTGTTTCATCGTTGCTGCTTGTCTCACTCCACATGTTATATGAGATACGAGCAGAGCTCACAGCAGTAGCCAGATTACTAGAGCAAGTCTCACGAAAACGGAAAGTTGAACCAAGGTGACAAAATGTGGTTGCTAACTTGGTAATTCTGCAACACAAACCAGAAACTTGATTGCTTGAAGTTTATACAATTAGAATTTCCAGTACTATATGCAGGAAGTCACTTGTATGTATGCTGAGGTTAGATTTCAAAGTCCATTCATTTTTACAGTCTCCACCCTTTAGACTCCACAAGTTCATAAAGACACTTTAGTAATTAAAAATGGGAATAACAGAACAGGAACAAAGATCTAAATACATGAAAGCTCGTACACTTTACCCATATATTGTGTCTATGAATTCTTTAAAGTATATTTAATGGATCTGACAAAATTTCTTACAGATTCACTGTACAACAAGTAAGCCTGACTGATCTGATTCCTTTCAAAGTTCAGGATATTCAGTTACACATCTCTAAGAACAGGACTCTACATCTATTTGACTGTAAACCTACTGCAGTCTTTACCATAAATAAATTGTTAATACTAATTATAACACATATATAAAAATAATACACAACTAGAAGCTAATAGCAAATCACCAACTATTGTACAATGGTTGTACAGCTATTGTACTATGATAGAGTACAATGTACTCTATCTTAAACCAGTTTCAAAAGGAAAATACAGGAAAGTCAATACTGTATCAAATTACATTTAAAAAAACCCTAGAGAAAGCATGAATCAGTCTTAGAAAATCTTACTGAGAAGCTTCAACATCAATAGTATCTTTTCATAATCTGGGAGATTATTAGTAATGTTGCTAATATGCTGAGTCAACTGGATGATTTGATATATGGGTTGGATAGGAGAAAAAAAATCCTTGTTTAGGAAGTGAAATTATTACCTGTAGGATTAAAATTACTCTGTAGCTAATTATATAACTTTACTTTTGAATTTATAAATGTGTTTGCATTTACTTATTCTCATTCTGTCTGGCACAGGACTTTTGTCCCTCTGACATTAACTTTAGCAAAAGCTTTGGTGGTATGAAAAAAACGTAACCTTTGTTAGAAGGGAAGACAGAATTTTTTTATTTGTAATACATTGGACATTAGTCTCCAGCACTGAATGACCACTTCATTTTGTCTTTCAGAAATGTAAAGCTACGCTCTTGAATTGACTTTCTGCTTATGTTTCAGCGAACTTGTTCAGGAAAGCCTTACTGAAGAGAGTGATCTAGGACAACTTAATCTGAAAGTTATAAACACAGTGATCACAGCTGAAAGGTCTCTAAGCTAGCCAAAACTGTAAGAATAGTATTTATTACCACTATTGCTAGAGGAGTGCTTGTGATGATTAATGAAATCAAATGCAATTGAAATGTTCACCCTATCTCAAAAACTGAAGTGCAAATGCCTTCAGCTGCTGCTTAGGTCAATACCAAGGAAGTCACTTCTCCTGTATTTGAAAAATTTAGAGAGTACAAAGATAGCTGACTAATTACATTAGGTAGGATAGCACAAAGGTTGTACAGATATAAAAAAGAAGCAACTGCTTTATTCTATTATACTTCTAGCTTTGGAACTATAAAATAGTACTGTATCCAAACAAAGTAAGGTTGGAAACATGATTTTGCAGTGTTGTCATATAACGGGCATTACATTTCACAAGAAGTATCACAAGTTATCAGATATTTTAGGAAATCAGTAATTTAGTCAATAAGGACAATTTTACTCACATAAATTCAGATAGTTTACTCAAGGACCCAAAATAGTAAAATCCCTCATAGTAAAATTCCTGATAAGAAATTGTTTTTTTATCAGGTACCTGATGTATTTTCAAATGTTACTGCATGACAACTTTTTCTTTTTCTTTTTCTTAAATTAAATATATTTGCTTGAAGCAGCAACTAATCTCACTGCTTAATTCAAAGTGACATTTGAAGCTAACCTATCAGTTTCACCTTAGAATCTTAAAACAGAAATATTCCCTCAAGGTCATTGGTGAGTTAAATTTGGACATATTCTCTTAATTCCTATTAATTATAAATTAAATATGATACTATGAAAGTAATGCTGTGAATAGCCTTTGTTATTATCTTTTTCCTATACTGAATAACAGCAACACTTTGAGATTTTTAAGATCATATCAAAAGAAAAAGATTTGCAGTGTAAGAAGGCTCTAGACATCCAAATTTTTCTCAAAATCTTTTGATGCTTTTTAGAAATATCCATTTTTCAGAAGAAACAAATAAACAAAAAACTCCACACTGTTTTCTGTTGCACAGACATTCAGTAACTAGAATGGGAGTGCAGGAAGCAACGTGCCACAAAAAGCATTTATACCACATATCTCTAATCTTTAGCACCTGCAGCACTAAATGAACCGCAGAATCACTCAGGCTGGAAGGGACGTCAGTTCACCTGACCCAACCCCAGCACACACTGAAAGCAGGGCTGAGATTCTCTTCTTCGTACCAGTGGTGCAACTGATACTGCTCAGACTACTTTCTTCCTACCTTGCCAGGTGTGTCAGTGTCTTCATGCCATTAATTGATTCAGCCAGGAACACGGCGTACGGGCTTACTGTGATACCGCATTGCCTCCGGTTATAACTGCTACTCACTTTGAACCTTCCTTGGACAAAAGGTTACAAGATCTTAAAACAAGTATCTTCTGAGGAGAGATTTTCAAATTTGAGGTAAACAGCTGGCCCCATAAAACTGTTGTTGCACTTGTTACTCTACAAATAAATACAGTTAATGAAAAGCTACCCACAATGTACAAAATTGTGCATGTAAGTATTTTATAAACAAACTCACTACTAAACTTGATTGAAAGTACTGTGTCCTAAGAAGGCAGCAGATAGCTTTCCTTACTGGCGATTGATTTCCTGAATTACATTCCTTAGACCTGAATGCTTATATTAATTTTATTATTATTACGTATTTATTTTCTTGGTATGGTTTATTATGCTATGTATTCAAGGAGCTTATTATTGTTCCATATACAATAACACGATTGACATAAAAACACCTTCTCTTCCTCACTGCATAAACAATACCATAAAAAGAACCATCAGACTGAAATATATATAAGTACTGTACACAGGAAACTTGAAGCAGTTTTTCTGACAGGATACTGGCATAGCCAACGCATTCAATATTCACTAGGCATCAGCTGAAAATGGGTTACCAGGTTTGGGTATTACATTTCAAGCAAAACAAGGACCCGCTGAAGAAAATGCAGAGGAGAAAAACGAGCACCGTCTGCAATCTAGTAAAGCATGAGGCTGAACATGGTGCCAAGCAAATGTGCTTAATCTCCACTGCAGCAAAGGAGAAATAGATGCTGGTGAGTTCAAAAGATCACGTCAGTGGCTCCGAGTCCTTTAAGGAGCAGGACATGCACTGAGGGTCACAGTGCAGTGCTCTGTCTTTTCTTGCAAGAAAGGGTACATGAAATGGGTAGATTTATTCTAGAGAAGAGAGGAAACACATAGAAGCTTATCATAGAAACACCACAAATCTTCAAATATGTAAGAGAATGCCTCAGCAAAGAAAAGAACAAACTACTCCCCGTGTCCTTGTCCACCAGGGAAGAAAATATGACTCCGTTTTTGATCAGCTAAGATGCTTAGTTCACGTTGCAAGGCAATGCCCACCCACATGCAATGGTTCTACTTTTCCCTACTGAAGGGCCCCTTTGTTTTCCAGAGCAGTTCTCCAACTTGCCAAGATCAGCCCGAGGTCTGACACGGTCCCCCAAAGGTTCCTTCTGCTAGATAAATGTCAATGTAATACTTAACTGGGATAGACTACACTGATTTAGATCTTGCGTTATCATCACCATAATAAACATTACAAATCACTGTCTGCTTGCAACTTGGCACAGTTAGTCATACCATATAGCAGTGAATTACTGTGTGGCGAAAAAAATATGTCTGGTTTGTATTTTTTTTATCCTCTGGGTTATTAAAGTACATCAATAGATTTCCTATGTCATAGTTTGGTTCTCACAAGTAACTTTAAATATTTTGTTTACAACACAACTGTCTTCCTGCAGTAAAAAATATGTTTTCTGAAACTGTTACTTACCAGTAAAATTTCAAGTACAGGTCCTAAAGACTTGAAAAGATTATCGATTTTAAATTCAACGCAGAGACATGAGGACCATTTGGACATTTATAGAAAGGCTTGAAGATAGTGTGAGGCTCAAAGAATGAGCCATACATATGCCTTAATTCTCAGTTTAAAAAGCATTTAATTTTTTTTAAAAACCCATATATACTATAGCTCTATATAAGTAAATAATGTAAAAATAAGTTACCTGCTCGGTCTTTAAATATTTTTGATATGACGACAGGCACTTTGTGCTCAGCACCACCCTGTAAAAGATGCGTATTAACCATGAAATCTCAATTAGGACTGAGTGAGCTAGTCGTACTGAAAATTAAAAGACGACATGAGAAGTTATCCATACCTTTATGCTTAAGCCCAAGCCACCAACTGGTTGTCTACGAAGTGTAACAGTTCTGTGCTTTAAAAAATTGTAGAAAAAATAAATTTAGGTGAAAACACAATATCTGAATAAGCATAGATGATGTTTCTAAACTGTTTTTTACTTTTAAAAAGTTAATTCTCAAAGGTAGCCTAGAATCTGAGTGATCAAGTTCAGTTGTGAAATATCATTCAACACTGATTTATAGGCACTTATTTAATTCCTTACCACAGAGAGCAGAACTTGTGTGTGAATTGTGCATGCAGACTTTTAGCACGTTTTTCCATCGTTGAAGTGATGTTCTTCCTAAACACAAATTTTTACATGCTTTTGCTTTGTTTTGACATGAGAAAACTATATGAAGCACTCTGAGAGGTGCATTTTCATAGCTATCATGTATGCACGTTATTCTCATTTTTCAATCGCAAATACCAGTGTTTTCTAATCCATATCTTCAGACATATACCATTTTTTTTGCAGCATATGCCAAAAGACTTTCAAGTGATAGTTTGCTTCAAATGGTTATTTTCTTGCATTTCATGTTTAAGTGCATAAAGAAGATAAACATTTATCAATATTTTTCTACTGCGACCCATCATATGTTTAACAGTATGCTGAATTTGACATTTCATTAACGTGTAACTCCTGGTGCCTGACAACATAATAATAGCACTTCATTTGTTGCCAGTAATTATAGAGTTGAGAGGAACTTTTTTGCAACGTGGTGAACAGTACTGCGTAGAATGCCATCTACATTCCATTACAGAAATGTAATTCCCGAACATAAGATAAAATATTTTTTTTTCTTTTTCTGTACATCAGAAATTATATGAGATTACTCCTAGATGTATACTTCCTGACTGGGTATTTTATGAATTCACTAATTCAGATACATGTAAATTTTTATTTCAGTAGTCAAGCCCATGATCTTATATTAACAAGTTATTTTTAGCTTTTTTTCTAACACTCACCTTACCAGACGTATGTTCATATTGACTCAGGGGAAAGGGTAACACAATAAATCACGAATTTCAGGCTCATTTTAGGAGAGTAAAACTAATCCATATGGCAAAAAAAAAGTTCAGAATATTTCCACACATTTTCAAAATTTCTCTCTTCTGTTCCCATGAACATTCTAGTACACCAGTCTGTGCTAAAAATGGAAAACTATTGTATTATGACACATGGTACCTAATTTATATCAAAAGCTTTATATGATTCAATTTCAGATGATGTAATTCAGCTTTACTGAAATCTGTGCTAATTCAAATTGTTTCATAGATTCTTTTCATTTTGAACTGCATCAAAACTTTTGATCAAAATTATCATACGCATGGACAAAGTTCAGATCCAATCTGAATTAGAATATATCTCTGCCTTTAAATTCAGCGACTCCTTCCCAAAAGTCATTTTCTATGACATAAATCCTGTTTGCTTATTTAATTCATGTTTCTCTCCCCCTAAACTTACAACCTGTAAACAAATTATCCCAATATATCCCATCACATAGGGATGATGGAATAAATATTTTGACAGTTTAGATTGCTTCAGCATTATCAGACAACAAATACAAAACCACTACATGGATAGCTTTAGCCATTTTATAAAAGACAAGCAAGGCACTATTTATTGGCATCTTATACATTCAACTACAACTCGTGTATTTTTATATGGTTGATAGGTACATTTCACATGATAACTCTGATTATATAATTGAGATTGTAGCCCTACGAAGTCATCTATTTGCATAACAGATTGTAATAATCTTGATATTTATAATTTCATAGTTCGTAGCATTGATTATTAGAGAGCTTCAAATATTCCTATTAAAAGACACTTTTAAAGAAGGTATTAAACATGCACCTAAACATTTCCTACAGAACAGCTTTTTTTAATTAGAGCTACATTTAAAAAAATGCGAAAACTTCCTTCTTTTAAAGACATTCGAAGGTAAAATGCCAAAAGCTGAGCATGATCAAGTGTCATAATCAAGATAATTTACATAAACTTGTTTCAATCCTATGATCATATATCATCTGCTATACATCACATTTCATTTTCTATAGACAGATTTTTGTTATTGATTCCAAAAGATACAAGAAAGCAAATACTGGGTCAATATTGAAAACAGAAACAGAGCCACGGATCTTCATTATATTACAATGCTTTAAGGTCAGATGATCATAAATCTGGCAATGAACCACCCATTCCATTACGGAGTAACCGTAAAACCAGTTCATAATGATTTAAAGAGGAATAATTTTAAAGGGGAAAAGTGTTATGGAAAATACCTTTTTAAATGACATGAATACTTGCTATGAAATTGCCAATCTTGACGACAGAGTACCAGTGTTGTAATAACCCTTGTAAGGCAGTGATCTGACACCCCACAAAAACTCTACTGAAAACATAAAACTATTCAAAACAATATGGTGCATTTTAAGCACGTGTAAATTGGATTCCAAATAAAAACGTAACTCAGATAAAGCTACTATTTAGTGGATATGCTTCTTGTGGGTTAGTGACAGTACGTGGTTTATTTAAAAAAAAATAAAAAAATCAGTGATCTAAAAAAAAAATTGAGATTAATTGCAATAATGTTTGTAAGGGACAGCACCTGTGATAAGGTAATGATGAACAGCACAGGTGCTAAGCATACAGCACTTAAAGGTCAAGGTCATTTAAGGTCATCCTTGTAATAAGGAAAGCAGCTCAACGAAATAGAGAAAAGGACTCTATCTGCCAAAAGGCTGCCTTGCAAGAAAACTAAACATATGAGTCCTGCTGAGTATGAGAAAAACCTGTGTTCCTGCACAAAGCCACGGCCAAAATCACTAGTGTAATCCTACATCATCAGGAAACTATGAAGAAGCAGAGAGGCTATAAATTATTTCTGTATCTGGCAGTGATCCGCACACTTTAAATAATACAGCTAGTTCTGATACGCTAATTTTGAAAATGATGCAAATAAACTGGAGAGATATCAGGCAAGAGCCACAGGAATGCCAAATAGCTTGAGAGATTTGTATAGTAGTGAAACAGATGCCAGGAGTTAAATATATTCAGCTTTTTTTAAGCACTTTTCAGGGATGATCAAGCACCGTTTTAAAGCATCTTCCCTGGCAGAAGATGACCAAATCTTACAAAGAGATACAGTGAAAATTTCAGTGACTTGAAGTGGAAAACAGACACATTCAGACTATACACACAAGACAAGATTTTAAACTTCTGTAGTATGACACAGTATAACCGGATTTTTAAAAAAACTTTTTTAATACTAATATGGCCTTGAGACCTTACAGTGTACAGATATTTCTTTTTTTATCTTTATTTAAAGCACAATCTGTCATGTTATTTCATGAACACAGATTTGATTTAGTTCTAAATGTAGTATTACTAAAATACTTAGGGCTTTTTTAATGCTAGTAAGCAGTACAATATTGAGGTACATCCACATAAATGAAATTAGTTTCACAGCCTGCCACAAGTATCCTCATGCTACAGAACAAGAATGGAGGCACACAAAGATTTAGGGACAATTAATTTGGTTTTAGTGATTTGAAATGCCTAAATGTTTTTTCAAAGTATTTTTTATTAACTTTATCTGTTCAAAGTATCTTGTTGACCAGCTTCAGCCTTAGCTTTGAATGTTCAGCATTTTAACATACCGTAATTTCACTTTAGAAGAGGAGATGCACCTAACACCTGATCAGCAGTGTTAATTTGGTGTTAATTTGGTGTTAATTTATGTACATGACACATCTAGGATCGTATTGCACCTCTATTTCAGGGGAAGGATCATTCACTGCTAGATACTGAGGGTACCCTTTTCTTCCTGTTACCCCTCAATTCATCCCCTGCATATCTTCCAACATAAAAGAGAACACGAAGCCAAGATCCGAGAGACAATAGCCTGTATATTTCTAACTTTCTAATATTTTACTTTGCAACTTCATTTTAAAGGAGGAAATTAAAAAACAATTTTGGGGGAAACCCCACAAATTCACATGGTTCACTATAGGCTGGTTTCCATTTAGTCCTTCATTTGGACCCTGAAATTCATAATATAGATGCTCACTACTAGAGCCAAAAAAAAAATAATTAAAAAAAAAAATCTGTGGGTAATTTAGGGGAGAGTCAACATTAGATACCTGCCGAAAGCAAGATACTACTGAGTTCAATTTCAGGTTTTGTAGGGAAATGTGCTGAACAGTAATTATTCTCTTTTATTTGATCTCCTCTCTCTCTCTCCCCTCTAACTTGTCCTGTTGTGGTCCCGTTCTCTTCTCAGGACCTTTCTTTGCTTTCAATATTCCCCATCTCGTAACTCAAAATTCAGGAAAGTATTTTTCACTTCTCTTTCAAACCAAAGAACAGACTATTTGTCTTACAATTCCAGTCTCACAAGCCATGCCTATGCTAAAATAAAGCAGGCCAGAGGATTTTCTCCAGGAAAGCAACACAGTAAGACTCCCATCCACACTACTAAATTTTCTTTCCTTGAAAACATTAAGGCTACCAAACAAACTGCCTAACTGGAACACTAAATGACACATGCTATCCCCTCATTTTGTCAGAGGCATTGTTTGAGAGAACTGTAACTGACATTGGCCAAAACGGAGACAGAGTACGCCAGCACCCAGTATAGACAATTTGGCACAAATCAAAATGTAGCCAGGAAGCACACTCACATACAGTATAGACAGCTGTGGGCCAACGCTGTATGTGTGCTACAGCTGGTTTTTATTTTCTAATAGAGATGAAGTCACATAGATCTGTGTATGATGGATTTTGCGATAAATAAACAGAAAGAAAAAGGATACCAACATACATTAACTACATGCACAGATTTAAATTAAAGTATTTCTAATTATCCCTACAAGTACTGGTAGCATTGGTAGTCACGTACAATAAAAACATACATGTAAAATAACATACATCTTAGTATTAGATTTTATTTAAGTTCTGATAGAAAAGCATGTAACATTCTGACAGCTGTCACAGAGTGAGATGGCTCAAGGAAGACAGATTTAGGTTCATCAGAAACTGGGGGTGTTTTTGAAACAAAGGGAGCCCGTACAGGAGGCACAGACTTCATCTGAACTGTAGAGGAACCAAAGCTGCTGGTACTTAAAATGCAGGAAGGCCACAACTGAAGTTTTAAACTGTAATGTTGGAAAAGTTGACAGGTACAGAAGACAGTATAATTATGGATGATGCTTCTATTATGGATATAAACAGATATTCTATATCCTGAAGTCAAGGACAGGTTAGGGAGGAAATAGTACAAACAGGAAATGTATAACAGAGTACCAGGAACAAAACCAAAATTGCACTAAATCTGAACTAAACAGAGGTATAAACACCCTAGAGAAGTAGAAAAAACTAATACTGGGGTGCAAGGTATATAAGAAAGGTAAAATAGACTAGGTAAGCAGCAGAGTAAATGCCGTGTGCTACAGAGTACTCTAAGACTCAAATAAAACTAATAAGGCAACTACCTCAACAAGTAAAACAACAGATTCCAGGCTAAATACAAGCAAGAGGCTTTACTAGTGACCACTCAACTAGGATGATAACAATGACTGAGATACGCAAGGAGGCAACAGGAATGAGAAATGTAATGGTGGTAACAGACTTCACAACCTCCAGTAGATTGGACAGATACACATAAGGATGTAACGCAGTCAATAAAAAGCAGGTCTCCGTCAGTCAATGCTTCATGGAGCTCACAAGATTAGACTCAGTACTTGCCCTAGTCTTGAGTATAGCATGCAGGATCTAGTTAATTTTTTTTACAGCTAAAAAGCTACTGTGTAATAGGAACTGCTATCTACTTTACATTCATTGACGCAACTGTAATCCCAAGAAGGGAACTATGCAAAAGCAAGGAAGCTTGTTGAAAGGAAAAATAAAAGGGGCAGCTAAGAAAATTAAAACTTTATATGCAGTGTAAAGACTACTTCCACTGGAAGCACAGAGCCAATGAATGCCACTTATTAGAAGGGCTTAATTAAGAGAAAAAGGAAAACCGGATGGCCAAAGAGGAGGTTAAGAGAGGTTATTACAGGTAAAGAGTGATAGACATCATATTTGTATGAAGACAAGGAAAAGGAACATAAGCAAATAAAATTGAAAAACAAAATTAGGCAGCAACAGAAAAGAGAGTGCCCAAAACTGCCAAAAAGAAGAAAAACTAATAATAAATCTCCAAATCTATCAGGAGCAGGAGGTCTGCCAAAGAAACCACAGGGTCGATTTATGATCAAGATATAAAAGGCACACTCAGAGTAAATGAGGCTACTGAAAGGAAGATAAATGAACACTTTTCATTAGTGTGAAAGCAACTAGAGACGTTCCTCCAACTAGCACAAAGGATGTATGGATCTGTCTGAATTTGAAACCACTTTAGAAGCAAATTGACTAAATAACAGTAGCAAATCGCCAGGGTCAGACAGCATTCACTCTAGTCTTAAAGGAACACATGGATGAAACAAAGCAGGGGCCCTGGAGTCATACTTCTCAATAAAGCCTTGATATATGAAGACTACAACATTGAAAATAAAATCCCATTTTTTTAATAAAAGGTTCCAGTTAAGGCTTAGGAAACTTAAGGCCTGCACTCTACATATATTAGAACTATAGGGGAAAAAATATAAAATTTATAGACAGTGAGAGAAACTACAACAAAGAACAGAATTGGCAGACACTTTGATGAACTTGATCTGTCTTGGAAGAGGCAGTGTATTTTTTAAGGGCGAGTTAGGGAAACATAGGAACCATGAGGGAAGAGCCTTGCACAGATATATTGCTAATTAAAATCAGTTAGAAACTAAACAGAAAACAAGGGAATGGATTAAATGCATAATTCTCTCAATGGAGAAAGGTCAGTAGTGAAGTTCTTCTGTTCCCTATGTTGCAACCTGCATTATTTAAAATACCCATGAAGCATTAAAAAAAACAGGGATGAGCAATGAGATTACCTTTGCTGCTTGCTGAGAGAGGAGGCATAAGTGAACTGAAAATATTTGCAGAACATCTTACAAAATATTAACTAGGCAACAAAATAGCAGACAAAAACCAATAGCAGATCAAAGCTAGTGAGAGATTATTTTTCCCACGTACATTATTTATATTAGGAATTAGGATTAATTCTAAATCAGTCATCTCTATTAAGGAGTAAAACCTTGTGGTTAAAGTAGATGGTTCTATGACATCATCAGTGCAGTGCTGAGCAGTGGTCAAAAACACAAATCAAATTTTTGGAAGTCTTCGCAAAAGAACGGAGACCAAACGAAGATCATCATGATACCACTGTAGAAAACCAAAGTTCACCCCACCTTGAAAACCATATACTGTTTTGGTCCCTTTGTACCTGAAACTGCTAGAAAAGATTCAGAAAAGGACAATAAGGATGATGGAAGCATAAACCCGCTCCTGTACATGAAATAACAGAATAGGCTATAACACTTCATATCCAGGAAAAAGACAGACTAGGGATCAGGAGGCTCTTACAATACAGTAAGTTGCACACAGGACAGTGAATGGAATCAGTTTTTATAGCCTTTTCCACTACAAAAACTAGGCGGCATCAAATGATACCATTAGGAACTAGGATCAGGACAAACAAAAAGAGGTGATTCTTTGTGCAATGTACAGTACATTCCAGAGCCTGGTGAGAAAAAATATTCTGGACATTTAAAGTTTACATGGGTTCAAGGGCACATTGGGCAATTATAGCAAAAACAAATCTGTTAAGAGCTAATACAGAACTGCATTTTGCTGAGGAAGGCACTGAATAACTTGGGGCAGGGAAAGTGTTAACAGAAGCGCCGCATATTCTTGCCCTGTTTGGCTTTTCTGGGGAAACACTAACGGCTGCTGTTGGAAAAAAGGACAGTGGGCTCAGCAGATTTTAGGTCTGACTCAGTTCTGAACTTCTTATGCAATGACAAAAATCTCATGACTACAAAATTTGGACAGAAACCCACACTAGCTTTGCAAGCAACTATGAAAGAAAATCCTACTCCAGAACTTCTTGCCAAAACTAAATTTCAATATTTGTGGAAAAAAACCCCTATCTTTTTGTGACATTAACAATAATGTCATGCACATATGCAGCTGAAAACCCACTGTTTATGTCTCAGTCAAACTCACAAACAACTTACTTCACTTTTTAGTTGCCTGCAGGCTAGATACCATTTTTCTTTTCAGGTCAGTTGATTTATGCTTTGAGGCTAAAGTGAGGCAAACATCTGTATCAGTCTTAAAAAAAAAAAAACAACAAAAAAAACAACTAAAAAAATACAGAGCTACGGTTGACTGTATGATGGCTGTGCAATTTTATTTCATTATAGGCAAGGAAAACTATTTAGAAGGTGTTACTAATTATCAATCTGAACAGGAAAGCTGAAATTAATACTTTTTTTGCTTTTTAACTAGCATTTTGTTTGCTAATGATATATTTTAATAGTATCTACAGTTTATTAAAACTCTTCATTCTGAAGGCTTCCAAAGTACTCCATGTGTATACTAGAATGATCAGTCATTCCAGTTGTGCTACAAAGCAGAAGTAATTATGTACCCCCCATAGCAGGCCTGTTTTGTTTTGTTTTCTGTTTCTAGGAGATTAGAGGAAGAAAAGTGCCTAGCATGAAACTTCAGGACACATTTGAATAGACAGAATGTAATTATTAAAGCTGTAATTGGCCAGGATACCAACATGAAATATTCCGATCTTTCTCAGACCTTTTATTGTTGCAAGTTGTCAAGGATTTTATTATCTGTTCCTCAAAGTGATACAGGCTCTGTTAATACCTATCGCTGTGTTTAAGAATTGGGGTAACAATTTGGCCATGACATTCTCTAGCATCTACATTCTGAGAAACAAAATGCGTTGACCAGTGTCAAACAAACCAGCAACGGAAAGAGAAGGCAGATTTACCCACTAAGTGTTTGGCAGGCGGTTTGATCTGCCATCAGGCGGTACATCAAGCAGTTGTTTGAGCAAGTAGGCTGGCTGTCACATTTGGACTTAGTCTAAGGTGGAAGAATATGTATTTTGGAAATGTGTTTTCTCTTTGAATAACAAATTGTAAACTTGAGAAGGCCACTAAAATTTTCACTTCTGTAATGCTTTAAGTATTAAAGCAAATTCATATTGCCTAATTGCACATGTCTGAGTAAAAATTTTGTCTTGTTCTGATCCATGAAAACACTAGGTGCTGCTGAACAAGCCTGCATATGTTCAAAGACAACCAAACTGCATTTAAGAAAGCAGCCTACTCTTTGTGAAAGACTAAGATTTACAGCCACTGAGCCACTAGCAAGGTACACACTCAAAAGCAATTTTTAGGGATGAAATTCGCATAGCTGCAACAGTGGAAGGATAGAATTTAAATTTGGTGTTAGAATCAATATTTAGGTGTGATCAATCTGTCTTCCTCTCAGTCACTATCACCCTCATGGAATAACATTTACTTTGCAGGAAGGCCAAAGCACAACCAGTGGGTTTGTATCTCGTCAAAGCATATAGCTTGGAGGCAGGGGCTTTATTTCAAAACAATATCGCGTTCTGTGCACTGGGGCAAATAACTGCACTGCAGAACAAGCTGTTAAAGATGTGAATAAGCAGAAAAGATTTTGCCCTAATTTAAGACACTGATAGCCATAGTCCACACATGAAAGCAGTGCAAGTAATATATTCTTAAATTCAGCCTGTATCTTTTGCTTACGTGTAGTTCCAAAAGGAGTTCGAAATCCAGAGGAAGCCAATTCCAGAAGAGCTCTGGACTGAAACAGCACATATAACTATATAGATGGGGAGAGGAGGGCCTTAAAAGGTCTCAATCATCACTATTGAAATAAAGACCAGTGAGGCAGAAACTTTCAAGAACTCCAAGAATGATGCCAGGCAAGAATACACTGAAAAAGAGATACCATATAAAGTTTAAAACATGTAAGACACAGACACCGTACAACAGAACACCCTGCCAACAACTGTATAGAGACGAGAATGCTTGGTAACAGGAGGTGTACTACTGCTTGTAACACTTACAAAGAAGACACAGCTGAAAAAAAATCCTACAGTTTTAATAGTTCCAAAATGAATGATACTTTCAAAATGCAATTTGGAGAACTATATGGTCAAATACCTGTCTTTTGGGTATGAGAAAGCTCTTGACATAGAAAGCTTCCTAGATTCTTTTAAAGCACAACAACTCAACAGAGAAGTTTATCTCTGGAAAGGTCTTTAATGTCTTGGTATTCATTCATATGAAGTGACATGACTGAAGCTTCATGGGCAACACAAGAGGACAATTACAGTCCTTATTTCTGGTACTGTTTTTTAGGGAGATGTTACATCGACCTGTCAATGCCTACCCATTATGTCATTATTAAAAGGTTGTTAACACCTAGGACTGGCACTTGTGGTAAAGGATCTTTCATTAGGGAAAATACTATATCTATCTATCTATTTATCTTAATGAACAATGTACTAAAGGCATTTCAGAAGGACATTCTGCTTGAAGTACTCCACACTCTGATATAAATGGATATATTTGGAAAAAGATTCTATATGTACCGTATTTCCTTTTTCTGTGCCAGTCTGCATGAAAATATTAATGAATACATATATTATTTCCAAACATCAAATGGAAGCACACAGTAGAAAATGCTGGAACACTTGGGAATAGCCCATGTTCTTCAGATTTTGTTGAAACTGTTCTAAGAAACAAGCCCATTCGCAATGGCTAGAACAGGTTGGAAGACAAAGACAGCCAACTCTTTGATTTATTTTTCTTCTTTTCCCTTCTACTTATCAGTAAGACCACTGTGATGACTCTACCAGTGTCCTCCTGGGCTGCCCTGTCCCCCTGCCATGGGGCAGGGAGGTCGTGTGGGGAACCATTGTGCTGGCTTCTGTCCTGGGTGGGCATCTCCCTCACTGCAGGGTCCAGATGCCGAGTGACATGTCAACATTAAATGTAGCCATGACCAAACATGACTTAGTACTTGAGCCCATCTAGTCCCCACAGTCAAACCACAACAGACTATTGCCTTAACAGATAACAGACTATTCCTTAAGCAAGGTAAGTGGCTAGACAGGAAGATATGAACAGAGAAATCATTAATTGCTGCATTGTTCAGAGTACTTTTTTTTTTTTTTTAAATAAACAAACTTTGTTCCCACTACTACAGTTGCATGTGCCATTTACCGGAAAGAGTAGGCTTCCTTACTTCTTGAAAGGAAGATGTCAAATTTTCTACAGATACTACATGGCAGGTTGACAATAGAAAATAAAGGCCAGTCTTAGGCACTGATGGCAGTAACAACAGAGCTTGCCACCCAGACCCTTGGGAAACATGCAGGGGAAAGGAAGAAGCAAAACAAGAAAATACAATATAAAGAGTTAAAAGAGAGGCCTGCAACCTGTCCTGCATGGACGCAAGGGAAGAAACAGTCTGATACAAGAAGGGGTAAGAAGATAAAAATAGGTACTTAACATCGCAGTCATATCTTATCTTCCTTTTCTTTAGCAACTCTTGACGCTACCACAAGGAAGCAACAAGATAAAAAATGACTGAAGAAACAGATCCTCTAAGAATGTGAGACCCAGTAAAATGTATCATAAAATGCAGACATCCTGCTGGTTGCTACATATCCAGAAAGAACAAAAGAGGATGTGGTGAACACGGATATGTGAAATCTTTCCAGAAGTTTTCTCCTTGAGATGGTGAGTTCACAAATGAGGATTTTCTCAGCTCATACCCTCCACCTCCCCAGCCCTAGAACTTCCCTCAGCAAATTGTTCCGCATGTATTTAACATTCTGCCACACACAGATTTCCACTTCTGCTCACACAACCCTCACTTCTCACTGATCGGCAGCAAACTTCCACCTACCCAGTTGCTGCAGGTTGCAGTCCACCTATTGGCTGAGTCTCTTTGAAGAAATATGGATTTTAAACTACAGTAGGGGCTGCTCTTGCCAAAAGTATTTCCAGATGGCATTCAGAAGAAACACCATACTGAGGACAGAGAGCGCGCATAGCACTTTAACAAGAGATGGTGCTGCATTATGATTAATCACTGAGTCTAACAATATAGGCATCTCCATGATAAGGCTAGAACCACACAGCCTTATGCTGATATGTAAAGATATCATATGACATATCATACAGCATGTCAGATGAACTGCAGTGCCATCAGCTAGGACTGGGACGCAGAGATTCCTTCTTGCAGTACGTGGCAGTCCAGGGTCAAAGAATACTTAACTAGAAGCCAGAAAGCACTGAGTTTTGATCACTTCCTTACTCATTACTATTACTACTTATGTATGTCCCAAAGCCTTGATTAAAAATCACGAATATACACAAATCTTAAAAAATCAGTGGACCATGAGGAAAATGTAAACATCACATAGTTAGCCACTTCAGTCAGACTAAATGTGCCATGTCTCCGCCTTTCCACAAGTCATTAATACTGCCATCTCAGGAACTGTAACCACCAGCATCTTATAATTAACTAGGTAAACAGTCAAAGAATGCATTGAAAAATATTTTAACAGCTTTTCCATAAAACTACATTGGGGGTGGATGTCAATTAAAGAACTTTATTACAAGTAGGATTTGCTATATTGTTGGTTATAACATGCCTGCTTTTCAGGAAAAGCTTTTTGCTTAAAGGGTGCCTGTATAAACTTTAGTCCCAAGTCTGTGTCATTTTTAATAGATTTTAATATTCTTGAAAACAGCTGCATTGGTTACACTGCAAAAGGCAGTGTAACTCGCAAAATGGTACAAATTACAGAGACAATGGAAGTTTAAGTCAAGAAACTTCAAGAAAGAGAGGGAAAGACATGAATTAGTCCTCCATGGCATCACATGATGCCTCATTCCCGACTTCCATGAAGTGGAGGCAAGCAGTAATAAGGAACAGGTAGACAGAAAGCAAAAGATTTTTTTGAATGTGAAACAGTTTTGAAACTTAACTTCTGGCATTGCACAGCATCTCACCTTTTCCCAAAAGGACAGGAAGAACGCAGCTATAAAAATCAACCGAGGCATGCCAGTCACTGTCGAGTTTTGCATAAAGACAAAGCAGACCTTTTCACATGCTAGTGAAGATCTGGGATGGCTGGAGAGAATCCTTACTAAATACGGTAAAGTAACATTTTTATCAGTTTATCTTATTATAACTGTTTCTATTACTATAGATCAAAGGGGTTTTGGTTTTTTGTTTTGGTTTGGTTTTTTGGGCAGGGGGAGTAAATTTTTTGGTTGTGGTTTTTTGGTTTTGTTTTTTGGGGTTTTTTTTTAAGAGTAAAATGAAGTCACTCATTTTCTTTTCACAGCCTGCCAACCTACAGAAGGATTATACAAGAACCAGAACCAGATTATTCTCACAGATGCACAGAGAAAAAGGATGAGAGGCAACAGTCACAACTTTCAGCAAAGGAAATTCCAATTGAGCATAACAACAGGAAATCATTTCACAGTGAAAGCGGTTAAATATTAGAGGAGGCTGCCCAGAGAGCTGGTAGCATCTCCATCCTGATGTCGACAGGTCCCTTTCAATCTAATTTATTACATGATCTGTTCTAGATGACTGTGACAAACCCCATAGTATTTTATTCACCAGGGTGTGGCGATCATATCGAATGTGTCCAAATGAAACATACTCAGTCTCAGTATGACCTCACAAGAATGCTTAGGAACTCCTCCACTGAGCTGTAAGGTGCTTGATTTGGGACAAGAGCTCTCTTTGGCAAGTGGTACGAGAGGCCCTGGGACTCAGACTGTTCTCAGACTGATGACACAGATTAAGTCTATGCAGATCACCTACAAATATTGATTTCCAGAGTTACTAATAACATACAAAGGACCCTGTGTCAAGATATGATTATACTTCTTTCTTTTCCCATTAAAAATAAGCTGATTTCTTTCAATTAAAAAGGCATCCTATAACAAGGGATTATAGCTAAATTCTGCCAGAACACAGCTGTTCTTTATTTGAGTAATTTAATTTGCATTCACTTTGCACAACATTTCACAGGTTGGCTGGTGCAAAGACAAAGATGAACACTAGAGGTTGCACCCATCAATATCCCACATACCGTAACTGGAAAGGCTCATGCTTCCATCGCAGTCAGATATTTGCCCTTAACTGCTGAAGATTTTAAACTGCTACACAAGCTCTCACAATATATACAGTTGCAATTTACCAGTCCTGACAGTCTGTCATGGCCCCAGGTGTAACAGGTTAATTGAAATTCTAACAAAGCACACTTACATATATTTGTAGATAGGCCTGGTTTACCGATGCTGTGCTGCCTTTCTTCTGCTGGTATGAGCGCTTACCCTCAGCTGGACTCTTTCCACGTCTCAGGGAGAGATTACTTTTCAGGGATATCCATAGGGTCCTTTGCATTCTTCTGTTCTGCTACTTTTATTAGCCTTTTTATTTAAGCTACTTACTCTTTTTATCTTTAATAACACAGGTTTTTGTCATAGCGATGAATACTCAATATTTATTAGTTGTTTTGTGATACAAACTTTCAACTGTTCTCAAAGTGACAGCAACACAAGCTTATGATCTTTCACAATAAAGATCCTAAGGAATTATTTGATAGCTATCTTCTAAATATCTAGGTCAGCTTTCCAGAGCATGGAAAACAAATAACAAATAGTTAAATAATGTATTTTCTCCATACAAGTGATCTTAGTTTCAAAAGGATGAGTCTTTCTTAAATCACCCTCACTATGTTTCCAAAAAGACAGAAATGTTAACTATTAATTGTTTTAAAAATAATTTTGGACTAAAATACCATACCAGCGAGGGAAGAATAGGCACTGGGCAACTCGTAATATTAGTAGTTATCTAGACAGAAATTTCCTTGGGTTAAAAAAAAAATTAACTTTTAGACTTTAATGCAGATCCGTTCCCTAGAGGTCTGCTAAAATAACATTCTTCTCTGTCCTTATTAGCATTTGAGTTATAAAGAAAAAGCCGTAGCAGTCTCATCAGGGATTTAAACAGTACTTTCAGGCACTGCTTCTATTTTTTGAATCAACAAAACAACTAATCTTGCTATTTTTCTTCCCTATTCACCTTCCTTGCTTCATTCTGATGAAGTCCAGCTAAGACACAGCTTGTGAAGCTGGACAATCGGGTACCCAGGATGCAAAGGGTTTTGTGATTCTAATTCTATTAGACTGGCATAATCCTCTGAGGCGTCCTCTTCCAATCAAGATGCCAGGAGCCTGCATTAGAAACCTATTTGCCCGACCACTGACCAAGTCAGAGACAATTCAGCTCTGTGAGAAGGACTGATTTTGATAAAAAGCCAGATGCATTTCTTTTCTTTTTCTTACTTTGGAAGTGGAATTAGCAGGGAAAAAAGATAAAGAAATATTATACAAAGTAAAAGAAAAAAAATTGCTTATGAAAAGAGGAGAGGCATAAAACTGTGGGGTGACAACAGGAGAAGGATGATAGCAATGTACATGGAAGAAAAACAAGGAATATTAAGGTTGAGGTGCTGTATATAAGAAACTAATATTAGCAGGCAGAATGACAAAAAGTTGAAGCAAAATCATACCTTAATGAAGCATAAAGTATAAAAATAAATGCCTCCTTGTTTCTCCTGTAACTGAAAATGGATCTCTCCCTGTCTGTCATACAATTAATTCCTTTCTGTGAGTATGGTCAAACTTTAAACCTGGGGGGAAAAAAATCTTCTATTAAAAATACTTAGAAGATAGTGAAAAATGTCTCTACTTAGAAGACAGTGAAAAATGTCTCTTTATTTTCAATACACACCTTTGTGCCTGGCTTCTACGAGCGCGCACTAATTCTCATGCACCCATACATTCTCCTTTTTCCTACAAATCTGGACACCCCAAACATAATACTAAGTCATGAAGAATTGCTTAGAACGCTTGGGTTTGCCAAGTCTGAAGTTCTGAAAGACATCTTGGTGGAAAGATTGCATGTTTAATCACATAAATAAAAAATATAAAAATATTATATGTAGTTATATATAAATTATTTTTTATAAATGCAATAGTATATAATAAAACACTGGAAAATATTATTTTGCACAATGGTTCCACTTCCAGAAGGATTTTTACAGGTATTTAAAAGCCATGTTGTCTGCTATGAAAAACTTGAATACTAAGGAAAAGAAACGGCTGCCTTTACATTAATTCTTCTATACACACCTAGCATTTCACAAACCATGCTCTTCTCTCTCATTACTCTACATCCAAGTCCAAGATAGCAAGAACTAGTGAAACGGGCTGAACTGGCATTCAATTACAGAAAACCAGCTCTGCAATTTCTCATCAAAGGCAAAGCTTTCTCAGTGCTTAAAAGTAGCACCTAAATGAATGGTGGATGGCAAAATATGAAACAAGAATACATCTAGATGATGGTAATAAAAGGTATTTTATAGTGAAAGTCTTTTATCCTTGCGAATAATCTCTATTGCTGAAAGTCCAACCCACAACAGTGGCACTAGCAATCACTGGTGTCTTTGCAAGTCCTCACTGTAGCATTCAGAACTGGATGGGACTGGCAGAGCTAATTATGCACGGCTGCAAATCCTGTCCTCAGTATTCCTCAGGATCAACGAACCTGCCAGTGAAAGGGTGACTGGAAGCAAATGCATCCCATGAATGCTGTCCCACAAAACTGGCTAGCGAACAAAGTATTACCATGAGTAGACACAGAACTTTCTTTTTCAATTTTTCCATTCACATATCCCACCTAAGAAGAAAAGTTACTCTAAAAACAAAAGATTTTTTTCCCCTCCTACATGTTTGAGGCGACTACAGAAAGAAGGCAAACAAGTTATTTCTGTTTTCGTTGCAAATGAACTAGTTTGATGAATGGCCATGTATAAAGATTAACTATGAATACCTGAGAAAGAAAAAGTATAGAAAGAAGGAGAATATATCAGTAAGACAATATGATTGTTTATGACTGCTACAGAACTGACTTTCAAGTTACAATTTTCTATTAATATTTTGAATCATACAGCACAGGGATGAAAATTACATTCTTGAACCACTTGAAAAGTAAAGCATTTATCTCTTTGGAATTTATCTTGTGTAGCTGTAAATGTAAAACTTCAGATTTACCAAAACAGTGCTACAGAACTACCAGCTATTTCAGCCTGATTTCAAATTCTGGTTTGAGCTCCTATATACTAGCAATGTATATACTGTAAAAATGACAGAGTTCATGTTACACTCAATGGCCTTTGTATTAAATGCTAGTGTTCCAAAAGTTTTCATTTGGTTCAAAGTATAATATAGAAAAAGCAAATATTGCCCTGAAGCCAGAGTTCAGTCCATTTTTCTCATCTGAGTTTGACAACAGAAGCCCATGAGGATTGAAGACAACACTTCAGGAAAGGGACATCTTGGGGAGATCTTGCAAAGGACATGGAAAAACAACAGATCAGAACCTTAAAATTTACTTTTCAGCATCTTCAGTGAGAAAACTTAAGGAAAATAAGGAGACAATGTTAACTATGTTTTCCAGGAAAGGTCAGCTTGGCAGGACTGCCCATGCTATCTGTCAACAGTATGAGGCGGGAGAAATCCCTTCTGAATGGATTTCAGACCGAAAGCCACATAATACTTTGCAACTCAAACCTAAATTAATGTCTCAATAATACTTGAAATTACCTCACTTTTACACACTAACACTACTTCTATAACCTGGAAAAACTGTCTCCATTTGACCTAGTTCCAGGAGTCACTCCTCTCCAGTGTAATCATTACTGGTCAAGAAATACAACCAAGGAACTTCAGCTCATTTTGTACGCAGTGGCTGTACATCCCAGTTCTGCCTCTTCTGCAGGGACTCTTATGTTCCAGAATTTCTTTCAAAATCCAGCTCCTCAACTATTATCAGAACTTGTCTTCCTGTCCTGTCTTCCACTAGGAAATACTATTTAGGGTACAAACAAAATGGAGGACCAAAATGCATCAAAACCAAAATCAACCCAAATCTTGATATTAAAAGGAAGAGGCAGACCTGGTGGGTTGTTTGGGGTGTTTTTTTGTAGTGCTTTAGTTTTGGGTTGGGGGGTTGGTTTTTTTTGGTGGTGTTTTTTTCTTTTTTTTTTTTTCTTTCCTGAGTGATCAAAGAGTTATGATCAATACATACACAGATTTGATACAACATTTTCTCAGCTGCAGCCAGCTTGTGCCAATTCAATGAAGAAGTAATCTGGGACTAGGTAGCATAGAACTTTGATTCTTTTCCTATGAAGGTTTATACAAAAGGCATTTAATTTAAATACCATCAAGTCCAGAGCAATCGTGTACTTATATGCACAGACACTATATATTGCGGTCACATGATATTTTACTACGACTCTTGCAACTACAATTTGCATGCAACTTATCAGCACTAGCAGCAATGTCTGCAATTAAAAGCTGCAGTTTTTCATGCTTCTCAGTGAAGCAGAAAGTATATGCAAGCTGATGATTTTTGACTGAGGCTTATATTTATTTCAGCAAACCAACCAGAATCAGACATGCCTTTCCCTTTATTGACTGGCCTCCCACTATTCGCCAAATGATGCAACCTTTCTGAACATTTTTAAGAGCAAGTCATATTCCACAGAGTTCCATGGACAAGTTTTGAAACCAGTACATAATGTTTCTAAGTGCTAAAAGCTATTTCAAATTATTTTTTGTCTGATATTAAACAATTTATATAAATATTTACCATGGCAGGAATGAAACATTTTTGTGTTATATAGGCAGACTCTCTCTCTCTGACGTACTCACATATGTATATACGGATACCTACTATATACTTTTTTGGCTCCTAATTTTTAGCAGAGTATCACAAACCCACTTGATGTCCCCTAGTGCCAGATTTTATGTCTACGTGACACGTGCAATACAGCAAGCAGCCAGAAAGGCTCCCTCTTGGCCCTCTGGGAGGAGGCTGCCATGAACTGTCCACTCTAGCAAATACCAGCACAGTTCATGAAATGTATTTTAGTCAGCAAAATCTGGGATACCTACACTTACTTTTAAGAGGGACACTGTTTATATGAGGAAATAAAATAATTTGTCCATAATCTAGACACCACCGCTGTACTGCTTATGCAAAATGCCACCAGTTTCTCTACTGACATTATTAAGCGGTGATACAGAAGATTCCTCTATAGCTTAGGGGCACCACATCTTTTAAAAAAGCAGCGTAACTTAATTTTTGGGAAAAAAAGCACCACATACATGCTGGCACTGATTAAGCCCCATCTGTGCTTGAAAGAGAATTAAAGTGAAAGAAATGTTTGTCAAGTGTTCTCTCAGCCAGCTCTATGCCCTTGAACAGACATCCTGTCAATACTTGATACACAAATGAAGAAAACCCTGGTGTATCAGTTTACTCTTAAAATGCTTTCAATGGAAAATACTTTTTTTTTTAATGGCTTAACAATATTTGGTGGAAGAATGCTGTAATCTCAGTATTTATAGACATCTTCTCTCCTGTTAAGGTTACATATTTCAGAATAACGGATACATAGCACTGGCCAAAAAAAAAGTTTTTACATGCACAAAAAACCCAATAACTGATCATTACATGTATATCTATTATCCAATAAAAACTCTTGCACTCCAGTACCATAAACCGATCTCTGCAGAAGACGTTAAAGTGCATGGTCGAAAGCACAGAGATATAGAAGCACTTACATTTGCACTGTGATCACTTCCACTAACACAGACGACATCTTGTTTTTGAATTGTTAATACCTCTTTTGTAAGCTTCAGTCGGATGTCATAAGCATTTTCGGATACTTCATCATACAACAATGCAATACCAGTTTTAGTCTGCAAAGCAAGGCACAGAAACAAAAATTTAAGAATACCAACATTTCATAATGATAAACAACAACATCTATCCCATTCAATACATAAAATGCATATAAATGAGTGTTGTTTACAGAAAGTGGAAAACTGGTCTGCTTTTCAGTCTTCAAATGGATCAGACATAAAAAGCCTCTTCTGTACTGTAAAATACAGGCCAAATGGTCTTTGAAGTAGACATTAATATGTAAAAAAAAAATAATTCTCCACTGTCCTGTTCCACAAAGGAGTACTGGCATGAGTGATATCCTATTTGTTTTTAATTGTACGACTTACTATGAAACTGTATTACAAGCAGCTAGGTATGTATAAATGTATGTGAACACTTTTTCCAGTTTCAGCAAGAAGTGGGGAAGTGCAATGTTGTTCCTGACTTAGAGATGTTCTTTCCACTGTGTCAGATAAGGCCTGTACCCTTCACACATGTTGCCTTTAAGATACAGAGTTCTATTACAGTAGGAAACTATGTTTTCACATTGTAAAACACAGAAATAAATACAGGTAACACAGAATTTCTATTTGCTCAGGTCAAGATGGACAGACATTTCTGAAGTTACATCATCACTGGATGAATAACTAGTAAACTTTACAGGATAGTCACATATTTGGTATAAATAATGTTTTCTCCATGAGCAGCAGAAAATAAATTCTATTTTAATTTTTGGTTTATTTACTGACACGCAAACTTCCCACTAACATTCAGTGAGATATTTCCTTAAGCAAAAACTGTGGAATTAGGACTGCTTATAGCTATTTGCTAAAATAAGCAGACTAATGCAATTTCAGAGCTTTACAGTCATTGCACAGGAGAGAATAAGCAAAACACCTGTTCTAAAATGGATGATCATATTTTAAAGTAATATTTGTTCATTAATTTATAACATATATAACAGCATCATCACAACATTGCACTTTCCTCTATGCAAGTGAAGAGTAATCAAGCATAATTTAAGGTTTAGCTGCAACATTTGTTTTTAAAAAACAATTTTGAATTAAATTGTTCATCTATGTTTTGTTAAATTAGACTGTGTAAAGAACAGAGTAATGGAATTAAATACGAAACATGTCCTGTGCACTGAATGAATGCTTGACAGATTTTAAAATTAAACAGGGAACATTATCTTCATAATAATATTATCATTTCTATAAAAATAGGGAGAATGGTCTGTGGTGATTGTCAATAAACCCTTTTGGTCTTTAAAGGCAGGTTCAGTTTAAGCTTAAGGCACTTAAATTTAGACGTGGTGTAGCTCTATGCAGCAACCACATGTCAAAGCATCCCTTACAGCAGAAATGGAAACTGCAGCCTAGAGAGCAATTCAGTTTACCCTGAAGCACATACAGCAGTTGCTCAGCTGAATTGCTCATGTGGTTCTGCTGTCCCTGGGCTCAAAGCAGTTGTCCCCATGTAGGCCACTGCTGCCACTTAAGACACTTCAGGGTATCTAAGACCTCCATTCATGTAAGGCTGACGCAGGTTTTTCAGGATATCCAGGTCCTTCTCTAGCTGGAGGCAAGATCAGACTTCCGTTATTATAACGGGATACAGACATCAGCCGTGCCAGCAGACATCCGCACATAGGTATCTTCAGCTTGAAATGGATCTCGCCAAAGGTTTGCAGTGTAGAAATCCACACCTAGGACAGTCGGTTAGATCCTGTCAAGCCAGTGGTGAGCAACAGACACCTCTGAAGCATGATTTACCTGATCTGTTTTATACACTCATCTAGAAGGGAACAAATTGCATCATAGCTCTCCACTTCAACTTAAAACCCCAATACAAATAACAACTCAGACACAAGTGTCTAATTCTGGGCAGATAAACCTTGTCCGTAGTGTTCGCTGGGAATGCCTAAAGGAAACAGAGTTCAGTGAGGGTGTAAAGACTTAATCATTCTAACTTGTTTGGAAAACAACATTTCTTCCTTTCCCCACGGTTTTGAAATGTTTTAAATTTCCAGCATGTCTGGATGTTTTCTAAATACAATTTTGTGAATGACAACATATGAAAACCGTGCCAACATCATCCAGTGAAAAGCCATGCTGCACAACAGCAAGTATTTTAAAACAGTAGAACTGCCTTGAAAAACCACCGTCCCCGCATTTCGCTGCTGTTCAGAGGTTGCGCATCGCTATGCCAGCCGGACTGGCAACTGCTGTTACTTCTGCCAACGTAGCAGAGCAGGCTCTACAGAAACACCGAGAGAACAGAGCTCTAGAGAGCTCTTTATACAGCCTAAACCCAGAACATTTCTCTGGCTAGTAATCATTACATATGTTTAGAAGTAACACAATGAAAAAAACCTGAACTTTCATTTGTAACAGATGATCAAGTAACGAATAAAATATGTAGAGTGACCAATTAAATAGCTTAGCATTTTCCATCACACCACTAAAACTGAAAGGTCTCACTGAAGCTCATCTATTCCTATTAAAATCCAATACCTACCCCACACTCCATCTAACTCCTGACGTGATCCAAGATGATGTGCAGCAATACCTTATTTGCTTTCAGAATCAATAAGATTAATCTAGATTTCTCTCAGCCTTTCAAGTTGTGGTTTGTTTTTTTTTTAACCATTATAAATGGCTTTGAATCAGAGTTCAGCACATTCCCTTGTTCTCTCTTTGCGGTAAAGAGATGGCATACGTAACTCTAGCAGGCAAATCCCAGTCCAGACAAAAGTGCTTCTTCAAACAAGGATCTTTTAATGACAACTTAGTCTTTGCATGTACGTGTATATCCAGCATTTTAACTATGCTATGTTTGTCTTGATTTCTCATTTTAAAAACTGTCTATACAGTAGCAGTTCTAATAAATGGTAACAGAAAGTGAGGACTGAAAAGTGGAAGTAACTCCCCAAAATGATGCAGGAAGGTTAGAGATCATAGACCAAATTTACCTGTGTTTTGTAATAAAAAAACCGCAGAAAGTGCGTAGGGAGTTGCATCTCAACAGGATTTAAGTGCTTACAATGAGAGGCAGGGGAGAATAAATTTAAACTTGGGCAGACAAGGAAATTGACTTTCCTATCTCTGACAGTTTTCTAGACACTGGCCCCAGGAAGAGGGGTGTGAGGTGTGCATGTGCACGTCCACGTATGTGGTGGGAGGAAGAGAAAAGGGGATCAGTAGCACAAGCATCACAGTAGCTGTGACTTTTAAGAAAGCTTAGTCACTGCTCTGTTTTTGAAAGAAAAAAACGACACTGAAACCTACTTTCTCACGCAAGCTCAAAAACTGTCAATACCACAGAGGAGAAAACATCACTCTACAGAGAGCTAGAATTGCTGATGAATCCTTTTATCATTTTATTGTTGACTACTTAAGGCAGGTCCCTAGCCAGCGTACTTGCTTTAAAGCGCTCCCCGTTCAGCATAGTGTTTTGGGACCCTAACTCAAAATACCGTAACTCTTTCAACGCACTGTATCTGCAGCTTAAAGCTCACGGCTGTGAATTCTGTTTCAAAGGCAGCATCTCTAAGCCAAACTGCAGTCTTACTGGCATAAAATCCTTGTCTTCACTGCTGTTAAGTTTTATTTTGAAAAAGCTTGCCAAAAAAAAAAAAAAAAAGAGGCAGAGTTTAAAAGTGGTGTGAGGTATACTAGGTTTCCTACAGAAGCTATTTACTTGTTTATGTCCATTTGTTTCTCAAATGCATTAAAGCAATATTTGTCAGGCTTTTCATGCTAGTAACTGAAGAGAGGCAGAAAACATTCAAGACTCTTACACAGATGATCAGAAAATTCAGGTGAGTTTCATAATAAAATCATGTAATATATTTTTATGTATTCAGAGCGGACGTCAGAGTACACACAGTGCAGTGGTACTATTTTGGTTTAAACTGTGCAGTTCTCGGTAACTCCAAACATCTCTCTTATTCCCTCTGCCTAAGTATATTTTAGCAATTGTGATCATGACTGTTGCCAACTAAATGGAGTATTAGTGTCTTAGACCTTTATAAAAATGGAACATCTGGAGTCTCCCTACTTTATCTAAAAACCCCTCTGCATTGAGTCACATTAGTCCTCCAGCAGAAATCGCCATTTGCTGATCTTCTTCCTTAATACATCCATAGCTTCAATGACATAGCTGTTCAATTTTTAGCTGCTAAAATGCATTTATAAATGACCTTTCTTCATTTGTAAATAAAATTATTTAAGCACTATGTTTGAACTTTTTTTCCCCAACTGAAATTCCACATTATATTTCCAGACAAATATTTTATCAGCAATATTTACACCTAAGATGTCTACTGATAAAATTCTCTAATCCAATTTCAATTTGTTTTCTCACAAAAAGAACTCAGCTGAAATTCTGTATCTGTGGTCTACTGACGGTTGGAACACTTGCTGAAGACACGTGAGAATTGGAGTCACCGATTTTCATCCTAAATCACTTCATATTTGGCAGAAAGAGAACTTCAGGCTGTCCCACAGTCAGTGCTCTGACCACTAAGTTACAGCAGGCTCAAATTTACTGTCTCGTACCTGGTTTGATATGTTTTCTACACCGCATCTCCTACTGTGATCAAAAGACAAAGACATTTTCTCAGAGGACAGAATTAAACTTTAGTACAGCCTTAACTAACACAAAAAAAAGATTTAAGAAATGGGATGAAGTGTAACAGGAAAGAAAAGTGCAAGGTGCTACACTCTAGGAAGAAGAGTCACTTGTATGGAAGAAGAAAAGCTTTTCTTCATGATTTCTTACGGAAAGGAAATAGGTATCCGTGAGGATTGACAGCAAAATATTGGCATCAATACCCTGTAGTTGCAATAAAGGCAAACAGGTATTTCGACTGCTCTCTTTCAGGTTCTTTCCTACTGATTTGATTTTTCTCACTCTCACAAGACAGTGCCCAAAAGTAAACACAGTTCTTCAGCTCGGTAGTACAGAAGGTTCCTTAAACACTGATGAATGTGAGGGAGGAATAATTTCATGCCCATGAAGTAATCTATCGCCAATGTTGCATTTAATACATCTCAGTATAGTTTCCTTTTATACACTATTATGTCAGTGTTGATTCATGGCTATGCTACATAGAAGAGGTAATGAACTGAAAAGGGTCATGAGAAATAGAAAAAAATTAAAAGTGATCAGAGATCTGGAAAGTAGGACCTATAAGTAATTCTTCACGAATTCGGGTTGTTTAGTTTAAAGACAGAATAAAAGAGGACATAATGACAGTTTTAAGTACTTCAAAATCTATTGCAAAGACAAATGGAACAATCAGATAAGAAAATAATTCAGAAATCTCCTCCTTTTAACATATTCCAGCTACAAGGAAACCCAAGTCCTTGAACAGATTGCTGGGACAGATTATCGACATCCATCGCCAAGGGATTCTGAGAGAAAACTGAACAAACATCTGCCAAAATGGTACAGGTACTAATCCTCTCACAGGGCAAAATCCCAGAAAAGACAATTTCTTTCAGATCTATTTGTCTCTGATGCTAATATTCAGAATTATGTGACTTCTTGCATATGACTGAACATCTGCATCCAGGAGAAAGCCTGACTGGCTTTTGAAGGACACCTGTACTGAACAACTTGCAACTGCCACAGGACAGATGAAACTATTAAGACCTGAAGAAGTTTATCATTTAGGGGTCTTAACAATGGTTGAGTGACATTTACAATAAAATTTATTAATAATCATAATTTTTATAGCAATTAATCTGAAGGAGGACTGTACCCTAAGAAGAACTGTACCTTTGTCTCTCATGACGAGAAGATAATTCCAGTCTTAAGGGGCCTTGAGTGAGAACACAAATAAAGGCTTTTCAATGGACCAACATGGGACAAATGGATAAGGACAGCAGATACGTAGTGAGAGCAATAACACAGCTGCGGAACACAGAAAATTAATGAATCCATTAGCACCGTAAGCGCACAAAGAACTATTCAGTAAAACTAAAAGCAGATACAAGACAGAGATTAATTATAACTTTCTGAAATTAGTTACACTGAGTATATACTCCCTTACAAAGTATGTTTTTCCTGTAAATACACATGGAATTGTTCTTTTTCTCAGCTTTAGCATACTACGGCTTTTACACCTACTGACACCATTTCGTAACTGCTGAGACAAAAATCCTTAACCTTAATACTCTTTTCTTTAAGAAATTCTCACTATACTAATAATAATGAAGCCCTTAAACAGACTATTCAGATAGGTTATGGTACCCTAGTGCTAGGAGGGTGACGGGTTCTATGAATAAGTCTGTAAAAATGCTATAGAGGACAAAATGGTATCGATTTGTCTCATATCTCAGAGTAGTTCAAGACTCCTGTAGATTGGGAGAGAAAACATTGTTTTACCATCACACATAGGAAGGGACCTTGAGAGGTTTGAAGCCCAACCTCAAAGCATGGCAACTATGCGATCAGCTCAGGCTGAAAGCCTCTAAGGATGGAGGCTGCTCAGCCTTGCTGGGCAACCAGCTCCACTGCTTGAGTGTCCTCATGAGGAAAAGCTTTTCCTTGTAGCCAATTTCAAGTTCTCCTTGTTGTCTGCTGCCCACCCATGCACCATTGTGCAGAGCCTGGCTCCACCTTCTTGATATCCTCCTTGCTGACATGGTAAGGCTGCCTTCAGGTCCTGCTGAAGCCTTCTCCAGGCTGAACAAGCCCAGCTCCCTCATAGGTCAAGTCCTCCCAGCCCCAATGAGCTTGGTGGCTCTACAATTAACTTGCTCCAGGTTATCAATGTCTTTTTTGTATTGGGGGAACCAAAACTGCACGCGGTATTCTAAGATGCAGTTTTGGTTGTTGTTGAGTGTTGAGTAGAGGGGGATGATCCCTTCCCTTCATCTCCTGGTTGTGCTCCTCCGAAAACAGCCCAGGATGCTGTTGAGTTCTCTGCTGCCAGGGCTCACTGCTGGCTCAAGTACAACTCGCTGCCCACCAGGACCCCCAGGGCCTATTCAGCAGAGCTGCTCCCCAGACAGGCAGACCCCAACCTGTATCAGTGCCAGAGGCTCTTCCTTCCCCGGTGCAGGACTCAGCATTTGACTTTGTTGAATTTCCTGAGTTCAGTTCCTAAATTTCTTGAATTTCCTGGCAGCCCTTTTCTTAGCCTGCCTAGGTCTCTGGCCATGGTGTACTGACTGCACCCTCCAATTTGGTGTCAACAGCAAACTTTATAACCAAGCTCTCCATGACCTCTTCCAGGTCAGCGACAAAGATATTAAAGAGGATGGGTCACAGGATAGACCCCTGAAGAACACCACTTGCCACAGGAATCCAGGTAGAGGACAACCCATTAACTACTACCCTCAGCCTGAACATCCGAGCAGTTGTCCACCCACCCATCTAGACTAAGGCTATAGCAATAGAGTAGCAAACGGGTATATTTATTTCCTTAGGTCAAAATAACAATAAACCCAATAATAATGTAAATAACAAAACTGACATTTTTTTGTTTGACACATGAATGCATAAAGAACTAAAAAATAAGATCAGGAAAAAATCATTATCACTGCTTATAGTCACTACATTCACTACAGGTAAAAATGTCAGAAGATGATACAGAAATGATTTGGATGAGATCAGTGCTTTGGATCAGACACCCTTCTGCTCTAAAGTACTACTGCCGACCATCACCATTATCACGACCATCCAATTTCCATGTACAGAAGGATGCAGCAATGCTACTACAGCCATTAGGCCTAGCAGTCCTGCTTACCCCATCTCAGAGCCAAAGCACCAGGACCATGACGGACACACCTACAGTTGTGGGCAGGGGCCACAATCGCCATTTCACGCCCTCCACATGCACGCAGACACGCAGCCCACCACCAGCTGCTCCAGCCTCCCTTCCCAACAAGGAGAACCACCGCAGTGGGGACCGCAGCACCAACATCTTGCTGCATCGTTGCAGCTGATGAAGCTTGTGTCTGCCCCAGCGGACCAGCCCTTCAGTCTTCATCTGTGTTTGAAGCGAAATATTTCAAATTAAAGCAAAAACCAAAGTTAAGTCTGAATTTCATTCCAGCTGGAAAGCAACTGCCAATGTTAATTTTTAACAGTAGATTATTTTCAATATTGCAAAATCAACAAAACCCCTCTTTTAATCTAGAATAATATACAACCAAACTGACTTAATAGCTGCCTAACTTTTAAGATGTATTTAAAACACATGCATCTTTTTTTAGCTATTTAAAACAAGTGAACCCTCAAGCCAAACTCACCAAAAAGTAAGCAAAAAACCCAACTGCTTTGTAGCCTCAACAAGTAAGCAGCTAGTAAGAGTACTTAACCTTGTCTTAATAAATTCTCTTGAGCATTTCAAGACTGACATTAGAATGTGCACTTCTATTAGAGCTTTAACCCTGTCACTGTTCTCGATTAGTCAAGAAGATCACACATTCCTGATAACCCATTTTAAAGAGCTGATTCACATTCACAACAAAGCCAGTGGAATATATCTGATGGACATCAGTGATTCCAGGGTAGGTCAATTAAGACTAAAGATACTGAATTATAATCTACTGTGAGTTTTCAATGCAATATATGATAAGAATCAGCATCAGAAACAAAGATGGTCAAGAACAGATATTTAAGAAACATTTGAGTGTATTTTTCCCAAAAGCAGAGATAGTATCTGGAATATGCACCTTGGAAATTACTGTTTTCACCAAGATTGTTCTTACTTCTTTTTAAATGTCTGCATTTATTAATGACAATATTATGGATTGACATTTCACTACATACAGTTGTAAAAGGTGTATTAGCATTTCAGGTTTTTAGAAGATATTAACTGCAGCACGACAATATCATTTTCTAGCAATTCAGAACAGAGTTTTTCCTAAATACTTAAGTGGCATATAGAAATCTACAAGAAGGGATATTAACTCAAGGCTAACAGAAGTTTGAAAAGATGCTCTCAAAATGCAAAATTTAAAAATCTATTTTGTCACTTACATCACAGCCTGTCCACCAAAAGCTCTTTTAAAAATAGCTTTAGGGGCAGATTGTTGGGTTTTTCTGTTAATGACATTAGCCTTGCAAGAAAAGTGATTAACAGCTGGCTCTCAATCTGTGTGATCTTAATCATTAGAAAGTAAGCTGTAACATCTTGTTTAATTACTGCAAGCACAGCATGTCATGAGCTAATTAGATATGATTGATTATTGTCATCCTTATGCACCTCTCAAAACATCAGACACAAATATTTGAATCCTGTAATGTTTGGAAAATGTTTGGAAAATGAACTTTCAGAATGTCACATTGAATAAAAATTGCCTGCTTAAAAATTCTAATAAATGCTAAATAATAGTGCCACATAGTTGAATATATTAGAATACAGACTCTATCCCAGAAAACAGCCAAGGCACAAACTACTGAAAGAATTGCCAAGTTTTACTTTGATTTAGATAATATCTTTAAGTAAATTGCTTGCTTATTACTACACCTAATTTTTCAGGCAACTGGACAGTAGCGCAGAATTAAATAGCCCAAGAACATAAAGATGCTCCTGTGCTTACAGTATGTCCATACCAGTTAAACAAGAAAGCATAAATTTCACACTTCAAACTAAACCACTTAGCAATAGGCGAAAAAGACCACACGAACATTCTCTTTGGAGACTACTTAAGAAACAGCTAAGAGATTCTCAGAAAATTAATGTGAACATTTCTATTACTGGTACCATGCAGCTTAGCCTGTACGACTTCAGCCAATTAATAAATGTTCCTGTTGATATATCAAAAGGTAAATGAAAAACTGGGAGTATAATTAAAAGAGACCCACCCATTTTCTTAATCTAGAATAACCAATTATTGCCAAAATAAAGGCATCATGATTTTTGTAATGCAATAGCAGGTTTTGATTCATTCTACTCATGCTATCCTTCCCCTTTACACTGATTCAGCTCCACCACAGTCATTCTTTTTCAAAGTTTTGCATAAATTTTTTTTTTTCTTTGTATTCTATTAAACTGTGTTGTGGTGTTCTGCCAAAACCAACTAAGCAAAGCCATATTTAACTCCTTAATTTCTGCATAAGGTGGGTGTAAATATTTCTAGCTTTTTCTAAATTTAAAGTGGCAAAATCAAATTCTATGGTTTCATCACCCCAATGCGAATTCTGCAATGGCAAAGAAATCCATGTTACCATTATAGGAAGAATTTCTTATACTGTATTGGTTTCTAGTGCTACTGGACATGGCAAGATTAAGTAAAGATTAATCACAGGAATAAAACAGGATGTAAAATACAGTTCCTAAGCATTAAAGTAAGTCCAGGGGAAAAAAAAAACAACAACCAAACCACAAACCCCACAACTTTCACTTACATGTGTAGTTATTGTTTTTACAGGCCAGTTGCTCAAATAAACCCAGAGGTTAAAAGTGAAAATCCCTTCAGTCATGCATTTGGCTGCTAGCTTGGAAAGATAGGAGACCAATTTCATGCTTTATCCAAAGACTTAACGGCATATTTATGTTTAACCTCTGTTAAACCTTCTTTTCTTCTAGTCTTGACTGCAATTCTCAAATGTAATTGTGATGATCAGTAACTTTTTAATACTTTCTGTATTTAACGGACAGACCACGCCTGAGGTACATCAAACTGGCTGAAATGTTGAGTATGGGGAATAACTTATCAACAGGAAAACAAACATTTTAGTTACTGAAATTAATAAAGAAAACCAGAATTTAGAGGTATTATAGAGGAGAAAAGCATAAGCTATATAAGATGAAAAATAAAACTGGATTCAATGAGTCTACAAAAAAGTAGTGGAATTGGCAGAGAATGGCCAAGTAAGTCAGGAGCCAGGCAGGATGATGGTAAGTTTCTAAGATGGAAATCTCATATTCAAGAGCAAAAATCAGAGCAGCAGCTAGACAACCATTACTAAAAGGTGGAGAAGAGTCTCATTTATAAACTGATTGCATGTCACGCCGTGAAAAAAAAAATGAAACAGTCTATTTACACATAAATTTCAGAAACAACATGTCCTTTAACAAGAGTACCTTACGGACAAACACCTACAGTTTCATTCTGTTCTTAAGGGAGGTTCCTTAGGAATAATGTGAATAGAAAAAAATCCAGAAGCTCTGTGTACATATTCAATTTGTATATAGTTGATTAGTATGTTACAGACTTTACAAAACCTGGACTTTTTCAAATGGATATACACGATTTCAAGCAATTAGTTTCTGAGCTTGCTAGGACTGCTCCATAGTACTTATTGAAATTATTAAATCATTGTATCAATGGTAAGCACACAAAGATGGGCTAGTCTCAACTGAATCTTCTGCAAAAAAAGTCTTTAAACAAGCAACTACTATATTTAACAGTGTTTTAATATAAGTCATTTCCATATTCTTTTAGAATCAAGCCTGAACCAAAATGTAGTATTGAGAATGAACTATAAATAGAAGTTCACAAAATGCAGAAGCTGGAAAAATACCTGCAATTATCAGCGACGGAAAATAAAGAGCAACTCCAACTACAAAAAAAGTACTAAAACTTACTGCTGGGGACAAAAACTAAAAAATGAAGAAATAACCAGATTCAAGATGTTAAACAGATATCCTTCAGAAACTGGAAGCTTATAAAGAAAATATCAGAAAAGAAATGGGAAATTTGGGAACAACTAAGGGTTTTCTAGAATACCCAGTAACCAATGAAAAACTGCACGTAATGTAAGTATTGAAAATTAAGTGATTTTTCTGAATTAGACTTCTTCAGATGAAGATTTCTTAAGATGAAGAATATTTATTCTAAACCACTCTGCAAAGGCAATAAAAACATGTAACTGGGGTGCCAAGTGGAGATATATGTTCTACTCTAATTTCAAAAACAATAAATGGTCTAGGATGAATAAATGTTTATCCAGAACTCAAAGAAACTCTTCTTTTTAAAGCATACACAGTCTCATTAGCATCAAGACAAGCAAGAAGATTAGTACTAAATACAGTATTCTGGAACTGGTGTTAAGTCTGATTTTGGCAGTTGCATATAAAACTTACTTAGTGTCTTTCTCAACTTCAAGAATTTGCTGATTGACAGCCAATGCAGGCAACTGACTGATACACAGGCAGTGTAACCATTTGGTTTATGCCTACGAAGGTACATTTACACATCAGGATGTAAGTACCAAAGCACAAAAATAAAACCAGTAGGAAACAATCAAACAATAAACAACTAACGCTGAGTACAAAAGCATTTGAAGGTAAGCTGCTTGACAAAAAGTGTAGGTCATTTCTAGAGTTTTGACAAAATTTTGACAAAAAAGATACGTTTCAAAGTGATAAACTTGCGGCAGAATTTGCTTTTTATCTATAACCATCCCTCCAGTGTCATCTGTCCCTCGCTACTGTTAGTCAACAGGGCACTGGACTGGCACAATACTGGGCTGATACCACATGGAAAACCCTCACTCCTATAAGCTGGGGGTAAAGATAACCTATATCATCTACTGCAGACAGATGCAAAGATCACTGAATTAGCACTGATTGGACTCCTAAGTCAGTGCGCCACAGTAAAGGACTGGGCAGTCACTCAGCTGGGCCTGCAAGCGAGATAACACGAACAAAGCAGACAACAGAGGGAGAAGGATATCAGCTTTACTAAACACGTTTTGAAACAGCAGCAAGTTAGGAAAAGAGCTCCTGCACAATGTAAAGCAGGAATCGGTGCTCAGCAGGGAGGAGCATTAAACAGAAGTGTGGTGGGTTGACCCTGCCTGGACACCAGGTGCCCACCAAAGCCTCTCTATCACTCCCCTCCTCAGCTGGGCAGAGGGGAGAGAATATAATGAAAGGCTCGTGGGTCAAGATAAGGACAGGGAGAGATCACTCAGCAATTACTGTCACAGGCAAAACAGACTCAATTTAGGGAAAAATGAACTTAATGTATCGCCAGTCAAACCAGACTAGGGTAATGAGAAATAAAACCAAATCTTAAAACCCATTCTTGCCACCCCTCCCTTCTTCCCGAGCACAGCTTCACTCCCAAATTCTCTACCTAACCCTCACCCTGAGTGGCACAGGGGGACAAGGAATGGGGGTTACGGTCAGTTCATCACACGCTGTTTCTGCCCTCCTTCCTCCTCAGGGGCAGGACTCCTCACACTCTTCCCCAGCGCCAGCGTGGGGTCCCTCCCATGGGTGACAGTCCTCCACAAACTGCTCCAGCGTGGGTCCCCCGCGGGGTCACAACTCCTGCCAGCAAACCTGCTCTAGCCTGGGCTCCTCCCTCCATGGGACCACAGGCCCTGCCAGGAGCCTGCTCCGGCGTGGGCTTCCCACGGGGTCACAGCCTCCTTTGGGCACCCCCTGCTCCAGCGTGTGGTCCTCCCTGGGCTGCAGGCGGAGATCTGCTCCAGCGTGGATGGACCTCCCTGGGCTGCGGGGGCACAGCCTGCCTCACCGGGGTCTTCCCCACGGGCTGCGGGGGAATCTCTGCTCCGGCGCCTGGAGCACCTCCTCCTCCTCCTTCTGCACTGACCTTGACGTCTGCGGAGATGTTTCTCTTACATGTTCTCACTCCTCTCTGGCTGCAGCTTCTGCGCCCCAGCAACGTTTTTTCTTCTCAAATAAGTTATCCCAGAGGCGCTACCACCGTTGCTGATGGGCTCGGCCTTGGCCAGCAGCGGGTCCGTCTTAAAGCCGGCTGGCATTGGCTGTATCAGACACAGGGGAAGCTTCTAGCAACTTTTAAAGAAGCTGCCCCTGTAGCCCCCCTGCTGCTACCAAAACCTTGCCATGTAAACCCATTACAAGGATGAAATTATGCTTATGAAAAACAAGTTTTATACTAGACAATATGCCCTCTAAAAATACATGAGCAAGTTAATTTACAGTGAACTTCAGGGCATTTGGAGCTCCTGTTGTGTAACTTTGCACTTCACTTGATGGATTGTTCATAAAGTTCAAGTCTAACAAAGAGAAAAATAGCTGAATGGAAGTGGGGAAGGATGCTGGAAGGAGCACCAACAGCAAAATGCAAATAGATGGTAGATCATCACCCTAAAGAGCACAGAAGTGAGAGGTCAAGAGACCAAAAGAATGAAAAAAGACTAACATAAAGAAGAAAGTAAGATTAAAGGCTATCTTGTCTAAGTAGCTAATAAATATAAAAAACCCCATCTAACAAATAGGAGAAAAATTAGAAATTAGCAAAGTCAGACTATATGAACTACAAACATCTGATATATAAAACCATAACGAAGATAGGCTTTTAAAATTTTGACAATAGCCATCAGATAGCACTATAGCAAAAGTCATGACACCTCAGACCACTGACATTAATTATTAAAAATGCATGGAATAGCAGGAAAATTCCAAGTGACTAAAAAAAAAAAAAAAAAGGCACAATGTCACCCTTAGATAAGCAAGTGGGATACCCCAGATAACTACAAACTGATTAGCAGAATATTATACACAAGCTAAATAATCGTCATCATATGACATTAACACACTGGAAAACAAAAAATGTCAGCCACCAAGGTTAAAGGAAAACAGACTTCTCAGAAAAAACTTTTTTTCTTAGAGAAATTCACACGTTAGCTTGATAAAGGTAAGTGCATAATGGGATCTACTTACACCATACATTCTAGCACACTTAAAACTCTGCAGTGTGCTGGTGAAACAAGAGGTTCCATGAGCAGAAGAGCTGCTGTTACTTGGTTTTACACAGATTTCCATCTAGTATCTCCATAAACAGCCCTTTTTTTCACATTCCCACTTTACAGTGCTCTCCCTTCCCACTATCACCCAGCTCTCCTTGGGTCCCACTCCTTACTTTGGGCTAGGCAAGTGGCTGGACATGAGTGTATATACCAGGGTGTACACGAGAGCGTCACCCAGCCAGACCATCAAGCCTAAGAGTCATGTAAAGGCACTTTACTTCCCTTAGTAAAGGCATTACTTTAGCTTCTCCTAACAACTTAAATTTTGACATATTTTGTATTTGTTTGAAATTAACTATTAAACAGTTACGAAGGGAAACCAAAGGAAAGGGAAGAGGTAAATTAAGGGACAATTAGATCAATGGACTGAAAATTGGCAAGTTCACGTACACCTTATATTTAGGTTAAAAAAAAGCTACCAAAATAGTTTGGAAGAAAGAAAACATAATTCATTAAATGATTAATAAACTTCATTGGGGGATTATGATTGAATAGTGTGATTTTTGATAGTTTTGATGATACAGAAAGTTCTATATCCAAGAACATATGTTGCACAATCAAGAAGCTACTTTAAGAAGATGCAAGTTATAATGGCTACACAACTCAACATCAACATCTAATGCAACACACTTAAAAGAAATCTTTGATATAATGAGTGACTCATAACTATATAGTAACTCTGCATAGCGCCTGCAAAGCCATAAACACTCAATTTATGGTGTTATGTGTTTACGGTGTTATGTTAATAAAAATTAAAAACTAGAAAAAAACAGGAAAAAGCTGTAAAAACTACATTCCTTCACAAACTCAAAAATGAGAAAAACAGAAGCCACTTTTGGCATTTAATCTTAATCTATTTATCAGAAGAAGTTTAGAGATCTTGACTATTTTGCATAAGTATCTTTAAAGGTGAGAGGAATAGCAAGACCAATGGCTGGCATTTAAAAGTTAAAGAATGTCTGACAGTAACATAACTGCAATGTGCAGACAGATTTTTCTCCCAGGGGTTGTCTTGTACTGAACAACAAAATAAGTACTGAATTAATACAGGGGTAAGTGGGTAAAGTTAAATGCTGTATGTGAGATCAGAATTAGTGACTGATTGTCCTTTATATCTAAATCCTATGAAAACTACGTCTTCCAGTAATTCCAAAACTAACTAGTGTCACCTGTGTTAATTTTCTACTAGTAGTTTAATCCAGAAAAACTACAGAAAAAAATCACTATGCACTATTTCATAGTTATCTCTTCCCTTATACTTCTTAAAATTTATACTGGAGAGAAAAGCAAGGAAGATATTTAAGTACATTTTAATACCAAAACTGCCTTTACAATTGCACTTAGGATAAAAAGAGGACTGTTATTTCTATACATGGTCAAGAGAACTTGACTCATTTTTTTTTTAATGCTATTATCTATAAAATACTATTTTTAAGACACTACCAAAGTTGTGATTCAGACAGACACGATGACACAGTGGTTATATAGATTCTTCATGGGAGTACATGAACTACACCACTATAATGTACTGTTGTCCAGATTTACAGTGGCTCCTTGGAAGCAGAATTTAATACAAACTATTTCACTCTGATGCCACAATGTTTTTCTAATAACATCCTCAAGTCACTACAATTACTTCTTTTGTTAAAGCCATACTCTCTCAAGTACAACTCATTCTTTCAACTTCACTTTCTATGTATAAGGCATCTTGCTGATTTCTTCATAGATCTATCATGTCAGCAATGTTGGGACATTCCAGGACTCTCTAACCTCACCCTGGCTACATGAAGTAAGTAAAACAGAAGTTCCTGGGCTGCCTTCATAGGTGTCTTAAATACATACTCCAGTGCCATTCAAGACTCAATGATCAGTAACCACTAAAAGTTTCCATTTAATAAACTTGAGAGATGGTATTTCAGAAAACTATTCAGACGTATTTCCACTCTTTCTTTGACTTTATATATCAATGCACTCTCCCTCAAACTTCTTAGAAGATCAGAGTTTCAGCAATTCAAGTTCAAAGTTCCAGTAAGCCATATTCCTGCCAAGAGGCTAAGATAAGTAGCTAGGGCTTAACGCCCAAAATGGATGTCCTTTATTTTTTCAGTATTTATGTGAAAATTTTGTGGGTCCTTTCCTCACTCCTGATGCTCACCTGAAAAATGTAAAACGTCCAATTTCATGATGTGGCAGGTACACGTGCGCTGATAGACAGCGAAACTTCTTGGCCATGCAAAAGAGGAAAAAAAACCTAGAACCCATAGACTGGGGGTTGAGCCACCCCCCGCACAGCGGGGTGAATTTACAACCACCAGGTACACACTTTGGTCAAGGAATAAGGAAGCATTGGCCTTTGGCCAGTGAGGACTAACACGAGCTTATCTCACCACAGACTGGATTTGACTAGGGTATAAATGGAGCCCCGCTGCAGGGCAAATTTGAGTCGGTCCTCCTCGGTGCAGCAGGTCTGCAGTCGAGGACTCTCCCCTTGGGTCGGGACACCGCCCAAGGTAACTCCTTGAGGTTGAGAGCCTTTGTATTTTAGGTGAGTGATGTGCATATTTTGGGTCATCATTTATAAAGCTTAAGAATTCTTAAGTCAGTTGTGTAGTATTAATTTCCCCTTACATCATTGAACCCATGGTTTACTGATGTTGTTGGAGTTCTAAATGATTTTGATTGGAGAATAAATTTTGTTAACACCTGTTTATTTTGATTGTGCATGCCTCTGCAATGTGACTAGAAATTTTCCAGAATCTGCTAAATTTTTTTCTCATTTGCATCTTCTACTTCGTAAAGCTCTGCAAATGTTTCTCTTCATCTAGCCATGCAAAACTGAATCAAGAAATAAGAGGTGCAGTTCGGAAAAAAAAAAAAAAAAGAAGATGGTTTCTCCAAGAAACACTACAGAAGTTCATAAATCTGTGGAATAATGATGATGAAGGTGATTTCAGCATGAATGCAAAAAAGTAGTAATTTATACAGCGATCACTGTGCAACTGAAAGCACCAGCCACAAACAGGTGCAATACACAGCAGAAGTGTATTAAAAAAAGAAACTTGATTACAATTGATAATAAACCTACGCATGTTGATATTGCATCAGAAGTAAAGATTTTTGCAATTTTGTACATAAGATTGAAAGCACTAGGAAAGATTGAATTTTCTATGAAGCTCTCAACAACCGTTGCATGAAGTTTCTGCTTAATAGAACATTACCTTAGTCATATTAAAGAGCAACATAAGCAGTAAAAAAACCAAAACAAAACAAAAAGCATGCTTTGGAATTACTTTGCTGTACTTCTAGATACTTTGAAATTACAAATTATTTGATGGATTGGACATACCACCAAAACGTTTATTTGGACAAGTTCCCTAACTTTAATTAATCCACTAGCAAGAATCTTCCTTTTTTAAAGAAAATTCAGGGATTTTTTCATTTTTTTATTTTATTACCTCAAATCATCTCTTTCCAAAATAAACCAGTCAGAGGAAAGACTAGGTGTGGTGGTGCATTCCCGTCTCCCTCCCGCCCTGTCCTGGGCCACTCTACGATCTCAGGAATTCCTGTTAGGCCTTGGCCTTTGTGTAATGAGTTGGGTGGTTAGGCATCCCTTGACCATACCAGGAACTCTTACATGGCTAAGGTGGGGAGCAGCCAAGGCGGTGAACAAGAGCAGGAATAGTCATTCCCTGACAGCCTTGGAACATCCCTTACCTGGATCGTAGCTCGGGTGGAATGGTACCAGTGTTACTGGAATTCCAGTAATTTCCTGACGACTGAAGCCAATGATCTCATGAACCTATAAACAGCGGTCCTAAGTGAGGCCCTTTGAGCTCTCCTGGACCGCAGCAAGCTGCAACTAGCAACTTCCTCTGCGTCAGACGCCTATCAGAGTTTGCAAACTCTCCAGTTTGTGAAAATCAGAGGACCGTCGCTGAAACTTGATGACGAGACCTGGGCTGATACCCTTCACTCCTTGAGGGTCAACCCTTAGCCCACTGAGAAAATGCCGAGACATCTGACGTGAATATTTCACTGAACGTGGAGGGAATTTTTAACAGGTATACCTTTGTTTATATCTATCTATCTTAGTGTCTGTGTGCACATGTGTGAATTGACCCAGGTATCCGATAGCAAGTATAGTATAAATATTGCCCTTTCAAATCTGTGATTAAGTCACTGTTGTGATTGTAGTAAATTCTGCTGAATCACTCTGCAAATGTTAAATTAGTCAATGATCAAGTTCTGCTAAATATTGTGATTCACCTCAAACTGTGAATGAACCTCAGACTGCTGCTACATTTATAATCCCTTTAAACATAAACCTTCGACCAAGTCTGGGACTAGGACTGGATCCAGATGCACCTAAGCTCCATCAGGAGTTCAGATAGCAAGGGGGTCTTCTCTGAACCTTGTGACTCACAGGAGGGTCTCCCTTACCTTTTCACATCTCTGACCTCCATGAAAATCATGAATAACCAGTTCTGACTCAATTTTCCTTTGTATGTTTCTCCCTTACCTTTTTGCATCTTTGGCTTCTCTATAAATTGTTCCAGTCTGATTCTAACTTGAGTTTTCTTTGTATACTTCATCCATGTTTTAAGTAATAGAGTGAACCTTGCCATCGAACTTCATGAAGTCGCACTTTTATAAACCCCTGTTAAATCACTTTTGCCAATACCCTTGACAGTGATTCTTTAAGAGGCCCAAACCGCTCATTCATGACAAACTGGTGTAGTTGGCAGGATGGCAAGTAGTATCACTGATTACTTACAGAAGCATGGAATAAGTTAGAGGCCCAAATTTTCAGAATAATCGGCTCCTGATAACTGGCATGATTGGAAAACTGTGGAAGAACAGCTAAAGATGACCAGGAGCCATATAAAGGATGGAAAAGGAAAAGGAACTAATTGCAAAATGTTAGGTGCCTGCCTAGAGGCCACTTGTCAGTTTAGGAAGAATGGCAATGAAAGGGAACTGGACCTAAAGGAAGGAATAGAAGGCAGGAATTAATACTGTCCTTGAAAACCAAGCAGCTGCAGGAACAGTAATAGGAAGAAAAAAAGAGAAAAAACAGAAGTTGGAAGAAAGGGTCAAAATGATGTTTATGCAAGCTCCCCATTCCTCTGACATTGTGCAAATTAGGAAATTAATTGTATCCCCTGAAGAATGGGATAGAAACAACATATGGAGTGACCCCAATGATAGTAATCCAAAGGAAAATGATCCTTTATCTCCTTCAAATCACCCTGAATAAGAGGCCAGGCCCATTATAAAAACAGAACAAATCACTGGACCTTGGGGTGGAGCAGGAAATCATACCCAAAACCCAACCCCATTCGATCCAATTCAGCTGGCTAGTTGGCAAGAACGCTATGGCCATTAGCCAGGTGAAACTGAAACTGAGTATTTATGTCAAATATGTCTAACTGGGGGAGATAGAATCTTACTCAACAGTGATGAAGCCAACGGATTTTGGGCTCCTAGTGTCTTTTTAAATGCTGGACCTGAACCCCAAATGACCCCCACTTGCTAACAAGTAGGGTGGCATACTGGGCTGGCAGAATAGGTATGTTAGAGAGAGAAGAACCTTTGTTAATACCTATTAAATCCTCCACAGCTATTACAAAAGCTGCCTGTATCCAGGCCATGCATGAATACAGCCCTCTTAACGTTCCCATATCAGCAACTGTGCATCATGACATGCTGAAGCCGTTAATTAAGGGAGCCCCTGCTATACTCAAACCCTATCTCACTGCAAAAAGAGATGAGATTAGCAGAGACACAAATTTCAATGCCCTTTTGGCCATAAGGAACGCTGCTGACGACCCAGAAGAAGCGCTAGCACATAGAAATCTCCTCACCTGGGCAACACTGATGCATGACATCATAAATCACAGATGAGAAAAAGGATGAGGTGTTCTGTCTGATGAAACCAAAAAGGCAGGTCAATGTCAGACAAATTAAACAATCAACCCAAAATAGTTCCAAAGAATCAGAACCCATTGATTGTCAACCCACAACTCAGAGGTGGAGAAAATTATATAAACAAGCATTGTCATTAGGTATCCCAAGAGCTGCAATTCAGAGACAAACTGCCAGCATTATCCAGAGTCTAATTCATGCGTTTCAGAGACACGATGCCAGCAATCGGAGAGGAAACACTCCAAACACTCAGATACCATCACTGCCTCCGAGAGGGGATAATAACCTTTTTCCTCCCCAAAATTCAAGAGCAAAATATGAATAGTGCCTGGACGACAGTTGGGTCTGTCCATCTGGCAAGTGGAATCCTATCAATGAATAGATAGCAATAGCCCATATATTTTGATTCCAGTTGGTCCTTGACAACAATTAATGAAATTTCTAATAGATACAGGAGCACAAATTTCAATATTAACACAAGAAGATGCTGAGAAGCTGGGTGTGCAACCTGGACGGCAAAGAGTTAAAATCACTGGAGTAAACAGAGTGTTATGTGTCAAACCGCAGAAGTTAATTTACGGCTCCCGGGCAAGAAGCCTATGTCGTCTACCCACTTTGCAATCAAAAACCACAATGAAAATATTTTTGGCTTTGATGTTTTGAACAGCTGAACCCAGCACATGCCAAATGGCAGTGTGTGGTCCTTCAGTTCAAACAGTAATCCTAGCCCTGATAAAAATCGGGAGGCTGCAGTGCATGTACTCCGCACAGTCCCTGCACTCCCTGATTCAAAGATTACTAATGTGCCACAATACCCCATTTCTGCTGTGGCACAAAATGGAATTTCTGAGGTAACCGCTGATTCGGAGAAATGACAAATGATCTCTAGAACCCACTCCCCGTATAACTCACCTGTCTGGCCAGTCTAAAAACTGGATGGGAAGTGGAATTTAACAACTGACTATGGGCGCTTGAACGCTAATACAGCCCTACTAACAGCCGTTATACCAAACATTGCAAACCTAACAGCTACTTTGCAAGCAGCTGCACACCCATGGATGGTGACACTAGATGTGAAAGATATATTCTTTATGGTCCCCTCACAAGAAAAAGATAAAGAGAAATTTGTTTTCACTTGGGAAGGTGTATAATACACCCTTAACAGACTCCCACAGGGATATAAACATTCACCCACAATTGCTCATGCTGTGCTTGCAGAACTTCTACAAACAAGTCTCGCTCCCCCAGGATGTGAAACTGTACCAATACATAGATGATATTCTGATTGGGGGCACTTCCCCTGAGACAGTGGAGGAAGCAGCCACAGCAGTATGACAAGCACTACACAAAGCAGAAGTCGAGATCCCACTTGAGAAATCTCAGGGACCAGGTAGGGAAGTAAAATTTTTAGGCATTTGTTGGATCACGGGTAGTGCAGCAATTCTACCAGACATCCTAAATAAAACAGAATGATTACAAATACCCCAGTCTAGGAAAGACTTACAACAGCTCATGGGTACTTTATGGCACTGGAGAAAACACGTACGTGGATTTTCTGTCATTGCTCGCCCACTGTACTCACTTTTACGAAACGGAAAGCTGGTGAAATGGAACTCAGAACATGAAGAGGCAGTCAAAACCCTGATACAGGAATTAAAAACTTATTAATCTCTTGGGCTATTTCACCCCCGTGATCCTTTTATAGCAGAAGGGGGTTTTGCAGAATATGTTACTTATTGTAATCTATTTTAAACTGGCCCTAACAAGACCAAAGAGACCTTTATTATTCAGCTCAACTGCATTTAAAGAAACAGAACAGAGATACTTCAAGGGGGAAGAGGGACTTTTGTCTTTTCTCTGAGCAGTTAAACAAGTTGAGAAAATACACCAGGGACAACATGTTCAGACTAGAGGATCATTTAATTTGCTAGAAACAGTCCTAAAGGGAACTGCTGCCCCGGAAGGAACCGCACAAAAAGCCACCACCAGGAAATGGTATGCCTACCTGGTGGGGTAGCAGATGAAATGCAATTGACTGAAGAACACACAAAAATTTCCAAACTACAAATGCCTACAAACACCGGCCCGCTAGCACTAAAACAGCCATTTAAACCTTCACCAATTCTAGATGCAACTCCCCTCACAGAGGAAACACCAACTTTGGTAAACCAAACCATTTGGTTTACTGATGCCTCAGCAAAACATAAGTTGTCCCTTAGTTGTCCCGTAGCACTTATTTGCTAGCACTATTTAAAACTGAACCGTGTTATCTATTAAGGATTAATTCAATTTGATTTCATAAGCACAGTTCTGTTTATACATATTGCTGATAAAGTGGCATCATTATTTGCCCTCTTTGGAGTCCAATTTGGTTTTACTTCAAAAGGTTTGTTAGCTCATCCACTGGGCTTACACTGCGGTGACTGCAGACACCGGCTCTGAACTTTCAGAAACACCTTCTTACTTTAATTGAATTAGAGATTGAAAACAGATATTCTTATCTACTGTAGGCACGTCCTATTTAATATGCACAGGGAAAGTAAATGCCTTCTTTTAAGATCTAAACAATACTGAATGTTTAAAAGCAGAAACCACCTGAAGCAAGCTGGTACAGGAATAGCCACCTTTAGGAAATTTATCCTCTCCTCCTGTAATGCAGGCAGTGGAACTGTTTGTTGGTGGGTTTTTTTAGTGAAGACTTTATGTCAGCATTTTTTTAGATGACCGCAGAGATGCAATGATACAATCTTGAGAAACCATACTGACTAACATTAGATGAAAAGGATGCCAGAGTTTAAAAAAACAAACAACAACCTACACATTCAAGAGCTCAGGAAAACCCATTAATAAAAAATTGAAAACTTAGATTGTCAATATTTTGGCAATACTTCAATAAATATCCCTATGAAGTGATTTACCAATGCTATATTTCACATTTTCTGAATTCCTTAAGAAAAACAAATTATTTTCATAATGAATTTTGCCTTTCCTTACTTTATGATCTTATTTTTGTTTTGTTTCATCTTTATTGTTTCTATAAAAAAATAGAAAATAAGTTGATCTTTGGAATAAAAAAAAGTGAATTAAATTTTATTTATTCCTATCTAACTTGGAAAGAAGGACTAAATTTTGTTGGTAAATTTTCAAACTGAGTAAATCTCCAATTTGGAGGATATTCCTCACCAGCAGGTGTCAATTCTAATATAAGCCAAACCTTGACAAGGTTAAGAAGCGTCATTTTCAGTAACAGGTATTTGAAATGCATATTATTGGACGAGGTGTTGAAAATGTAAGCTGCATTTTTAGAAACTAAATCTAAAATAAAGATGGAATTTTAAAATTTTAAGTGATAGGTAAAGGGCAGTACTGCAGGCAAAAGACATATTCAGGCAGTGAAGAAAAACAGCAACCAACTGGAACAGACAGATACTTCCTAGAACACCTGCCTTTTTATTATTATTTGCAAGACAGATGGGAAATGAAATATGGCTGTGCCATACTATTTAACATAGTTGAAATCTCTTAGAAAATTATTAGTTTCCTTTAAATACAAATGAACTTTTACTAAAGATATTGCCTTAGGAAGAAGAAAAAAGTAAGAACGCTGCTTTGTCAAAGAATCTAAGTGTTATTATGATTTATATACATATATTTTTACAAAGTATGAAAAGGAACTGGAAAAATATGTCTTCATGGATATTGTATTTTTACAGCACAGCCAAAATATACCAAAAGTTGTTCAAAAATCACAATGAATATCCAGTCCTGTATATTTCATACAGGTTATGTTTATCCTGAAAGATGCACTGCAGTGAATACAGACTAAGGAATCCTAGAGCTGAGGAGGACACTAAAATGCAAAAAACCCAAATGAGTTAGGCACTTAGATGGGTTGTGTACAGTGCCTCTCTTAACAAGACAGACAAAATATGTCAAAGTAGAAAAATGGCTAATGTTACTCTATTCCACCATTTCAATTACACAAACAGTATTGTCCTATGACTGAAGGAAAAAGGAAACTCCTTTAACTAATAATTTTCTACTCTACATATAAAACACTGACATTCACCACTCAAGATCTCCAGGATGTCCTCGTGCATATGGCAAGAGTCCATACCTGAAGCCAAAAAACAACAACTTGCTGTGAAAGAACAGAAGTCAAGGAAGGAGACCCTTTCTCATTCCCCAAATCCTCTGAAAAATCCTTGTGCAGTTCTCTCTTACCTGCAATACTCAGGTGACTTTTCACTTGTCTGTGCTTCAGCTGGCTGCTGACTGCTACTCCAGTCACTAGCCTTAAAAAACAGGGCTTTTCTTGTGGGCTCATAGGTCCTCTAACTGCAGGAGGAGCAAAGGCAGGCAAGCCAAGACAATGTATCACCACTGCCTTTACAGCTTTTAAAGCCTGCACAAGGACAGAAGGCACAGCAACCAGGGTTTATCTGCACATGTTCCCAGATCACATCCATTAGCTTCATGGGGCTTCAGCCTCCAAAACTTGTTAGCGAAAAAGCCTTTTTCATTGATGAACATCACAGTCAAGCATAACCTGAAATCCACCACTGGTCAGGAAAATAAAAATTAAAAAAAAAAAAAAAAAAAAAAAAAAGAGATAACTGATTTTGGTTTAAACAAGTAGATTATGATAAATATGTTCAGAAGAGACAGATGAGACAAACCTAGCTGTTACCAAAAGAAATAGTAAGTGGTGTGTTGCATTGAAGGCACTCAAGTCTGGACGAATTTGCATTACGGGGAAACAAAGGAACCTCCTAACCCATTAAGATTTTTCATGGATCAATGCTAACTAGCCTTACGGTATTTGTATAATCCAACTTTCAATCGAAAACACTTTAAAGGGCAATACACTTCCATGGTCCCCCATCTGACCAGATCAAAGTTTGGAAACTACTATTGCAAGCACTACAGCCGGAGCTTCCCCTTCAGCAGAGTTCGGCAGTGGGATGCGGCTCCCCACAAGGGACTGCGGCAGTGCCACAACACTGGGCCGCGCAGCCCTGCCCAGAACACTCCTCCACTGGGCCACTGTACAAGAAGTCCAGCATACTCCCGTAAAACAGGACGAGGTGTGTCTGATAAAATTGCACTACTGTGACAGCCCGAATAGATAGTATTATCTACCTGATTGTTTTTAAATTAACTTCTAAAATGAAAATGAATCATTTTGTCATACATATGGAAAAGCTCACCTATATTGCTCTAATGCACTGATCTTGAGTACCTCCATTATTAAATTAACAAACATTCAAATAAGAAAAGTATTTTCATAGAATGTCATGGTTTAACCCCAGGAAGCAACTCAGCACCACGCAGCCGCTCACTCACTTCCCCCTCACCCAGTGGGATGGAGGAGAGAATCGGAAAAAAGGTGAAGTTCGTGGGTTGAGATAAGAACAGTTTAGTAGAACAGAAAGGAAGAAACTAACAATGATATTAACAATAAAGTGACAATAATAATAAAAGGATTGGAATACACAAAACAAGTGATGCACAGTGCAATTGCTCACCACTC
>JAVKLA010000017.1:9282350-9293906 GCA_034782735.1 Sagittarius serpentarius | reverse complement strand
ATTCTTCTCATACTCAACCCAAAACACAGCGCTGTACCAGCTACTAGGAAGACAATTAACTCTATCCCAGCTGAAACTAGCAATACAAAAAGGAATTGTAACAAGAAGTTAGGTATACACTGAAAAGAGGATAGTGTAATTCTCTGTAAAGTGTACTATATCTGACCAAACCACTCTTCTATTAAATACATTGCAAAGGATCTAAAAGACCATATGAAACATTTGATATAAGCCTATAATGAAAAAAAAAATTCAATCTGCCATACAGAGCTATGTACTGTATCACAGTACAACAGAAAGACTGGAAACCACATACCAGCAGAATCTTTATACCATAATATTTAATTATTTTTTCTTCCTGGTTATACTAATATTTTCAATGGTCCAACATGTTTTTTTCAAAGTGTAATTGATGCTGCATTCTTCTAATTAAAGTGAGAAACACTAATTATATTAGATTTTATCACAAACTTTGCATTTTTGAAGTATTTTACCATCTAAGGTTAAAAACCTAGCACCAGCACTAATAATACACAAATACAATAAAACAACACTGCACATACAGAAAACACAGCATAGTGTGATCACTGTATGCCCTGCCAAAAAGCAAGATCATTGTGTGTGTGCATGTTTTACAGTAATGCCCGAAAAAGTTCAAGATTTTACTGTGTTTCAATTCACACAAATGCACACATAACAGTTTCTGTTCTGGAAAACATACTACTGCAACATCATTAAAGTTGGAAGAAAGAAAAATAATAAAAAATAACTAATTAACAAATTGCTATCGAGAACATCTCCCAAATTATACTACCCCTCCCAAACACATCACCATTTTCAATGACAACATGGCAAGTCTTTACTTTATTCATCCACATTACCAAATCAAAACCTACTGAATCAGGATAATTTAAATATACTGCAGTCCCACCAAAACAATACTAGGGTGAAAACAGCCACCGAGAGCCTGAGAAGCAACAGAGACATTTCAGCTACAGTCTTTAAAAGTCTTGTTCCTCAGGAACAAAGGATTAAACATTACAACTCATTGTGAAGTCTCATTCTGCTACTACCGCGTTAGCTATCCCCTTCAACTCTACTGCTTTTTGTTTCAATGGAAAAAAAAAAAAATCACTTTAAAATTGTCCTCTCCCAGTCACGACCTGAGAGACGTTATTCTCAGCATGTGAAAATGTAAGAAAGTCTACATAGGAGCCTACAGTTAGCAGCCCGCCACAGCAGTTTGCTCACTGTAGTAACTATTGTCCTCAAGTAAACAGAGATATTATGAAAAGACATTAGCCACCATACAGTCATCACAGTGCAGAATGATGATGAGGCAGTTACTGTGGAATAAATAACCTACTTTAAATTCACATACTGTTTGCACCTTCAAGATTAAAAAAAAGTATACTCAATGGTAAACAGCTGGTTCTATAACAGTTAATACTCCAGAAGGAAATGATACTGAAAACAGTATTTCCAAGTTTACCGTTACATAGCAGAAACAACCAATGATGCTGGTCTCAAATATTATTTGAGCCTTTTATCATTCCAGCTGTAATTACCCTTTGCAAAAGAAGCAATGCCATAATAGGCACTATTTTAAATACTTTATGAGCAAAATAGCTTTTTGTTTATATCTGACATCTCCACAAACCATAATTAACAGACCTATTTTTGACATAGGCGTGAATGCAGGTGTATGCACTCTGTGAAGCCCCTCTCCCGCAACGCATGTTCATACAGCCTTCAAAAGCCTGCACAACCCAGACAGAAATGCATTATGCAGTATTTGCTGGATTTGCCAGCAAGTTATCTAATTCAGACCTAATAATGTGAGGCTCTTTAGCATCAGTGAGAAGCAGCAACTGTCTGACTGACAGAAGAGAACAAAAGCAGTCGCAGAGCAGCCTGACAGACGGGAAATCAGCACGTTTCAAGGTCAAGAGAGCAGCTCAAGATCGGATGGTACCATCTCTTACAGACAACTGAAGTTGTAACGAAGTTCTGCACCACTAATTTATATAAAGCATGTATAACTGTAAAGCTGTAAGAATTACTTTTGGTTGCACAACACAATATAAAACATGCAGAGGTTCTTCTGAGTAAGCATGATCTATCTGTACTCTCCCTGTCCATACCCAAATGGACTAAGAAGTAGCTTTAATCTTATTTCTGGTAACTGACTATTGCAGAGCCTCATAAAGACAAAACAGCATAAAATGAACATGAAGTTTCACTTCAGAGAACAACCTTAAAATGCCTTGCATTTCACCGGTCAACCGAAATGTCTCCACAATCCTTGAAGGAAATAAAGTGCAGAAGTTTTGTTGAGTGTACGCTGAGGGCTAAGGATTTTGTATGTGGCAAGTAGTTTTGCTGTTTAAATTTATAGAAATATTTGGCTTTTTGAACTTTTATCTTTCCCTTTTGCTGAGAAATATTGGTACCACTGTTGTCAAGAGCAGTATTCTCACTAAATCACAATCTTGCTTTTAGTACTTATTTTGCTAAAGTTAAGACTTTGCCATGTGGGGTGGGGGGAGCTGTTTGGTTTTAGGTTTTGTTGGCTGTATACAGATTAGTTTGGTTTGGTGCTCATTTCATAAAAAAAGACCTAAAAAGTACCTATTAAGTTCTGTCCCCCACTTCAGGCTCTGATTTTAAGTAAGTTTCAAACCCCTAACACATAGGAATCAAAATGAAGGGTATTGCAAAGATAAATATGTAAAGGCTTCTAAAGTCCCAGACAATATTCAACATAAAAAAAAAAATATCAAAAAATGTTCATTATGGATGGAGACATCCAACATAAGAGATGCCTGTTCTGGCATTTCTGAATGAATCAGCAAATACTCGAAATTTTACCAGATCACCCAGTGTTAATATATATATATCTATATTTATTTACATACTTGGGTGTATATGCATGCATATCCCCAGTTAATGAAAAACGTAGACCAGAATGTGATCTTTCTGCATGCTTACGTGCAGGAGACCTCTCTTCCTTTTGAGATTCAGAACCTGTTTAACTCAAATAAAGATACAGCAGAGAAGTTAAACAGAAACTCTGAAGGAATGTATGTTTAAGCTAAATCTTCTAGAAGTTGTAAATAAGTGCTATGCCAAAAGCACCAAATCAAGAAAGCACTGGTGGTCTTGTGGTCTGTTTTCCTGGTTTCCTTCCCAACTGCCCTGATTCAAGGTGAGGTGGTTCGGTTCAGTTCTCATTTTAAGCTTTTGTTTGCTTATTCTAACGAGCAAAGCAAGGCTGACAAGCTGCTAGGGTTGAACTGCAGCCATGCCTGTTCATGGGCTCCTCTTGGTTGCCTCGTCGTGCATTCCTCGTTTCTTTTGTTTCTACTGCTTCTCAGTTCCATACTCCTCTATCACAGAATTCTTTTTCTGAGTTACGTTGGTCAGATTTGCTACCTGTTTTGCATCAGCCTATCATTTTTCCTATCTTTTGCCTTGCTGTCTCATTTGTCCCCCCCCCCCCCCACTTTTGCTGTTTCACAGAGGGTACTTTCCATTGAAAGTATTAGCCATTAGCTTTATCTGCAAACTGCAATCAAGAAAATCCTGACTTTTCATTTTTGCCAGTAAATGTGAAACAGAATTGGTAGGGGGGACTTCCTGAAGGGATTTTAAGGGGATTCTAGTAGAAGATCATATCTGAAAAATAAGCTTGCTTAGGTCCATGTCACAAATCCCCCCTGCCCCCTATTTATTTAAATGTGACTTAGTTTGTGGTGCAGTATTAATTTCTACACCAGCAATTAAAAGGAAACTACTTTGGTGCTGATATACCTCAATATCTGTGTTCTAGCACACCTCCTGTTACATTCATGATCTTTTACAATTCATGAGCATGCAGGAGCAGAAGTCTGCCTAACAAAATAAAATAATTTCTTTCTAGTTGCTTTCACCAAATGGAAAAAAGTCTTCACTGCGTCTGGGGGAAGTTAACTAAAATTCAAGGGAGAAACACTGGAGTTACAATACAGATGGCTGCTTAAAGTATTGTCATCCATACCTGGAGTGCGTTTGGAATCATGGTTCGTGACAGGCTGCACTTGTATGGAGTGTAGCTCCTAGATGGCTTCTACATAGTAACTGTTTTTTTCCAATTTTGTCACTTTTCTGCCATCTACGTCTGACAAGAGGAGAAAACCACCCAGAAACCAAAAAAGTTATGAACTGATAGTATGGGACTACCTAACATGAAACCATTACAACAATAACGAAGCAAACAAGAATTAAAAGTAGAACTTCACAGAAAGCAGCCACTGTTTTGAAATAGCAGTGACCTCTGCCTCTTCCAGCTTAGCACATTATTGGCTATGTAACTGCCTGCATGATCTACTGTGAAGAAATTTAAGTCCTGCTTCAGCGAACATTAGTTTTTCTGCATAAAAAGATTAGGCCCAGATTCCTATTTCTCTACTGGGGTGTTTAACTTAGTGAAACTAGTAAAATTGAGGTAGTAACTAGATGGCAAGGCACATAATGAATTTATCTCTATAATTACAGGAACTGCAAAGTTTTCACAAAATGTTTATCTGTAGGCTTTGCGAAGAGTATGAAATACAAAGGATTGTATTTCTATACTCTGATGATCTCTCTCAATGGTGTTTCTTCTTTAAGAAGAGACTGTAAAGAGGTAATTAAGTAGGAAATATGATTTGGAAAGCCTTTTTTTTTTTTTTTTTTTTTAATTTAGCGGTATATGTTGGATTTCCAAAAGAACTCACTTTATTATTTCCTGATGAAACTGTGACTCTTAATAATATATGTAGCTAGTACTTTCTGCAAAATTGTGCCATTTACTAAAAACAGCCTGTCAAATTTTCTGTTCAGAAAAAAGGAAGGAGCTGTTTTGACAGGTTTATACTGTAATGTCTGACTAACTTACATGGCAGATAGTGGCACTGTGGAGTGATTCACCTTGTGTTCTCAAGACCCATGAGGAGTTTAAGGGGTTTTTTGGTTGTTGTTTTGAAGTGAAGAACATTCTTTTTTCTCAAATACTTTTGGTAACTGTTTTATATTTTAAAATACCATTTCATGAAGAGACAGTCTCTTTCTTTGTGGAAACTGACTTTTTACTTCATTGCTCTGGGGGAGACTCAGCACATGAATTCAGCAAATGCCACTGCGGCGGTTCAGGTGGGCCCTGTGGGAAGGGCTGAGGGAGCTGGGCTTGTGCAGCCTGGAGCAGAGCTGACTTCAATGGGACCTAACAGCAGCCCCCCAGTGCCTACAGGGAGATTAGTGGGCAAACTGAGCCAGGCTCTTCAGTGGTACACAGCAGGACAAGAAGAAATGGGCATAAAATGGAGTAAGACAGGACACAAAGCAACACTTTTCCCCTGAGAACGGTCCAGCAGTGGAGCAGGCTGTGTGCCAATATTTTGGGGTCTTCATCCTCAGAGGTTTTTAAGAACTGACTGAAGAAAGACGTTAGAAATCTGGTCAGATCTCAGAGTGGACCCTGTTTCAAGCAGCAGGTGGACTAGACCCTTTCCTGAGATCCCTTCAACTTGAATTACCCTATCAACCTAGAAAAATTGAGAAAGCACTCTTCCAGATGTTTCTGTGAAAATATGCTAGAAGAAACAATCAAAACCAGCAGAAACTTGTTTAATATTCAAGTGACCTGCAAAGTTTGTTGAGTATTTTATGACGTTCTGGTGTCTAAGACTTATTTTATCTACGCATCCTGAAACTAACCTACTAGTAATTTGGTATCTTCAGCATATAGAATTTTGGTATTTTTCTCAGAAGATAGATTAGTCAAGCACAACCTCACTGCATTGAGCTCTTCACAATGTAGCAGACAACTAGAGGCATCCTTAAATTTAATTTTCATCTGCAGCTTTTCTGCAACTAGGCACCGATGATGAGAGCAACTGTCGGTTAACTATGATCTGATACCAATAGACCCCAGAAGCATCAGGCTCTGGTGCTTCACACTAGTCATGTGATGGTGGGAGCTGATAAGCACGCAGAAACCACTACAAAAGCAAAGCACTGCTTCATTATCCCCTGCCATGTTACCTGTGGGCAACCCCTCATATCACTGTAAGCATTGCCAGTAAGCCCAGTTCACCCTCTCACTGCTATTGCCTCTAAAGAGTGAAGTTCAAAGCGTATTTCTTGCTTTCTTCTTTAACTCGTCTCAATGGCCTCACTGGATCTGTTGCAGGTGATGAAAATACACAGCTGTTTAACAAATGAAGCTGCTAAAAACTGTTTGCCTTCAGACTACAGCACTTCAGAGAAGCACAGTTAAACTTACCAGAGCAAAAGGTGGTCTAAGCTATTTTTCAGGGCCTTAAAAAAAATCCTGAATCCGTACCTACTCCTCTGCAATTAGTCCCACCCTTTTGAAAGAACTTTTCCACCAAGTTCTACCACTTGATCTTCCTTAATTCCTGTAGAAAGCAAGCACAAACCACTATTCAGCAGCAAGCAGACATCTGTGATCCATTTCTTTGTTGAAACTCCGACTAACCTGATTTCACCACAGGACGTGCTCTTTCTCGTAGTGGTATGAACAGCTCACGCCAGCTACCACAGCTACTTTTAGTGTCTGAAGAGCCTCTCTGAAGAGCTATTTTTTTATCCAAGCCCAGCAGCTAATATACAGAGAACTATTACCTCCTGCCTCAGACTTTTTGCTGAACAAAAAAGCAACATGAGACTTAGTCATCTCATGAGATGGCTGCTCTTTACCTTAATAACTGTAGGAGCTCATCTTGTATGTATTCTGTTTGGAATTAGTCTTTCCAAACCACATGATTAAAACAGCATAGTATGTGATTTATACAAATATCCTGCAATTGCTAATATCAACTCTTTCTTCACCTCTGCATTTGTCGTTTCTGAGTTTCAATATTATAGCAATGTATATATAGATATCTTCCCCCCCCCTTAAAATTCATTAATGGCCTCGCAGTTTTTTAGTATTAAATTTTACCCTATTTCGTTCTGTGACTCAGTCATCACGATGTTCATGCTTTTCTAATTTTCCCAGATACAGATTTAATACCATCTAACTTTGAGTCATCAGTACATCAGCAACTTTGTTGATTTCACTGGCAGATTGCAAAGTTTTCCTTCTTGGGTCATTAATGAAAACATTAATTTTGAGAGAAATACTACAAATACTTTTCCCTAGCTGAGTACTTAACCTTTCACCCACCAGTGTCATCTGCACAGCTAATGTCTTAGCATTTCTACAATTCTTCTGAATTACAAATTCAATAACAAATTTCTTCACCCTCATTTCTCCATCTAGCATATTATCAAAATCACTCTTGTAGAGCTAATACCCAAATTCCATAACTCAACCCATACAAGTGCTTTGACAGGAAGCAGATTAACCTACATAATACCAACATCTTATAGTAGACCTCAAAAAAATAAACCTACTTCTTTGGCAAGGCACATGGCACTACATTAGACAATAACAAATCCAATTAAAAAAAAAAGAAATTATTTTCTATTTTAAGAACACCTCTGAACTAGTTTTTCCTGGGTAGATCACAAAAAGTTTCCTAACATTCTGAAACTCTTTTCCTCGTTAATCATCACAGCTTTGGGATCTTGATCTCACAATTTACACAGCCAAAGAAACAGAAGCCAAAGAAATTCTTTGTAGAATCCCTGGAGTCCACTGACTCAGAATCCATTTGTAACCTGATGCCTTATCATAAAATCATAGAATCGTTTAGGTTGGAAAAGACCTTTAAGTTCATCACATCCAACCATAAATGTAACACTGCCAAGTCCACCACTAAACCATGTCCCTAAGGGCCACATCTACATGTCTTTAAAAAACATCCAGGGATGATGACTCAACCGCTCCCCTGGGCAGCCTGTTCCAATGCTTGATAACACTTTCAGTCAACAAATTTTTCCTAATATCCAATGTAAACCTCCCCTGGCCCAACCTGAGGCTGTTTCCTCTTGTCCTATCGCTTGTCACTTGGGAAAAGAGACCGACACCCCCCTCACTACAACCTCCTTTCAGGTAGTCGTAGAAAGCGACATGGTCTCCCCTCAGCCTCCTCTTCTCCAGGCTGAACAACCCCAGTTCCCTCAGCCGCTCCTCATAAGACTTGTGCTCTAGACCCCTCACCAGCTTCATTGCCCTTCTCTGGACACGCTCCAGCACCTCAGTGTCTTTCTTGTAGTGAGGGGCCCAAAACTGAACACAGGATTCGAGATGCGGCCTCACCAGTGCCGAGTGCAGGGGGACAATCACTTCCCTAGTCCTGCTGGCCATACGATTTCTCATACAAGCCAGGATGCTATTGGCCTTCTTGGCCACCTGGGCACACTGCCGGCTCACATTCAGCCAGCTGACCAACACCCCCAGGTCCTTTTCCCATCGAGCAGCTTTCCAGCCACTCTTCCTCAAGTCTGTAGAGTTGCACGAGGTTGTTGTGGCCCGAGTGCAGGTCCCAGCACTGAGCCCTGTTGAACCTCATGCAACTGGCCTCGGCCCATCAATCCAGCCTGTCCAGATCCCTCTGTAGAGCCTGCCTACCCTCAAGCAGATCAACACTCCCACCCAGCTTGGTGTCACCTGCAAACTTACTGAGGGTGCCCTCGATCCCCTCGTCCAGATCACTGATAAAGATATGAAACAGAATTGGCCCCAATACTGAGCCCTGGGGAACACCACTTGTGACCGGCTGCCAACTGTATTTAACTCCTTTCACTACCACTCTTTGGGCCTGGCCATCCTTCTACTCAGACTGTCTTCACTGTCTTAGTCAGATAACCAACCCAGCAAAGCTTTTGGAACAGAACACCACAAAAATTATACATTCAGTTATGTAATGAAACGTACCTAACCACATTACCCTATGAACAGAAGACACAGACAAACAAGGTCTTTTCACTATATGTAAAGACAATTTGCTATAGTTCTGCACAGCACAAGGCTTTGTTTGAGTGGGAGAAGAACAGGGCCAGCAGCTGAGACAGTTCACTGCATTCATTTTTCTGATGAGAAAGCAAGCTTGCTTCTTGGCTGGCAAACTATGCACACCTATGCCAGAGACCACTACGGAGACAAAGCCTTCTTCAAAGATTATTGTTAGAGGTAGCTGACTGAAGTCTCCCACAAACAAGTTTCTAGTAAGATAAGGTCAGTTTCATTTCACCTTTATTTTGAATACTGAGAACTCTAATACTATGAATTGTTTGTTTCATTTTTGAAACTCAGCCAGGGAAGCACCTCTTGGGTTTCAGCTATCACAGGGCAAAGCACCTAAGCCAGAACCAGAATGATGTCTTTTTTTACCTACTTCTAACCTGTTAACCATAAGTCAAAAGCTGTTTCTTTACAAGCAGTCCATCATTTGAGCATTCACATAATCAAGTTAAAGATACTTGAATCATGAAGAGACCTGACCAAAAAACCCTGAACCAAAACCATTTCTTTTAAGATAGAGAAGACTCAATACATGCAATACTATTCAACTACAATATAACAATCATGGCTGTTACACATTTTCACCTCAAATTCTAAATAAGAATTCAGCATCTAATGTATCACTTCATATAAGTAACAACTAAAAATATGCCCTAAAGAATGTTAAGAAACAAAATTATTATCTGGTTACCTCAAACCCCATAACTCTAATTTTATTTTTTCTGATTGATAATCTTCACTTGATCCAATTTAACTTGATGCTAAGCTCCCTGTTTGTTTTCACACTGAAGCAAAAATACAGTCTGTTAGAAGGGAGACAGACCTCCACCACTGCTATCATCAGAAACCTTTTTGGGACCAGCTAGAAATATCAGTGCATCAATTCAACTTGTCTTTATTCCTTCTGTTTTTCGTCTTAATCCATTTTACACAAGTGTCATTGTCTAGCTGTGGCAACTCTACAGTTGTCAAGGAATTATTTTCACTGTTTATTTCATAGAATCACAGAATGGTTTGGGTTGAAAGGAACCCTCAAAGATCATCTAGTACTCCAGGTGGGGTATCACAAGAGCAGAGTAGAGGGGGGAGAATCACCTCCCTCGACCCACGGGCCAAGTTTCTTTTGATGCAGCCCAGGATATGATTGAGCTGCAAGTGCACACTGCTGGCTCATGTCCAATTTTTCATCTGCCAGCATCCCCAAGTCCTTCTCTGCAGGGCTGCTCTCAATCCATTCATCCCCCAGTCTGTACTGACACTGAGGATTGCCCCAGCCCAGGGACAGAACCTTGCACTTGGCCTTGTGGACTTCATGAGGTTTGCACAGGGCAACTCCTCAAGCCACTCAAGGTCCCTTTGCATAACATCCCTTCCCTCTAAGAAATCAACTGCACCATTCAGCTTGGTGTCATCCACACACTTGTTGAGGGTGCACTCAATCCCAATGTGTCATAAATAGTACTGGTCCCAGTACAGACCCCTGAGGGACACCACTTCTTACTGGTTTCATCTTGGACATTGAGCCATTGACTGTAACTCTTTGGATGTGGCCATCTAGCCAATTCATTATCCATCTACCATTCCATCCATCAAACCCAAATGTCTCCAATTTAGAGGTAAGAATGGTGTGTAGGGACCATATCAAAGGCCTTCCTGAAGTCCCAGTAGATGACATCTGTTGCTCTTTCATTGTCCACTGATGCAGTCACTCCATTGTAGAAGACCATTAGATTAGTCAGGCATGACTGATGAAACCATGTTGGCTGTCTCTAATCACCTCACTGTCCTCCGTATGTTTTGGCATATCTTCCAGGAGGATCTGTTCCATGATCTTACCAGGCACTGAGGTGAGGCTGACTGGTTGGTAGTTCCCAGGGTTGTCCTTTTTACCTTTTGTAAAAATGGCTGAAATTTTTCCCTTCTTCCAGTCATGTGGGACATCACCTGACTGCCATGACTTTTCAAATATGATGGAGAGAGGCTTAGCAACTACATCTGCCCAATCCCTCAGGACCCTGGGATGCGTCTTATCAGGTCCCATGGACTTGTATATTTTCAGGTTCCTCAGGTGGTCTCAAACATGATCTTCACTTACTATGGGATGGACTTTGATTCCCCAAGTCCCTGCCTTGAGGTTCAGGGACTTGACTGATGTAGGAAAAGTGACTACAAGTAAAAACTGAGGCAAAAAAAAAAAATATTGTGCCTTCATGCTGGTTGCCACTTGTTCTCCTATCCTATTTATCAGGGGGGTACATTTTCTTTAGTCTTCCTTTTCTGATGGATGTACCTGTAGAAGCCTTTCTTAAGAGGTGGTGAATCACTGAACTAAAAAAAACAAAAAAAAACCAAAAAAAACAAAAACAAAACCAAAAAAAACCCACAAAAACCCCCCAAACCATACTCTCTTCTCCACTCCATCCTGTGCATGCAGAACAGTTCTTCCCATACAGTTTTACACATGCAATAATGGCATGAAATTTAACAAGTCCAGTTGCCGGATTCTGTACATGGGACAGAGTAACACCAGGCACAAGTACAAATTGGGAGAGGAGTGGCTGGAGAGCAGCCCTGCAGAAAGGGATCTGGGGGTGCTGGCTGAC
>JAVKLA010000017.1:9261821-9275367 GCA_034782735.1 Sagittarius serpentarius | reverse complement strand
GCCTTCTTGCTGGCTGGGCAGGAGAAGCTGAAAAGTCCTTGACTTAGTCTAAACACGACGTAGCAACAACTGAAAACATCAGGGTGTTATCAACATTCTTCTCCTACTACACTCAAAACACAGCGCTGTGCCAGCTACGAGGAAGACAATTAACTCTATCCCAGCTGAAACCAGGACAAAGCCCCAGATACTTCAACACTCGAATTTTGCTCAATGCTTCAGTTATAAATGACCAATAAAATTGAAGCAGATGACCACAACCAACTTACCTCTTCAATCTGCTGATGAGCTTTACTTTGATTTACAGTACATTTAATACAAAATATCCTGAGTCATGTTGTTTCTAAGTACGCTCATCTATTTCTTATTTTTCCCTTAACATTCCTACTCCATCTTATGGATTTCCTAATGTGAATTATCAAACTCAGCTTTCACTCACATCACAATAACCTACAACATAGTTCTTGAATATTATTATAAGGATATTCACCTGCTATAATTTGATCACTAACAACCCTATTATACATCAGCCATATTACGTTCCTAGACAGGAGTCATGTAGCAAATTAATACGTGATACACTTCTAAATTACTAGTCTATAGCACAGGAACTTTAATGGCTGGCAGTTCAGCAGAGTATCAGGTATCTTCCACTTGTGAATGCAAATCAAACTTCTGTTAAAGGAAGATAGTATTTCATGTTAAGGACTAATTACCTGTGCTTCTCAATCAATGTAAATGACTATTCTATTGCTACAGAAGTGATAAAAGAAATGGCCTTTATTACAAGAACATCATCATAATTGATGAAGCACTTATTCTTCCAGACCCAGTGTTCCCTCTAATTACACTCAAGACAATTCGGATCTTTCTACAAGCACAAAGGGTTATTTTTCTGCTTGTTTGCCTGGCTGAAGAGGGCATTTAGCTACTTTACTAAAGTGCTGTACTCAAAGCCTTTCAGCAACCTGGAAACTGTTCTTTGCTAAAGAAATTACACTGCTTGCACAATGAAGCTGGACTCTCTCTTGCTGGCACAGACTACGGATAACAGCAACACACATTTATACTTATCTGCTAAAGGTAACTTTGTAAAATCATTGGCCTGTGTTCACAGAATAAGTGGTTTGGAGAGCTCGATTTTAACTTATGTCACCTTTCAATTTCATTTATATATTTTTCCTAACAGTGCACTTTAATGGATCCCAATATGCAAACTCCCTCGTGGCTCCATCTTTGATAACAGTCTTCTACAGGAAGAAGAATCAGGTATTGAGCAGACAGTAAATAAAACTCAGAGAGTAGTTCAATACTGGAACCTGCTGAAGCAGCCAAAGAGTTAATAAGAAAAGGCATTAAGAAAACGTTTACTTTCACAGTACCTATTCATCCTCAAGGCAGAAAAAGCCAGTAAGATGAAGGCATAAAACCACTTTAGATGCAAATCTGACTGCTTTTATTCTAATGCTTCCTTCTTTGTACTCATGTAGGTAAAAGCTTGTTTCCTATTGAGTTTATTCAATTCTCTGCCTACATGTGCTTCATCTTCCTGTTACATGCTCCAACGAGACTCCGAGCTTTAAGGAAGATGAACTGGGCAGCAGATGGAAGAGCTGGGCAATGCTGATGGACAAGGTTTCTGTTTCTCCTTAGCGTAACGGAATGCTGCTTTCCGAGTCTTGCAATGGGTCTTTACGCATCTCTTCCGTTTACTAAAGGCATAATTCTGGAGAATATTTTTCTCCAGAGCAGTATAAGGCTTATTAAGGTTAAAAAAAAAAGGGGGAGGGGGAGGTAATTGCATTCAGATTATTTGTATCCATATTTCTATGCACATCTATCTACACATATATTTACACACGCACACAAATACATATGTGTGTGTGCACATATATGGCAGTGTTAATAAGCCGAAGGGCTGAGGTTTTTCTATTTATATTTGCTCAGTCAGTACAGCTTAAAGTACCGTGTCAAGAAATTTGAAATGAGTATCAAACTCTGTTAACTGCCTGTACTCCACCTGCACTTTGACAAGGCTAGATAACTGACAATTAACAGCTCTTTTGACAAGCAAGCTTGCATTGTTATGGGATGTTTCAGTTATAAAAAATAATGACAAGCAACACAAATTATGATATCCCTTGAGTAACCTTTTATACTCTTCTTGCTTGCACAGACAGATCTTAGTTGTTACAGGTAAGCATGTAAGTTTATTTCCTATATAAAGACTTGGAGAGATTACCATGTATGTAAAGCATCTATGTTACCTTTGAGAGGAAGGTAATGGGCAAGGATGACATCTTATTGTGACCTCACTGATCACGCAAGGAGACAGTACAATTTATAAAAGCAATAATTAAAGGACAGCATAAACACAGAACATCATAAAACACGTTATCATTATAACAACAACTACCTTACACAACTTAATTTGATACCTACCCTGTCATTATGGATGAAAAGTATTCAATAGATCTAACCTTCCTAGATGTCAGTAAAACAAGAAAGTAGAAAGCAGGAGACAAGTAAAGAAAATAATGACGCAATGCACTGAAAGGAAAAGGTACAAAACTGGAGGGAGGGTACTTGGGGAAATCCCCAAAGGATACTCTGCTGTCCAAATGTACCTAATACTGCATTTATAATTTATTAAAAGGGTATTTAAAAGACAATTGATAATAGCACAAGGGTAGGAGATATCGTCAATACAAGAAAGGCTTAAAATATGATGAGCGAGAACTATACTTTAAGGAAATAGATAAGATTTGGTAGTATGTTTAAGCCTATGAATGTCAAGACTAGAAACACTAAGATCTCCCTGATGAAGAGAAGGAATGCTGCAGAGAGTTGCTCTGAACCATCAATATAGCACAAACAAATGTCACAAGGAGATTTCAACTGGAGCACAACAAAGATTCAAAACTGCGCTTAATTCTAGTCACTTTTGTTCAAGGAGGACTGAATTAAAGATAAGAACATTACAAGGAAATAATTTGCTTTGCATAGCAAGAAGAGCGGAGAGGAAAGAAGAGGATTGCTGTCAAACACGGCTCAGGTTGAGGGAACATGCAGGAGGTAAGAGCTAGTCAAGCTGAAGGAAGTGCTTTCATCAGAACAAGTGATACAAAAAAGCAAAATTAAGCAGCCAATCCCATTTCCAAATAAACCTGTCAAAACTGTTTAACACATAAGTAGCAGCAATAGAAGAGGACCCACTGACTAGGAAGTTTCCTTGTGTTGGATGTTCCTATCCAAACACAAACATTTTTGTAACTGTCAACTTCCGTGCAGTGTTTATAATTCCCGGCAGGGAACCGATCTGCCTCCAGTACACAGAAATATCTCACCAATTCCACTAGCTGTCCGTGAGCTGAGCAGAGGAGTGTGCGCGACTGAGGACTCTGAGGATTTGTTTAAGCTTTTATTCTAACAAAACTTGTTTTCAGAGTTCTTCAGTTTCACCAGTATTTCCCTCATATGAACAACAAGAACTGATTTTAAATGAACAAAAATATATATTCCTACTTCCACCATCTTCTCTGACCTAAATACAATTACAGTGCAACATTCTTAAGAAGTTACAATTTAACTCGCAGAAGCAAGACCTGTTAATAGACAGAAGTTTCATTTTTTGACACAAAACGTTTGATAGCAATATTTTAATAAACTAGTATACGTGGACATTGAATAGATGTAACAGTAGGCAACACTGAATACAACAATTTTTAAAAAGGACAAAACTTTAAACAGTTGGAAACTATCTACCAAGGATTTATACATCAAGTATAATTTATCAGTCTTTATTTTGAGCTTAAAAGAAGAAAAATAGAGAGAAAATTTAAATACATATTCATGGAGGCTAGAGTTGACAAAATAAAACAGAAATTCCACGCTTCACTCCTGGATTCTTCAAGTATTTCCTAATCATCAATATTTTAGTTAAAATATTACCAGCTTGCTTTGAACATTGCTTCAATTCTCTACTTTCCATATATTACAGTACTTTAAAACATGTTATTATACTACAATCAGTGCTTCTTATGCAAATATACTCCCAACAGCAAGGTATTTCACCTCTGCACTCAAACTGAGAAAAGCACAAACTTACAGTAGAGTACAAGGCATGAAACAGAAAACCCACCTGACCTCAAGAAAACTAGGGTTTTCTTCAAAAACCAAGAAGGCTTTTAGAGCAATGCAACATCATTAAGATTTCTAAATTGATTTTTTTCCTATATTAAAAAAAAAACCCTACTTTGACATGTTAAAAGCACACAGTCACACCATTAAAATAAACCTGTAAAGATGAAATTAGGGTTTACTACTAGTAACTAGAAAGCATAAAGCTCATTGTTCTACAAAAGAAAAATTGTACTCTTCGTTTTTGCTGGGAGACATACTACTGAATTGATATGAAACAATAAAACAAGAAAATAAAGGTGTTCTTTTTTAAGTTTTATTTTATTCTTGATGTGTATTCCATACTGGAAATTATAGGACTGCATGCCTGATGCCATTTTAGAATGCTAAAAAAAGAACTTAAAACAATAAAGTGGCTGCTCTACGACCTGTGCTTTAAAGGGTCAACAAGCTTTTTTAGTAACTACTAAACCTGAAAGGACAGCAGACATTTACACCATTTCTTTCTCCAATAAAATCTACACTTTTAGTCTTTTGGGGGGGGGGGGGAATTGCCAGTTATTGACAATAAGAACAGTTCATTAAAGTGACATTAAAGTCAATACCCCTTAGGGAATTTTAGACGTTATTTTTGAAAATGAAAGCTTTGCTGACAAGAAGATAAAATAGAAACAGACTACAGGCTAAATGTACTATGAACGACTGAGACATTTTTAACTGTACCAAACTACATACTGTCTTTTTTCATTTCAGGCAGAAGAAAATTAGCATTAACCACCTCTCACAGAGTGAAGAAAGAATCCACTACTACTGAAGTTCTCCCAGATAGCTTCTCTTCTATTTGTAATTCAGCAGCATTTCTTAAATCTTGACAAGCATCTGGAGGACTGTAGGAGTTAGCATCAAGTGGCTCACAGAGACCAATTTTTGCCCGCTTTTCCAAACCACGAAGTGCTCAGACATGTCTCAGACAAAGGATAGCACAAGTTAAAAGGATGTGGAAAATGGCCAGAAAAGCAGGCGAGAGAACAAGGCACTGCAGGATGGAATCAGGAGAGGGTGTTGGACTTGTTAAGGAAAAAGAAAAACTAGACAGACAGAGCTCAGTGTGGTCATCTAGGTAGACACATAATGCATCACTCTACCCCACCACAGCAATCACAGTAGAGTTAAGGTTGGAAGTGACCTCTGAAGACTGCCTAGTTCAGCCTACTTAGAGCAGGATAAATCAGAGCAAGGTGCACGGCACCATGTCCAGACAGCTTTTGGGTATCTCCAAGGATGGAGACTCCACAACCTCTCTGTGTGTCCTGTTCCAAGGTTTGACCAACATCACAATAAAATGTTTCTTATATTTAAACAGAATTTCCTGTGTTCCAGTTTGTGGCCATTACCTGTCAGCAGGCACCACTACAGAGCCACTGCCTGGCTCTGTCCAGTGATAGGACATGTGGAAATGGAATGAAGTTGTGTCAGGGGAAGTTCAGAACGGACATTACAAAAAGGTTCTTCACTGAGAGGGTGGTCAGTCACTGGAACAGGCTTGCCAGGGAAGTGGTCATGGCACCAAGCCTGTCAGAGTTCAAGGAGCATCTGGACAACACTCTTAGTCATATGATTTAGTTTTAGGTAGTCTTGCAAGGAGCAGAAAGTTGGACTCAATGATCCTTATGGATCTCTTCCAACTTGAGATATTCTATGATTCATCGGGCATTTATACACATTGATAAGAATCTCCGCCCGCCCCCCCCAAGTCTTCTCCAGGCTGAGCAGTCCTAGCTCTCTCAGCCTCTCCTCATATGAGAGGTGCTCCAGTCCTTTCAGCATCTCTGTGGCTCTTCATTAGGCTCTCTCCAATATGTCCGCATCTCTTTTACTGCAGAGCCCAGAACAGGACTCCAGATGCAGCCTCATCAGTGCTGAACAGAGGGGAGGGATCACCTCCCTCAGCTGGCTGGGAACACTGCTCCTAATGCAGCCAGCGATGCCGCTGACAGCCTTTGCTGTGAGGGTACATTGCTGGCTCCTGTTCAACTTGCTATCCACCAGGACCCCCAGGTCCTTTTTGGCAAATTTGCTTTCCAGCTGTTTAGCCTCCACCCTGTATTAGTACTGGGGTTATTCCTCCACAGGTGGAAGGACTTCACATTTGCCTTTCTTTAACTCCATGAGATTCCCCTCTTCCCATTTCTCCAGCCCTCTGAATGGCAGTGCAGCCATCTGGTGTACCAGCCACTCCTGGTTTTGTATCTGCAAACTTGCTGAGGGTGTACCCTGTCCCATCACCGAGGTCATTAACAATGTTAAACAGTACCGGCTCTAGTATCAACCCCTGGGAACACCACTAGTGACCACTCTCCAGTTCAACCTCTTTCCATTCATCATAACCCTCTGAGCCCAGCTGTTCATCCAGTTTTCATCTCAACTCACTGTCCACTTATCTCATCCATATCCATAAGTGTGGGTATGACAACGTGATGGAAGACAGTGCGTAAAGCCTTCCTAAAGCCAGGATAAACACCCCCCACTCCTATCCCTTCATCCACTGAGACAGTCACGGCTATGAGGTTGGTAAGGCCAGACCAACCCAAGGACAGACCCTTCATAAACGAATGCTGAGTACTACCAATCACCTTCCTGTCCATCATATGCTTGGTAGTGGTTCCAGGATTTTTCACTCCATCACCTTCCCAGGAAACGATGTGAACTTGACTGTCCTGTAGTTCCCCAGATTCACCTGCTTGCCCTTCCTGGAGGCAGGGGTGACATTTGCTTTCTTCCAGTTCACAAGAACCTCCCCTACTAGCCCTGACCTTTCAAAGAAAAATAGTGGCTCCATAATGACACTGGCCAGCTCCCTCATGGGAACTAGCGGGTACATTCTATCAGGTCCAATGTACTTGTGTATGTTCAGTTTGTTTAAATTTTCCCCTAACCAGATCCTCCTCAGCCAAGGGAAAGTTCTCCTTGCTCCAGACTTTCCCTCTTGTCTCAGGGACCTGGGATTCCTGAAGGGCAGTCTTCCCAGGGAAGACCAATGTGAAGATGGCACTGAGTACCTTAGCCCTTGCCATGTCCTGCATCACCAGGTTCCGCACCCCATTCAGCAGTTGGCCCACATTCTCCCTAGTCTTCCTTTTGCTGCTGCTGAAGACATTTTTTATAACAGTGGTAAAACACTGAAACAGGTTGCCCAGAGAGGTGGTGGATGCCCCATCCCTGAAGCATTCAAGGTCAGCTTGGACAGGGCTTTGAGCAACTTGATGTAGTTGAAAGAGCCCCTGCTCATTGCAGGGGGGTTGGACTAGATGACCTTTGAAGGACCCTGCCAACCCAAACTATTCTATGATTCTATGTAGCTGTAGAAGTCCTTCCTGTTGCCCTTCATAAACCTCGTTGGATTCAACTCCAAACGGGCTTTGGCTTTCCTAACCCTGTCCCTACATATTCAGTGCTTCTATATTCCTCTCAGGTCACCTGTCCCTACTCCCACGTTTTGTACAGTTCCTTTGCATGTTTGAGTTCAGTGAGAAGCATCCTGCCAGTGGCCTACTGCCATCTTTGCTTGATTTTCTATTTCTCAGGATGGACCATTCTTGAGCTTGGATAAGGTGATCCTTGAAAAGCAATCCGCTCTCCTGGACCCCGCTTCTCTCCAGAAACTGCAGCCCATAGGATGAACCATCCTATGTTGTTCCCTGAGCAGGCCAAAAGACGTGGTCTTCAGGAAAGCAGACCACATCCTTCTTCATACTTTCCTTCCCATAAACCCAGAGCCTTCTTTGTTACCTTACCACTTCTCACCTTTATTTCACTAGCTGTCATTCTACTCAAAATAAGAGATGGTTTAGAAAAATACACGATCGCTCTGCCAGCTTTTCTCTAGTAGCATGAAGAAAAGTCTTAAAGTCTTCCTGCCTTCCCAGCAAGAGACGATTAACTTCATTCTCCTTCCCTCACCAGTCACCAATCTTCACTAACCCAGTAAAAACGTTACTAGCTTTCAGATCTCTTCCAGATTCCAAACTAGCCACTGATTTCCAGAACCTCTTGGGCAGAACAGGAAGAAGTGACAGAAAGTGGAACATCAAGTGGAGAGATAAAGAATGGTAAAGAATTTTTCTTGTGAAAAATTGTGGCAAAACATTGTCCAGAGAAGTAAAAGACAATCAAAAGTATTAAGACAATTTTGCAAAGCTGTACATTTTCCTATAGCATCAAAGTCTTACCTTGTTCAGACAGGTGAACTTAAAGACTTGCTCCACCTGTTAGAACTTCTCTTTCGAAATTTTGTACCATAGCAATTCAAATGCTTCAAATTTCAACTCCCTTTTTTTTTTCTCTGGGAAAATGAAAACTCATTCACTGAAACATAGAATCATAGAATCATAGAATGGCTTGGGCTGGAAGGGACCATCAAAGGTCATCTAGTCCAACCCCCCTGCGGTGAGCAGGGACACCTTCAACTCGATCAGGTTGCTCAGAGCCCCGTCCAGCCTGGCCTTGAATGTTCCCAGGGATGGGGCTTCTACCACCTCTCTGGGCAACCTGGGCCAGTGTTTCACTACCCGCACTGTAAAAAATTTTTTCCTTTTATCTAGTCTAAATCTGCCCTCTTTTAGTTTAAAGCCATTTCCCCTAGTCCTAACATATTACTGACAAATATTTATTTACAAACTAAAGCCTTCTCATTTAAAAAAAACCCAAACAACATGGAAAGAAACTGAATTAAAAGGACATGTAGTGCAGCTTGAACATAAAAACTGAATATATTTGTCTGCATAGACTACAATACTACAAGACACTAAGTGTAAAAATCTTGTCTAACTTGAAAGGCAAGAAATAAATTCAGGCTATTCTTTTAACGAGATAAAAGATGGGAGTAAATTTCTAAGTACTTTGGTCAGACTGATTATTAAAAAAAAAAAATCTATGTTTTAATATTACATGCATTATTTATATGATTGCAACAGGTACTTAATAGACTCATTTCAGTACATGAAAAGAAAGATAAAATTTTCCTCCTCTGCTTAGCCATAAGTAGATATATTTGTAGGCATGCATGCATATATACATACACACATGCACAATTTTAAATATTCACAGCATGTTTGTTTATGCCATATAAGTATACATAATCAAATGACAGGGATGCTGGCAGAGATGCGTGTAAATGAAATAGCTGCTCCAAGATATGAAAGGAGATAGTATGCAGAGGTATAAATACACTGGAATTGCTATGCTTGCATTGGCAACGGCTGTCTACTGAGCCTACATCACTTCTCTCTACAAGACAAAAAGCCTCAGCTCTTCAAGCTAATAAACCTAGATGCAAACAACCATTAAACGTTTCCCTTGCTAGGATATTTTGGAGAGAAAAGGGGAAATACCCCAAACTTGAAATTGTTGTCTTCATATAAACTCAGCTTAATTTCCTGTAAGGTATTAAAATCCCTAAAAAGACAAAAAATCCCAAAGAATAAAAGAAAATAAAACATCATAAATCTAAATAAAGTACAATATATAATAGGTTGTAATTGTAATAGAAAAGAGAAAAATTTTGCCTGGCAATTCAAAAAAAACCATTTAGTTAAGTAAATCTAATGAATGCAGTTAGTTAGACAACCCATATGCTTTCTTATATTCAAGAAAGGTATCAATGCAAACAATATATCAGTTTTCTTAAAAAGTAATGTGTTTTCAGCTATACCTCACTCCAAAATAATTTAACTAAACTTTACATATATATTGCCTCAAAATTTAACACCAACGTTGTCAGTGAAATAAACTTTTAATTTATAGTGTAATAATTCCATAGCATTACATTGAAAAGCGTATGTCTTTACATTTATCTTTCTCTGCCAAACCCATGAAAATAATAGATATGAAACTACCACACACAAATGATTGCCTTGTAAGAAGTCCTTGGATCAGTTCTGAAAAGAAATTAATAAAGCTAGTTTTGCCAAAAAACGTATTAGGTTCTACACTTACTCCTTAATGAAATCATAGCTATTGAGCTGGGAATGAACTGATGCACCATCTTCTCCGATTTTGGGCTTGTTCTGAAATTAATGCATGTGAAAACAGCCTCTACTACATAATCTGAAATGTTGTATTACTCAAATACAGAAACAGTACTTCTGAATACCAATCTTAAGATTATCCTCTTCCCCTATTTGCTGAGCATCTATACCATAAAGCGCACAAACTGCACCAGTCTTATTCTGGAATCTCTCTTCAACTTCTACTGATAAAATTCAGTGCATTCATAGTCCTATGTGTAGTTCCAGTCTTTCTATCTCAAGAAGACACAGCAGAGTTAAAAGTGTAGGGCCAAGGGAGTGGAGCAGTTGCCCTCCAAAGAAATTAAGGACTTTGGAACTCTCAAAACTGAAAGTCTAGGGAGAACAGGAGCAATGTTTGTAGGACCATGAAAGCAGTGGGTAAGGTGAATACAAAAGTGCTTTTCACCAAGCCCTGTGCGATATCAGAACTCGGCATCAGCTAGATCAGTTTTAAAACAAACAAAAATACCTCATTCAGGCAGCAGGTAGTGAACTTGGGAAATCTGTCATCACAAGGATTCTCCAGACAGACAGCATTATCAGGTTGAAAACAGAAATTAGGTAAGTTAAAGTAAAACATTTTCCAAAGGTAGAATATAGAACAGCATCTTGTATTTCCACTGCCAGAAACAGACTGGTGGGCTAAGACAGACTGCTCCTCTGACCTCAGCAAGAAGCTGCTTCTGTTTCTATTCTTAACTTCTATTTTCTTATCTTACATTTGAAGTGTACCTGTAGGGACTGCAAATCTTGAGCACATAAAAATCAGTTTTCCATCCTTGACTTCTGGCCTTCTTTGTAGAGAGACTGCTAGAAAGGCCTTAGAGGATTCATTTTATTGTAATATTTAAGAAGTGAGCAGCACTATATGAAGGACTTCATCCTACTGTGCAGTCCACAGTAAAAAGACTGGCAGCTCATCTGCATCAATCTTGCATGAGCCTAAAACCAGCACCACAGTACTGAGAGATGCCCTTTGTGACCTCCAGACAAATTAGTTTCTAACTTGCATTTAGACGCAACCAACTGCAATTGTCAGTGTTGTCACGCAAGCTCACAGGAATCCTCCTCATTCTCCTCCAAACGATTTTCACAGGCATTTTTTAACCAACCGTGTGGCAACTCTGCACCAGAGGCTGGTCTGTAGGAAACAGATCTGTTTGTGTACACATTCATATTACCCATTGTTTAGGTTACCTCACACAGAAATCTATGCATCAAATCTTGATCCTCAATCTGTTGTCCAGGCTGTTTTATCAGATTACTTTTTAGTCTTGGGAAATTGTTCCCTCTAGGGTTTTATCTTAGGGCGTTATTGCAATAGATGATAGGAAGAGTCTGATTCTTGTCCAAACCTCTGCAAAGATGAAGGCTTGAGAAAGCTCATGTAGTTACTACGTTCTTAATTCCTTCAAAAATCTAAGCTTATGATATCCAAAAGCCTCCTGACAGTGGGAAACAGCAAAAAGTGCCAGTTTCTTTGCTGTGAGTTGAACAGAATTAAATGTTGATGGGATCAGCACAACAAAAATAAAGTAAAAAAGTAAAATATTTGGAAGAAATGATAAAAATTATTTCCTGTGCTCCAAAGTATTCAGTATGGAAAATGGCTCCATTAAAAACATTTTACTTCATATTGTTTATTATTCTGGAAAAGCCAAGTACAATTCTATGAGAGCTGACTAAACTAAAAAGCAACCCAAAGACTCCTTTGGGGGAAAAACAAAACTAAACAACCAAAAACCAAAGAAACAAAAAAACCAACCCCATAACACAGGGGAAATACAAATATTCAAAAGTGTCCTCAGAAGTGAAGAATATAATTTTTCGAGCCATTATTAGTCTGCTAGACAAAATCTGTAAGGTATAGTTTTCTGCAACAGTCCCTTTGTGAAGGAGGTATCTGCAGATTGAAGATGACTTTATGCAGGAAAGGTTTCTGAACTTTTGCATAACATCAGAAAAAGAACAGAGCCAATAATGAAGATGCTTATTAAAGGCAGTTTATGCTAATGTATTATTGTTTTAGCATTGCTGCGTGACAGAGCCAACAAACAAGAATTCAATACCTTTCAATGGTCCATCCCTTCTCAAATTCATGTTTACTATTTCAGTTTGTGCTTAGGGGATACAGTGTAATGCCAAACTCTCTTTTTTCAACCAGATGTAATATGGTTACATAGATTTTTGTTCCTACTTGTAATCCATTTGACAAAGTCTCCACAGTAACTCCAGCTTGTGGCAATTAAGTCATTAGGAAGATTGACTATTTCTTCTTTTTCTCAGAAAGCTGAATCTTCAAAGCACAGGTTACTTTCCTTCCTCAGCAAATATTCCAGCCCTGAAGGATACTGTTCACATCCCCACTTGTTCCATTGAAACAATAAAGATGTTACGCAGTCATTTTATTCTCCCCGAAGTTTGCACTGACAAGTTGCGTACTATGTGCCCCACATATTATGTATATTATCCTCCTAGAAGAATATTTATGGTATTATGGAATAACATACCAAAGCCATTATTCTTTTCTGGTTCCTGTAAAGCACACTATGTGCAACATGTATAATAAATGTAGCTATAAAATACTTAAGAGTACAAGGAGTTTTACTCGCACTAGCATTCAATCTGTATTACCAAGAAGTGATACCATATTTCCCCACTGAGCTAACAGCCACAATAAAGGCCAGTAAGAATGAAGCAGAGATTAAACGTAAAGATGACGCAAAAAAAGTAAGCAGAAAATTGGTTGCCAAGCTCCACTCAGTTCTTAATGCAAGACTGTACAAGCTTCCAGAGATGTTTCTGCAGATACCCATTCGGGCTCAATATTGTAATTTCATAATGAATACACAGAAGACCATACTAGATTCCCCATAAGAAAGATCTTTGTATCACACCCCATAAACGTTTTCCTCTACATTCAACTTCATACACAATGCTAATTATAGCATGTAGAAATTGCCTGCAAGGATTTCCATCTCTCTTGCAAGTGACCTACCAGTAAGCAAACCATTGCCACATGATCCATCTTCACTTGAAACTGATGGGATTGTACCTCTTTTCTAGTCTTTACCACACATAATCAACCAAAAATATTCAGAAATGAGTAAAATTACAAAAGAGTTATAAAAATCCTACATGTCATTCATGGTACCAAACATCCTATAGTCACTAACATCACAACAACACTATGCCACGTGTGGCGGTGTGCTACCCCCAACGCCCAACCAGACCTGTATTTCCTGTAATCCTGATCAAGCGATAACCACCAGTGGCTGTCATAATGGATGTGTCTGGTGGAGATGGCTGCATCTGTCTCAAAGTGGATTCGGGGGAGA
>JAVKLA010000017.1:9167198-9249015 GCA_034782735.1 Sagittarius serpentarius | reverse complement strand
ATCAGGAAACACTTTTTTACTGTGAGGGTGACCAAGCACTGGCACAGGTTGCCCATGGAGGCTGTAGAGTCTCCATCCACGGAGATATTCGAAAGCTGCCTGGACATGGTCCTGGGCAACTGGCTCTGGGTGGCCCTGCTTGAGCACGGGGGCTGGACCAGACAGCCTCCGGAGACCCCTTCCAACATCAACCATTCTGTGATTACGTGAATGTATAGTTACCCTATTTTCAATTCTTGATGTTGAATTGTGTATTACATTTTTCATAGTGTTACTCATATATACAGCTCTTCATTATTGATCAGTAATCTTCAGACCAATCATTGCAACCATGTGGTAACTGGGATTCCCCTCAGCAGAAAAATTATCATTTTGTATGCGTAAATTGTATTTCAGATTAGAAGACTGTAAAAAAATGTAGGCTATGTTATTAGAAAAATATTTTTTTCTGAAAATTCTGGGCCTGCTACCAACTATTTGGCTACTTTGTTAATAATTAAGACAGAAAATTGAACAGCTCATTCACAAAGTAGATCACTTTACAATTTATTCTGCTCAGTGGATTTGAGCAAAAGATTATTTTCTTAAATAATAAAATGGGATGCTGAACAGCCTAGGAGCTTTGCTTTCTTGTAAACTGCCAGGCAAGTTCCAGGAGATGAGAACGTACCTACAACTGAATGATCTATTCCATAAAGTGGCATCCTTGCCAGAGTAGAGCGACTACCTCTCTATCTGGGAGGTCAACTGCATAGAAGAATGGCCTGTCTAACCACGCAGGTACTGAGAACAACCCAGAGCCCCACAAATCAGAAGAGAGAGCAGAAAGTTGGTCAGGGCGACACGGCTTCCAATGGACTAGATCACAAAGCGAAAAACTAGGAGTCTATGAATGTTTTGTTTCTGACAAACTATCCTTCTCCTATAGAAAACTATTTCATCAGATAGCTCTTGCTCATACTTTCCTACTGCTAATAACAAACATATACCAGCATATCAGCTTGTCTGCAATTCTGTGATAATGAACAGTAATTCAGATGTATGAAGATCTTGGTGAACATGTTGCACAGAGCAGGAAATTACAGTGACAGTTCTCCATTACACTTTCAGTGTTGGCTCTTGAGTGGGCCAGACTCTGTGGACGAATTAAGTTCTTTGGCTGCAGTTCAACCACACATTCAAATACTTGAAGCTCGGTGTTAAGCGTAACTATTAAATTCTCCTTAAATTCTCCTAAACTCTCCTATATGCTGTCAAACACTACCTTAAGCCCTCCAGCAAAGCAGACATGAGCTTTGATTCAATCCATCCAACCTGAAAGCAGTTTTCTTAGTGGCAGTAAAGACTGACAGCAAGTTCTATACATAAAAGATGAAAAAACCCCTCTGAACTCCAAAGCATCACTTATACATAATTCTCACTTTGCTTTGTGAATATACTGAGGATCTAACCAGAGAGCAACTACACAGAAGGAATTAGAATAAATTCACTAAACAGAAATAATCATATTCAAATCATATTTCTTTTCAGAATCCCTGGAATCCCTTAATCTCAGGCTTTTTCTCAGAACTGCAGGGTGCATACTTTTGGGAAAATACCTACATTTGTGTGCTAGTAGTATGGTCTCTGTCTCAAGACCCTAAATACTTTTTTCAAGAAAGTAAGTTAACTGTGTGTATTTTCTGCTTGTATTTAAGGTTCTCACTGTGAATAAATCTACCAAATAACTTTCAGAGTAACTAGCAGATCTTTAGGAAACTTCATAATATTCATGCAGTAATTTTCAGAATGCCAGTATGAGATAAGAAGTCTCATTTCTGATTCATTCTCTGAAAGACTGATTCCAAAACTGCCTCATAGGGAAAACTTTTGTCCCTCAGAAGAACGTTAACTTTGAATTCTACATTTCTTCCTCCAGAAGTTCCCCAAAGCTTCTTGTTATTACTTAATACTTTGCAATACACTTCATGGAGATCTGAATTGTAACTTCTAGTTCTGTTCAGTCTTTTGTTTATTTGTCCCATATGGCTAATTCTACTTTTCTAAAAACACGCTCTCCTCACTCCTGCTCCTGAGTTTGTTCTGCATTTCATACCTGGAAATAAATATTTTTTGTTTATTTCAGGCCACCTGGTCTTCCTTCAGTATATGTGTGTTTACTGCACAGCCTCACTGGCATAGCCTTGCAGTTTTTCTGTCAGCTATGTTCTCATTTTGTCTGAATAGCATAGTAACGCCTGCCGCTCTAAAGACAGCCAAAATTCAGGATAGCAGTATTGTCTTATTTTAGTTCTTAGTAGCAGCTGAGGAAAAATCCCATCTTGTCCCTCAAATTCCTAGTTGTAGACCTGAAAGCTCATGAAAGGCTTTCACTTTGCTGATCAGATTTTGCTCCTCAATAAAAATCATACTGGCACTGCTCTTTACCAGACTGCTGCTACATTCTTCCTGGGCATGGTCTGAACAATTTTTAAGAACTTAAGATTTTTCACCTTTTTTATACCCAACGGGCATTTCTTCTCATTCCCTAAGGAGTTTACTTCATTGTTGTATCTTGTTAAATAATTGAGGTTTGTGACCAACTGCTGGCCATAAGCCCAATGGCACTTCACGGTTTTTGTGGCCGCAAGTCTAAGGATGTGCTCTCTCTAGAGCAGGCTGGCTATGTCCACGTCACGCAGAACTTGACCCTGGAGCCTCTTTTTGGTCTGTTGAGGTCCTGTGGCCCGTTACAATTTTGTGTGATTTTTAAAATAGGATTGACTGAAAAACTGTGAGTACTAAGTGGCAACCTGCCAGAGAGGTATTTTTATTGCGTGAAATCGAGGGTACGCAATGGATGTACCATAAGGGTAACTGGAGGCATTTAAGGATGCAACACTTCGTGAGGTAGCTCCTCGGAGGTGTTAAGGGTGGACGCAGCCAGGCTTGCTGCCTTACTATCGTTTAGGAATGGTTCCTGGAGTGAACTTTGTCATATACTGTGCATAGCATTGAGTGGTTCACAATAAATTCAGAGTGGGCTAGCAAATTAGCCATGAGGATGAACCATGACAGTACTCAAGCTTGCTGCCTAGACATCTTTTACTTAATGGTGTGAATATACTCTAGTTATTTTTCTGATAACTTCTTACTATTTGATGGCCTCTGTAGACTGACAGATACATCCAACTTTTTTTTCCCCCATCTTTGTCCCACTAACCACTTGTACAACCCCACCAATACAGGCCTTTCAGACAAAGGTAACATACTGCAGTCATGGTGTGTGAAAAAAAATACTGCATTTTAGACTACTTTAGTTGCTGTTTCCATGCTTATTCTCCTGCTTTGGAGCGTCCCTCTGATTACATTTACCAACTGCTGTGCTTTCCTCTTCAAACACAGTACTACCAACAATTTTCTCCTCTCTCTAGGGCCTAGAACTATTGTATAAGCGGGCCTTAGTCCCACCATCTTAAAGGCATTCTTCAGACTTTGGGGTTTCCTCCACTGAATTTATCTTTTCCTTAGGAGGCTGCAGTCTGCAGCCTTCAAATACCCGTTGAAACAACAGTACACAGACCATTTAAAAATATTTGTATACAAATGAAGAAATACTTTTTTTTTTTTTCCCCTGAGCATCCTCCTTATAACATAAGGCCTGATTTGATTAATTATACAAAAGACATTTTACTATGAAGTAAACGAAAGCCTAAAACAGCAACATGACTTATTAGGGAAATGTTATCACAAGTACCGTGAAGCACTGGAATAGGTTCTGGAAAAGTTGTGGAGTTCCCATTTGCGATTTGATGCTGGCAATCCTGTACTGCCGCGAGTCTGCTGTCAACACTCTAACAAGGCTTGGAAGAGCAATTTCATCCAAACTGCTGAGCTCTACACACAAGACAATAAGGCAAAATTCTAATGTGCCCATTATTTTAAGTATTATAGTAACATGGTCTATTATTTCAACCTTTTTGGCCGCTTCCTACTTAATTCTGAGCGAGCACTGGGATGTATTTTTCATTAGGATATATCTTTTTACCCAATGTAGAAGGAACACAGTGAAAAAGTCACAGAAAGAACACTTGGGTCAAAGTATTCAGGACACATCTCAGAAATACTCATTATTCAGGTCACTGATTTTGCTACGTTGTTTTCAGAATAGGAGTGAGTCACCAAATGGCACTGAATAATTTTTTCAGCTTGCAGCATTCACAGAGAGCAGTATGAATGCAATCTGTATCTTCTGACATAATCAAGACCCAATCTTATGCTCTTCATTCACAGGAATTTTCGATTTAAGGTCCTGATCTTTCAGTGGGTCCATTCAAAGAGGCCTCTCTCCAGGCAGACAGTGCAAAATGCAGACCTCGATTGCACACAGGATTATTTTTGTAGTATCATTGTTTTGGACATCTTAGACAAATACTGAAATAAAGAGGTGTCGATATATCCTGATTTTTTATTTATTTTTTTGAGTGTTTTTTAAATATAGCAGAAATATTATAAAACAGAAGGTATAACAGGGACTTCCCGAACAGCCTCTAATATTACCAAATGAGTGTGTTGCCCACCAAGACAGGCATTTGCATTTCCTGCCCTCGGACCCCAATTTTCTTTTGTCTTAGGTGCATTTTGACAGGTGTCACCCAAGTTTATGAAATTAAAACCATTGTTCAGATGGTGAGTAGTTTCAGCCTCCTTCAGACACCCTGCTCTAGATCCTCCACCTCAGCTATGTTTCCAAGAGCTTTACAAACTGTCAGAAGAGGCAGGCAGGGGGGTACTATCAGTGCCTTTGAATGCTCACTTTGGTGATGTTTAAGAAAGAAGCATACATAAAAAAAACCCGTTATTCTAAAGAAAGAGACTGAAAGGAAGTCAGCATAAAACAAAGAATTGAACTCACATTTCTCAGTTCTCAAGCTGTGACCTAAATATTGGTCAGTTATTTGTCTATTTATCTGTGATTTCACTAGTTTATCGGGGGGAAAAAAAAAAGATGAAAACTACTGGCTAGTGCACCAAGGGAAGCAAATTTAATTTTTTTCTCTGGAGGAAAGTCGTTTTGTAATTTTAAAATTCATATGAGATGACAGAAATCTGAACACCAACAGAAACTTCTTTGTCCCCAGAGAAAAAGGGAAATGAATTGTATCAATTATTTACCAAATATTATGATAAAATTGGACCCTCAACAAAAGTCAGGTGTATGGTCAAGAGTTTCTTCTTAGGCAAGGTTACATTAAATTTACTTTTTCACTTGTTTTTTACTTTAGTTTTGTAAATGGAAAAAGAATCTATTAGCAAGGAAGTGAGGTACCCTAGCTTGCTTTCTTCTATCTTCTTTGGGGAACTCTGTCTCTTTTTTAATTTTTAACTTGGATGTAATATAATCAAGCCTTGACAAAATAATAAAAAAAGGATCAAGATTTCAATGTTTCTTCACTGCAATCCTTAATATAATTTATATAACTATGTTTATACAGTTTCTAAAGATGTCTGAACTAAGTCAAGTTCTATACTGAACTGTAGGAATATACTACACATATAATGCTAACTATACATTAGTTTTCTTTGCCAGTTTGCTCCAAAGGATGACATTACCTTAATGAACGTAACATTTTTTCTTTTTCATTTGTGCTTCATTCTGTTTAACTAGTAATCGTAGACCGCGATCAATAAATAGTACCAGGAGACATATTTCACAAAATCGTCAAGGGCCAAACGAATAGCAAGTTTTGCATGCGAAGGAGATCTGCCACAGGAGCAAGCAAAGATGGAAACTGATGGGACGCCAAGGCCAGACAGGCTGCATTTCTCTCTGACAAGCGTATGGTGAAAAGTTTGATTATTGAGGGACTTACTTGAGAAACTTATGAAGAAGTGCTTACTAGAATGAACTCTTCTTCCCAACCACAGATTGAGCATTTCTGCTTGCCTTTCTCTAATCTGTGGTTATTCATTAATTTTTAATTGCTTCTGGAATGGTTTCAGACACTTGTGTCCCTTTATTATATTGCAACCCCCATTGTGATCTTGTACTGGGTTTGCACACCAAGGTTTTGGTCGTGGTGGAGCTACAGGGGTGGCTTCTGTGAGAAGCTGCCAGAAGCTTCCCCCATGTCCGACAGAGCCAATGCCAGCCGGCTCCAAGATGGACCCGCCGCTGGCCAAGGCCGAGCCCATCAGTGACGGTGGCAGCGCCTCTGGGATAACAGATTTAAAAAGGGAAAAAAAGTTACTGCAGCACAGAAACTGCAGCCAGAGAGAGTGAGAACAACAGCTCTGCAGCCCCCCAGGTCAGTGAGGAAGGAGGGGCAGGAGGTGCTCCAGGCGCCGGAGCAGAGATTCCCCTGCAGCCCATGGGGAAGACCACGGTGAGGCAGGCTGTGCCCCTGCAGCCCAGGGAGGCCCACGCTGGAGCAGATCTCCACCTGCAGCCTGGGGAGGGCCCCACACAGGAGCAGGTGGGTGCCTGAAGGAGGCTGTGACCCCGTGGGAAGCCCACGCCGGAGCAGGCTCCTGGCAGGGCCTGTGGTCCCATGGAGAGAGGAGCCCAGGCTGGCGCAGGTTTGCTGGCAGGAGCTGTGACCCCGCGGGGGACCCACGCTGGAGCAGTCTGTGTGTGAAGGACTGCAGCCCTTGGCAGGGACCCACGCTGGAGCAGTTCGTGAAGAACTGCAGCCCGTGGGAAGGACTCATGTTGGAGAATTTCATGGAGAACTGTCTCCTGTGGGAGGGACCCCAGGCTGGAGCAGGGGCAGAGTGAGGAGTCCTGCCCCTCAGGAGAAAGGGGCAGCAGAGACAGTGTGAGGGACCGACCCCAACCCCCATCCTCATCCCTCTGTGCCGCTGGGGAGAGGAGGCAGAGAATTTGAGAGTAAAAATTGTGCCCAGGAAGAAGGGAGAGGTGGGGGGAAGGTGTTTTTAGACTTAGTTTTGTTTCTCATTATGCTACTCTGATTTCACTGGTAGTAAATTAAACTAATTTCCCCAAGTCAAGTCTGTTTTGCCCATGGCAGTAACTGGTGAGTGATCTCTCCCTGCCCTTATCTTGACCCACGAGCCTTTCATTACATTTTCTCTCCCCTGTGCAGCTGAGGAGGGGGAGCAATAGAGCAGCTTTGGGGGGTACCTGGCATCCAGCCAGGGTCAACCTACCACACTTGTTTTCTATTTGTCAATCCATATGTCTTTTCTACCCTATCATATAACCCACATGCAAATCCTGAGGAAGGGAACCTTAAAAATAAGGCTAGTTTGGTTTTGTATATGTCCTAATATAGGAAATCGTATCTTGATCTCACTACAGTAATGTAATACAAAATGGTGAGAGATTTTTTTTCTTCCCCTCTGCAGAAATACTTCACAAATTAAAATTTATGGAAAAAAGCTTTTAGCTCAAAATGGTTAGAAATTTAAATTTTTAGCCTTTCCCCAGCATAAAATTTTCTGGTTTCCCCCTTCCATTTAAAAAAAATTTCAAAACTGCAATATTAATAACTAAAGATTTCTTCATTTACAGCATTTCCCCATTAAAAAGGTACATCAAATCTCAAACTATAACAAGTTATGAGAATTTAAATATGTGCTTACATTTACCAAATAAGTCTTCATAAGTGACCTCAATACTTACAATTAATCTGCAAGGCAAATTCAATAGCCTTCAAACCATCAAAACTGAAGATAAAAGCAGAGGAATAAAGACAAATTCTAATGCACATGTGTATTTTCTGCCTCAAGTTCATCAAGTGCATTCACAAAAACATAGTGGCATGTAGCAAGGAGGAGGACACAGAGATGTCAATAATCATGTATTCTGATATGAAGCCACGTGATACAGAAAACATCAACTGAAGATTTATAAATACCGCCTATCAAATCTGGAAAACCAAGTCAGCCTTTTCTAATACAGCTCTTTCTTTCTTCCTCACCTGTCCTCTTCCTCCTTTCTTCAACTGAAAGCAGAAAAGCACTGACACTATTGCGACCAGCCTAGCTTCTGAGCTCTTAGTGCAAGATCTCTTTGTATTTCCATACCCATCATTCACCAGCAAAATACCTTCCCCCATAGAAGATGAGCTCAATCAAAATTAAATCAGGTATGCTTCTATTTTTCTGTGGGTTTTTATCTTTCTTCCACTTGGAAATATTAAAAGGTATTTTCCCTCCATAGTTACACACTAACTGAATTAGACTTCGGCATTAGAGAGACACTGGGGAAAGATCAAAGCAAATACTGAGACTAGGGCTATCTCTTAATTAAAACAGAAATCCTCCCAAACTTTCACTTTCCCCATCATATGCAAAAACTCTTCCCTTGTCAAGGAAAGTCCCAAGCGTTAATCTAAGCCATCAGCCTATGAGCAAGTGCGATTCCCCACAAAAACATGGCAAAAAGTTCTCATTTATTCCTAGGGTTTGACTTCACTGACAGAAATGCAACAAACTATTGCATAAGCTCATCTTTTGTTCCTGCTTAGTTGCTTTTGCAGCTCTCCCACAGGACTGCCCCTCTTAAACCCTAGGCCCTCCCATCTTTGCCAAAATCTACATGTGATTATTTACCTTAATAAATCATCAAAACATTCATATTTTCCCAGCAAGAGCTATGACTCCTTAAGGCATGCCAAGCAAATGCTAGGTTATCTCTATAGTAGCGATCTAAACCCTTCCAAGGGTCTTTCTCTGACCAGCACACTAAAGGGCATGGTGCGGCAACCGCTGTTCCTCCAAAACCTCTCAGTCTCCAAAAAACAAGAGGCACACCCAAACTGCCAAATATAGACAAGTCTTTGGTCAATGCCAACTCCTAAACTCGGGACTGCCTCCAGTCTAAGCCCCGGCACTGTTTAATTTACTAGTATAACATAGGCTGTCATTGCACTATTGTATTGATAAGCAGTGATGCAAATATAGGACATTAGTAAAATACACACCTGCATTTAGGTCAATTTTCATAACCATACACACATATACATGCATACAAATCTCCAAAGTGAAAATAAACAGGTTAGCATCTCCAAGAGATCTAGATTAAGACCCAAAGCTTCAGAATTTTTATTATAAACACACTTTCAGAACATTCTGAATCTATTCTTTTCCAAGTGGAAATTGCTCAATGCCTTAATCTGTTTAGAGAAAGCTGTTTAGAAAACATGCCAGGTGTTAGAAGAAATTTACCTGTATTTCCAGGGTACTTCAAATGGGTTTATTACTTTCATAAGCACATTTGAGTATTAAAATATTAGAGATGAACACTGAAATCTGATCTTTCAAAAAAATTGCCATGTCTCTTCTCTGAAATGATCTAGGGTTTTCTAAAACAGATCTTACAACATCCGATTTCATAGATGCATATGTTTCAAAAGTATGTTTGAGGCAAGAGAAGACTTTATGAAGACTTTTAGATGTGATGACCTTGCTTTGGAATGAGTTCAGTGGTTGCCTCAAGTTCCTCACAGTTATTAAGACACGAATTAGATGATGCCAAGTATCAAAATGTAGCATCAGCATGTGCTAAGTAAGACACCTGACAGCATCAGGAATTAAATAGGATGTTCCTGCATTACAAAATCTGTGATCAATGTTTGAACATCACCAGTATTATAGAGCCATAAGCTAAATCAAACCTTCGTAAGAAGGAAGTAGCATCTAACTGACTTAAAAGAATACAATCCTTTTCTGAGAAATTGACTCAAACGGGTGTTGTCAATCAAACAAAAAAGTCAGGCTTCACTTGAGAAATTGCACTATTTTGGGGTCATCTTAACAAGACATAAAAACTTAGGCTCAGAAAACTTAGATGTTCATACAAATTTTTTTTATTTCCAAAACCAGCCAGAAACAATGCTAATGCACTACGTGTCTATGTCTCATACCATGTCAGATCCTCACACTATCTACACCAGCATCCTTACTCTGAAAGTTAACCAAATATGTCAGAGGAAGATCGAAAAAAATTTAAGATGATGTAATCCATATAGACCATTGCCTACTAAAAATGCTGCAGCAGAGATCAATGCATAGAGCTTCATCACCTTCAGAATATTTTATTGTTAACTGAGTCTATGTATTTCCATCACCTTTTAAAATACAAGTTAAAGGGCCCAAACTGGTCTGGTCAGAGGCAAAAACGAAAAGAATCAGCTGTGCAGAATTACAAGCAATGATATTAACCAAGAAGAAGTGAAATTTGCCATGCAGATCCTGAGTTCCAAGCTCGCAGTAAGAAATAATCTTTTCCACTAGTAACAGAAAATTAATGTGGAACTCCTCTTGCAGTATGCAAGAAATCATAATTATAATTTTTTATAAATGCTCTCTGCTTACCAAGTGCAATTCTCAAGGAGTTTAGGAGTACTTACTTCCATATATTGAAACCTGTTAGACCATGTTCATTACTTGAGACACTTCTGATAAAACAGCACTGAGTCTTTTTGAACCCATTCTTTGAAAGGGACAAATATGGCTTGGCATTACTTTCATCCATATTCCTCAATCTGTGGACTGTAAGATCTCAAAGGCCAAGTGAAGCTCTAGGGTAAGGTCTTCACAATTTTACTCAAGAAACACCCAATTAAAAAAACACAAAACAAAACCCCAAAACATTCAGCAACTAATTTCTACAGAAATCTAGTTTTCCACATCTCACATTTTGTATGTTTTGATATGCTCATCCAAGATGTATTACAGGGTAAAAGAACCCCACATTAACATTGAACTGCATGACAGTGTCACAGGTCTTCTAACACGATGTGTTACAGAGCACCTACCACATGCTCTTCAATCCCATTAAATGACCTCTGTGTTATCTGTGCTTCTAATGCTTGCAAGTAGTCTCTGTATCTAAACACAAAATGGTAAGAAAAAAAACAAAGAAATTGAAACTACTTTTCACTTTTTCAGGTTGTATGAGGCATGGGCAGAGAAGACACTTTTGCATGTTCTTTGTTCCCTTCAAGAAAAGGTGCATACAGAAACACACATTTCTTCAAGAGGCACCAAAAATGTCAGAAAGGAAAAGGCTACAATAATACCATTATTTAATGAAGAGTAAACCAAAATATACTGCAAAAACCTGAATTCCAATTAGTTTAAAAAGACTGTGTGTGGAGCACAGAACATTAATAGCCTGCACTAACATCTTCCATAATTTTTCATTTTAATTGGTAGCAGTAAGAGCGGAACTTAGTTTCTAACAGGATTCAAAAGCTCCAGGACTTTGAACTTTTTCCCCAAAACAGGTTGTTGTCATGGAATGAAAGGAATCTGCTGTACATCTTACACTAGCGGTCACTGCACTAACTGGCTATTAAGAAAAACATAAATATGTAAAGTGAAGGAAAGATTCTTCTCTCCTGTAAGGCTTACTTTCTCTTCTTCAGTGTCAAACCAATTTGTGGCAGGACAGCTACCCGTGAACTGCATTTGTTCTAACAAAATGAGACAGTTCATAGTATGTATCAGACATTTAACAAATGAAGTAACTCTCTGCCAGAAATAGTATCATTTTTACCAGTGTCTGGCACAATGGATTAAATCAATTAAAAAAAAAAATCTAAAATGAATGAAATCTCTGGGTAAATACAACTTAGTAAAATCTCTACAGAGATATGCAATTTATGATTAGATCCGAATGTCACACCGACCCTTTACGTTTTTTTTCTTTTTATTGACTTTTAGTAAGCTTTAGCTCAAACAGACTTCTTTTACAGCTCTATTCATAACTTCTCTGTAAAAACCATGCTCCCATTGGGCATGCACAGGCCACAGACAGCCTTCACTGCAGTGACCATGAGATGGTGGAGTTCATGGTCTTGAAAGGAGGGAAGAAAGCAAAAAGCAAGGTGCTAACACTGGGCTTCAGGCAAGAAGACTTTGGACTGTTCAGGGATCAGCTTGGAAGAATCCCATGGGCTACAGTCCTGGCAAGGGAAGTCCAGGACAGCTGATTGATTTTCAAGGATTACCTCCTCCAAGCTCAAGAATGGTCGATCCTGACAAGCTAGAAGTCAAACAAAGGTGGCAAGATGCCTGCATGGGTGAACAAGGTGCTCCTGACTGGACTGAGACAGGAAAAGGAAGGATCCAGGAGGTGGAAGCAGGGACAGGTGATCTAGGAGGAATAGAGAAACACTGTCCAGGTGTGCAGAGATGGGGTTAGGAAAGCCAAAGCCCATCTGAAGCTGAATCTGGTGAGGGGTGTGAAACAGCAACAAGAAGGGCTTCTACAGGGCATCTGACATTAAGAGACGCTGAGAGAACTGGGACTGTCCAGCTCAGAAAGAAAAGGCTCAGGGGAACCTTATCAACATATATAAAAACTGATGGGGGCAGTAAGGAAGATGGACTCATACCGATCCAAAACAGACACGAAGCAACAAGCACAAGTTGAAATACTGAAATACGAGCAGCAAAAGGAATATTAGGCAAGAACACGGATTAGGTAAGTGGACTGTGAGGTAGACTGCAAAACAGCTGAACTGCTGAGCTCAAAGGGTGGTCACGAGCAGCATGATGTCCAGCTGGAGGGAAGTCACTAGTGGAATACCCAGGAGGTAGATACTGGGACCAGCGCTTTTTAACATTGTAATTTATGACCTGGCAATGGGAAAGAGCACACCTTCGGCAAGTTTGCAGACTACATAGAACAAGCAGGAAGGGTGATACACAAGATGTTTGTGTGCCATTCAGATGAACCTTGAGAGGCTGGAGAAATAGGTCAACAACAATTTCATGAAGTCCAAAGGAAAGTGCAAAGTCTTGCACTTGGGAAGGAATAACCTCATGCACCAATGCAGGCTTGGGGCAACTAGTGCTGGAAAGCAACTTTTCAGAAAAAGACCTGGGGGTCCTGGTGGACACCATGTTGAGCATGATCAAGGACCATAAGCCAGCAATATGCCATTGTTGTAAAGAAGGCTGGCAGCAGCCTGGGCTGCATAAGTAAAATTGTCCCCAGCAGGTCAAGGAGAGTGATGCGTTCCCTCTCCTCAGCACTGGTGAGACATCTGCAGTGCTGGCTCTGGTGTGGTGCTCCCCATACAAGTGTAACATGGACATACTGGAGGGAGTGCAGGGAACTGCATGAGGAGAGACAGACAGCTGGGATTGTCCAGCCCAGAGAAGAGAAGGCTCTGGGAACATCTTCTCAATGTATATAAATACCTGAAGGAGACAGGAAGTAAGACTGACCTAGACAGATCCAGAACAGACAAGACTCGATGAGCACAAACTGAGATACAGAAAACTGCATTTAAACATCAAAGAACTTATTTTATAGACAGGGTGGTTGAACACTGGAGCAGATTGCCCTGGCAGGTTGTCGCATCTCCACGCTGGGAGATACTCAAAATTCAACCAGACACAGCCCTGAACAACCTGCTGTAGCTGATCCTGTTTTGAGCAGAGGAGTTTGACTAGATGATCTTCAGAGGCCCCTTCCAACCTGAACAGTCCTGTGATCCTTGTCATTATGTAGGTGTTTATTCTGTCTGTTATCACTTAATTATGCCTAAGCTAGAAGCAGTAGCTTCTTTTGATCTGGAAGCATGATTTTTTTACTATAGTACCTACAGAATTTTGAGGTGGAACACATACTTCCTATATTCACTATGAATATTTAATTCATCTTTTATATAAATTATTTATTTAAAATATTTTGCTGGGACTTGCAATCTAAGCCTTCCTGAAAAAATCATGATGCCAGAGATGAACTATACAGTTACTGCTTTTGAAATCCTCTGTTATATTGACCTTAAAAGATGCTGGAGTGTTATATCTGCAGGGAGAATTTGCTCTTTCACATATAACCACTTTCAAATGCAAATCTGCTGGAAACAATAAGGACATAGATCTATAAACAAATGAAGTGCATAAATGTCTAGTTTATAAATTTCTTATCAGGCATCACTACTCTAGTTATTTCCTTGTTGTTTATAGCCATCAGATCTTTCTCATGTTAGAACACTATTTACCTTGCACACTATCAGAGATCCATAATTTGAGCTGCAAAGAACAAGCCCACAGGAAACCCCTCCCCAAACAATTCTTACAGATTTGGTTGGAATTCAAGAAAATATATGTACTTAGTATGCACTCTAGTAATGGCAGGCATGTTTAAAGTGACAAAAATGCAGTATGTTACAGAAGGCCTGTCATTTTAATGGACAAGGGTTTTGTATCAAACAATGACGAGAGGCTGAAACAATCTGAGTCAGATACATGCTAAAAAGTGATGACAAATTCTAAGAAAAATCTATGACTTTTCCCAAAGCATATGCATTCTAACAAACAAACCAGGGCTGGGACATGGACAGAAATCACCCACACTAATTAAATGTTATCTTACTCCTTGGTACAGTTTCGCCTGCGCTAACCAGCATTCCTCAGCAAGTGCCCCAGCACAGGTCAGGAGACAGCACTGACCAAAGACCATGCCTAACGGGAAGTACATGTGGGGGAGAAAACAGACCAGTGCTTCTAAGGGAGCTGTCACTTGTTCTTGGGTAGCATCCTCACAAAATTCACAAATTTTTATGAAGTAACTGCTATTTCAAAAAAGAAAAAAACCCACCAACACACCCCCTCCAAAACTATGAAATACGAGGAACACTGCCCTTCTATGAAGCAGTAATGGAAGTAATCTGGAATTACAATCTCTCCTTTGGTCTATAGCTCAATAAATATTTATATTTTAACATTTACATTAGACGTTAATAAACATTATGCTCCTTATTTTTAAAAGGCCTCGTTAGACAACAATCACATCAGAGAATATAAAATATCACTGCAACATACTAAGAAAATATATCATGCTTAAACCTTATAAAAATGAACATAATGCTTTTACCAAACAATTTTAAGTATTGGCACTTACCCTAAAGAGACATAGCAGGACCCAAAGCTAAAAAAACAAACAAAATAAACACAACATGCTAGTCAAAACAGAATCCCCTTGCATTTTTAATGGCTTCCAAAGTTTTCTTCAAAAACCCAGTCCCTGTTAATTAAGATATGCCAAATGTTCCAAAGTCACTATAGATCTGGACTGGTAAACATTTTACATACTCAATTAGCAAATGTATTCCTCAAAACTGCAACTAAGGATCAGGCTAGAAGAATGCATTGACATATGTTGGCTTCATTTGCAATTAATAATTTATTGGGGACAACTCCAACCTCTATTTTCCCTTTCATTTTTAGAGCAGTTTGTAAGGAAGGATTACTTTTTAGTTCTCAAAGAAAGTGAGATGGGCAATTCAGCTTGCCAAATAGCTGTGCAAAAGTTTGCCTGCAGTGTCCCTTTGCCAATTAAGACCTAGATTCTGTCATCCCTTAGTCTGACTGTGGACATTTCCAGGCAGTCCTTACAAAATATTAGCATCTCTTAATTAAGCCCATACATTTCTTTTAGAGTTGTTTAGCTTAAAGGAACTAAGAATACCACTCCTGTAACCTGAACAACACAAAATACATTACAAATTCTCCCATCAGTCTTCCAAGAGCGCCCCTCCAAATTAGTAAAAAAAAAAAAAAAAAAAAAAAATTATGGTGGAATTTGCAATCTGAAGCAAAATATAGAAGTCTTCCTTGTCTACATACTGTCTGAGCAAAACAGCACAACATATGGCACAGGCATTACGTTTCAAGATTAAAGAAAATTAATGAAACAGATGCTTGCTGAAAAACAATGAATATAATGAAGCACCCATTAAAACAAGATACATGCAAACTTTTTAATTTACTGCAATGCCACTCCTAATTAGCACCTCATGTTTGTTTATGTACATTACAGGTGCCTGAAAAAAGTTGCCATTCTAACATATTCTCTCATCACTGTTATACCACCTAACTATAGGCTGTTATATAATTCCATAGGACTCCTCCCTTTCCTGTTATCATCAGCTATATCTTCCTTAATTTTCAGCTCTGTGAAGAGAATGACACTTTAAAGACCTCTCTTAATATCTTAAGCCTACACTGTAAATCCAGCGGATAGAAAGGCCTTATATTGCTGCAGCGATTATGAAACCTAGAAATATGGTATTTTTTTTGCTAGCACTAGCCTCAGAAAATAATTTGCAAGCACACTTGTAAGGACTTCTCAGAATATCTTACAAATACCTTTAGTCTACATGAACTTAAAGAAAAGACTGTGTTACCCAAAGAAGCAATTAGTCAAGAAACAAGCTACACTCAAGGTAGTTTTATTGTGGGTGGCTGACTAAAGTACAAGAGAAATATGCAGACCTCAAGGGAAAAAAACATTCCCTCAGGCACACTTAGACCTGTCTTGGGTGGCTGGCCAGGCTGGGCCAAAGGACCTGGAGAATGATCCAGCAAAGTCAGAGCTGATCACCTTGGAGCAATGCCATCCTTTCCAGGTTCTCCTCCCAGTCCGTTCTGCTCCAAGCTTCAGTTTTGCTCCATCACCATCCTCACTTCGCTGCACTGCCAGCAGCTGCTACATCTCCTCACAAAAAGGCCTAAGACCACAACCTGCAAGAAAACTAGATCTACTACCTACAGCTGAAAAACTTAGCCCTTCCCTGTTCAGACCTTATATATTTATCTTGCCCAACCCTTTTCCTCCCTTAGCTGGAATGAGCAACAGCTGACATTAAAATAGCAGCTCACACTGTCAGCAGCCCTGTTTCTTCATGGAGATGCCAACAGGAGAGAGCTGGGCAGGATTATGGCATTAGAAAGGTGCCTGAGCACCTCTACTCTTGTCCTGGGAGGAAGCAAGAGTTTTTAACCAGTGATAAGTACACCCCCAGGACAGAGACATTTACTGTGCCAAAAAGGATGGTGTTGGGCTTCCCAGCTTGCTGACTGCTGCACACCACTGCCCAGCACACATTCTGTCTGTTCAGTAGGTAGGAGCTCACTTGCTCCATTTCCACAGCAAAGTACTTTACAAGGTGAAGAGCAGCACAGTCAGCTCTCATTCAAAGCAGGAGTGACATTGCAGAAGTCTGTGGTGTATGCATTCCTTATCTACTCTGCTGGCTGCTGCCCCAAGTATGGCTTCAGTCCAAAAACTATGTCTAGACTCATGAATTAAATGTGCCAGGACCGTTCTCTGGCTGGAAGCCCTGCTGACACAGCCTGTGTCCCTACTATTAAGCTCTTGCTGTCTTTCCCAACCACAGGGGCCTCACCCAAACTCCTCCGGCTCTTGGTAACCTGTAACTCTCCCTGAGGAGGGTTTGGGTCAGCACTAGGTGGTCTGGGTCAAACACTGCTAGGCTTCATGCTGGGAACATCCCAATGCGGACTATCAAGGTGCAATGCCCTGGAATAGTTATCGCTATTGCAAGATGCTGTACCTTTGTGACCCAGCAAGGAGAAAGGCACATACGATTTGGCAAGATATCAAGACGCTGCCCTCTGCATAAACTATTACACTAAACAAAGCAAAAGCTTAAATGGGTCTTACTTGAAAAAGTTGCTAACTTACAGTTTTAACCTTGACTGTCATTCTGTTTGGTGTTTTTGTTATAACACCTTTATTACTGAGTCAGTGTTAAAAATAAAAGTAAATACATAAAAAGGCAGCACTTTTCAAGGTCATATATAAGGCTTGAAACACACAGGGCTTTGGAAAGGATACTTCACATCTAGGTATGGTAGCATCACCAGCTGAACAACTTTGTTCTCTGGTGCCAACCCACTGCCCTGAGAGCTCGTAAGCTGTAGAAGGACAAAACAAGACCCTCACTGTCCGAGACCTATCAAGCAGCCTTCAGTCTCCTGCATCTAGAAAACATCCAGACGACAAAATGCTTGGGTTTTCTGGGACAGCACAGGAAACAGGCTTTTGTCTTTCCTTTAAAAGGTCACAGGGTCCGTGCTACCCTGATGGTGCTGAATCTCTGCGCTTTTAAGGGCTTGGATTTGTCTTAGCACAAGCTTATTTGAGCTTGTTTTAGCTGTGCTTACCTCATCTAGCATTCAGATGATTATTGCCCTACTTGTCCAGGTTAACTTGGAATCGCCATTACAGCCAGGGTCTAACAAACTTGACAGACTCGGCTTTGGCAGTGCCCAGTCCCTGGGCAGGGTAATGGGTGAACATGGGTAAGGGACCATTCCCAGGAGGCAGCTGGGGAAGGGAGAGTTTACCAGCCTGGCCGTGGCCCCAGGGGTGCTCCAGGCACCAGGCTTAGATGGAAACTGACACCCATGCAGGCATGCAGTCTAAGTAATCCCATGAGCTTGTCCTGCTCTTCCCACGTGCACAGCTCCTTGCACAGGGGCATTTAAAATATAGTATAAATGAATCCAAAAAGGAGTGATTTGCCCCTACCTCCAGCTCTGGATTTTCAGGGAGTGTCATCCCTGGGTCCTGGCCTGCTCTGGAGCTGCAGTGGTCTCCTGCCCTCAGCCCCCAAAATGCCTGTGCTGTGTATCTCCAGCCTTCCGCCTGGCATAACAGCATCACTGAGAACTTCACTGTGAACTGCAGGGTTGAGAAGCACCTGGCTTCACCACCTTACCTTCAGTAAATCTCAAATGCAAACAATACACTCATCTGTGAAAATCCTTTTTCCTAAAATATGCATAGTTGGCATATTTTTTTTCATCTTTTCTGTAACTCAATCCTGGTTTGCACACCAACAAGTGTTTCACAGAACTAACTTTAGTTTTAAAGAATTATGGAATACATATTTGCTTTTCTACTTAAATCTTAGAGTCACACAGATAGTGAGTATAAAAAAAAAAAAAACAACAAAAAAACACAAACAGAAAAACCCAGGTAGGTACACTGAATGAGTGGGAAAACAAAACTACATTTCAGATTAAATATTCACTCTATCTCAAATCCAGAGTGCAAGACCAAGACAACTTCTGTTAATCCAAAGAGCGGCCATAGTTTCAAGTTACATCCATGGAGCCGTGTCTCACAGCAGCAACAAACCTCAACCTCATATATTCCAGAAACATAAACTCTTCATATTTTATGCAGAACAGTAATTAGTTGCAGTACTGGAAAATTTTAATCTGGAAATACAGTCCCTACATGAAAACGGAGCCGTTGAATTCAAAAGTCAGGGGTAGGCCAGATAGACTTTGCAATGCGTTCGAATTTTTTCATGACAGCAATGAATACCTAATCTCAAAGGTACACATGAAAAAATATTTTTGGCAAACAGGCAATAGAAATCAAAGTTCAAACCAGAAAAAGTTAAACCATGATGCAACAACAAATTTTGTCTTTAGTAATGAAACTGAACAAACCTGCAAATAAAAATCTAACATATCTGAAATCTGATTTTAAATATATTTTTTTTTAATATTATTAATGAATTTCAGACAAAATTATCTGGTAACAGCTGAAATACCATCTGCTTCCTAAAAATATTACACAATGAAGTCAAAGTTTTTAGAAGACAACAGCAAGAAGTAATGATGTTACAAAAAAGTTCAGTTCTTCCTAGGACATTAGATTTTTCTCCTGAAACTATGTGATTTAAGAGAGAGAGAGAATTTGTGTTGCTATTACAGGGGGTATGTGACTTTCTAGCACAATCAAGCTATAAGTAACAACAGCTTATTCTGTACCACACTCAGTTAGATTTGTTCCCTTCTTCAAATTTAATTTTATCTTATTGCAAGTAGAAATTGTTCTGCTGATGATGTTTTCCACATGCATTTGTGCAAACACCTGATCTCAGTTTGGGATCTTAGATGTCATTGTAAAATATGTCACGAACTGTTTTTTGAGCTAAGAGTTATTTCAGCACTCCAGGCAGGGATACTGTCACAAATACAGACACAGAAATGGTTTGATGATCTTGAATGATTTGCATTGTTTTGGAATAAGCAAAACTGGGGAACAATTCCAAAATATCATAAATATAAATTATTCATATTTTATCTAGAACGAATAAAAAAGTTGTAGTCATTATTACAGAATATTTTTTTGAAAACCGAAATCATAGTGACTAGTTATTTTAAAAACCCAGAACACTAGTATAATAGAAAATACACAGCTAACGACAGTCTTACATACTGACACATTCTACAGACTGAAATATATCATGAAAGTAATTTTGGGCATATCTTCATCAACACCCAAACAAGACATGCATTCTTCATCCCTTTTAAAACCATCAGTGTATCATACCAATGTGCAAACTCAACAAAAAATGCATCCATCTGACACAGACAAGGTATTTGGATGTCTACGTGAAAACAACGGAACAGCTCACAGTTGTGTTAGGATGGAAGGATCAGAAGACAAATTAAATACTTCAATAAATCTCATTTTTTCTTTGCATTCTGTTTTCCTTAGTTTTTTCAGTTTGGAAATCAACCCAGAAAAACAGTTTGTATCTAATCCTGCTACATATAGAAAAAAATTCACTGAGCAGCACTGACAGCAAAGGCCACTTAAAGTTCTGCAGGAAAAGGCATTACTGCAAATTTGCTCCTCAGCAAACTCTACTGAGTATCTTCATAAAGATCAGAAAACAGTTAAAACTCTACATGCCAGTCAAGTAGGATTGTTTGATTTTAATGACTGCTTTGTTGGAAAATATCCCGGGGAATCAATTCAATTTCATAATTATGGAGAGTAACGTAACAGCTTGACTGAGAAAAGACTTCCAAAATACACATCCAAGGACTAAATTTGAATGTAGGCCCTTAAAACCAGGTATTTGGTATTCTAGCCAAAAATAGTGCCTTGGAACAAGCAGAGGTCAATGCTTAGGCTCTCAGTGGAATAGGAGAGAAGTACTTGAGCTAGCTTGGCTCTCAGAAGCAGCGTAGTATTAGAGTGGCTCAAAAATGGCTGAAGTACTATATTTCTCAATAAGGATAATTGGTTGAAGGACGCTAATGCATCTCTATTGGTTTGGGGGCTAAAATGCCCGATTTAGCTAGACCAGGTATCTCTTCAGCAAGTTGCCTTCCCTTACATGAAAAATTCTTCAGAAGTGGAGTCCCAACTGGCTTTGCTGAACTACACCAAGATGCTGGAAAATGTTGGTGTATTAACATTTACAAATAAATGTGAGACTATTCTAGCCCTAAAGCCTGATCATTTTCAGCCTCCATAATTGCTTTTACTACCTTCAATTACACTGAGTCTTTTGATCCCAAAAGAAAACAGAAGCAAGCCTTCAGTCTGTAACATATTGAACACACAGTTCTGAACTGGTGCAAACAGGAATCTTAACCTTAAATACATGGATGTACAAGATATGCTCACACAGACACAGGCTAAGAAGTACTTAGATAAAACAATTTTTCTCCTGAAAGCAACCATCACGCAAGTGGTACACATTTTTCTACTTAACAAGTGATAGTTCTATCTCTCCCCAGTCACTTCTCTTATCTACTTTTCCCTATCATTTTTCTTTCCCTCCACCACGCTCATCTTCATATTTTTATCAGACATCCAGACGGAAATTCAAATAATCACTTTCCTCAAAATCAATGGTAACAATCTTACCCACTGAATTACTGACTTTTCGCTTACTGACAAGATTTTCTCTACCCTTCTTCTGCGTGTCGACTAAGTGTGTGTTTATAATCAACTTTGCAGTGTATTTTTAATTGTTTGTTCAAACAAACCAATTCAAACTAGCAAAAATCTTTCCAGTCGGCTCAAATCAGGTGTACTCAAATATACTCCAGCTACTTTATTAGGACTAATCTATCGTAGAGTATTCCAGATAGACATGTCCTGAAGTCACTAATTTCATTATCGTATCTACTCCCAACTGTCATACAAAACTGCATACATTTTGTATTTGTTTAGAACTGCCATACTGAATAAGGGCTTCATCCAGTAATTATGAAATGATGCACCTGTTGATGGTGCAGTCGTCCTCTTCATTTCCAATTTTATATATGACTGAGCTTATTTTTGAGAATTCTGGGAATCAGTATTCACCATTCTATTAATATTTTGTGGTACATACTTCAATACGTTCACATATTTAACTTCCCATTCAGAACTGCTTTTTAAATGCATATTATTCTTTTTGCATATGTTCTTCAATGTCCTTTATATATATAAATAAGGGACCTTTGCAATGTAAAAGAATAAAAATTCTTTGTTTGGAAAGGAAAAGTACAGCATAACAGTATAAAACCTTTTTTCATCACATTCTGCTTATTCTTTTTACATATTTATACCTATACTATTACTCTCTGTACATTCTCTCTCTCTTACTAGCCATGGCTTCCTTTTAGGTACTACAATATAGTATTAAACATACTCCATTAAATACTCTCAGCCTTACTTTGCAGCCAAGAATAGCGGAAGGAATAGCACACTGCTGTATCTCACTCAATTTATTACATTTAGAAATCCTAAACTATTAATAGACTAATTTTGTTCCTCCCTCTGCAGGTTTGACTGTTTTCAGAAGAGAAATGCGAATGAAAACAAAATTTATATATTAAATAACACATTTTCCATTAGGTTTGCTTGAAAAGACTGGACACAGAATAAGAGTCCCAAACTTAGGCATACAGTGGAATTTTCACCCAGGATAAAAGTGGTGGGAGAAAATTCAAAACAGACTTTCTTACTGAGAACATATTTTACATAAAAAGTTAAAAAAATACGTCAATCAAAACCACTGTAATTATTTTGGGCAATAACATTCAACAACTGACACAAAAAAATTCTAAATTTCAATCATATTCTTTCAAAGTCATGCTGAAATTACATTTTAAACACAGACAGACGATCCTCAGAGATTCAGATTCAAATCCTACGAACAGATCAAGAATGTATTTTCCTTGTGGTCATATTCAGTGTCACTTTGAGGTTGCTCTCTCAGCTACTTCAATACTACATACATTCACAGCTGTCCCACGTGACACTGGAAGTTAAAAGGCAACATACAGGTTTGCCCACCTCCGCTGCAACTCTTAACACAAAGGTTTTCCCATGCTGAAAGGGAAAAAACCAACCCTGGTTTTCTTATTCTGGTTTTAAAAAAAAAAAAAAAAAAACCAAACAAAAAACAATCCTGTGTACCTGAAACTCTGAACATATACAGAATATCTATACAAGCAAGGTTAGCTGAATTTCACCCTAACTTGTATTTCAACTTCCCGTCTGTTCAGACAGCAGGCTTACAAGTAGGGACATAACCGGTATGCTCTTTATTATACCACTTGCCTTTGTGATCAGCTGCTCTTTAAAAATAATGGAGCTTTAAAAACTGGTATTTTTTGAAGGTTCCTTGCAGTGTGAGAGTTATGAAATAAAATATAAAGAACCATCATCCTGTCGAACACTTTCCATTATCCTTCCTCTTGCAGAGAAGGGCAGGATTTTATAGGAGGCCCCAGGGATATGAACAATACTTGAAAACATACAGAAATAGCACGCAAGTTTCTGTCTTTTCCTCTGCTAGCTGAACCACAATAATTATATAGCATGATTAGTGCAGCCCTCATTCTTTTTGAGGTTCTTGGCACCCAAATTCCCAAATTTAAAGCTTCTTGTTTTCCTTTCATTCTGACTTCCAAGTAACATGAAAGCTTTCCAAACTCCTTCATTGGAGAAGTATAAACATTTTGTCCTTATTCTTTACAGTCCTGACTTTTTTTTCCTCCACTAACTAGCCACCCAGATTTCCTTGCAGGCTCCCTCTCTGATCTGCTCTGCCAGAGCACCAGCAACAAGACCCCGTGTCCACCAGCACAAAGTGGTCTCCATGCATTTTCCTATACTATTCACAAGGTACAAGAAGGTCTTGCTGAGCAAAGCTGCTCTCCTCTGTCAATGACCAAGAATATTTGACTAGTTTCACACTGCTGAAATTACTCTGTGGACATGAAATCAAACATGAGACCATGAGCTAATCTAAAACACTGTAATTCCGATAAGGATTTAAAAGGACTACTGCAGTAAGGCCAAGTGATTCTAATCGCACGTGGAAGAGAAACCATCATTCTGTTTAGGGGAAAAAGAAAAAAGCATGCAGCAGTGTGACAAACAACACCTTAGCCCTCTACTTAAACAACAAGTGAATATAGTAAGTAAGGAAAAGGCTTACTGTGTAGAAGGTCAGTAGCAAGTACAGTCATAAAATTACTCTGGACCTACTTTTGGTCATAGTAAGGTGTACTATCAAGAGGTTTACTGTGAGGGTTGTCAAGCACTGGTAGAGGTTAACCAGAGCAGCCGTGGAGTGTCCAGCCTTGCAGATATTCAAGACCTGACTGGACATGGCTCTGAGCAACCTCCTCCAGCTGAGCCTGCTCTGAACAAGGGGTTGGACTAGAGGATCTCCAAGAGTGCCTTCCCACCCTAGTGGTTCTGCGAAACAGCCTCAGCCACAGCCTACCTGAAAGACCTCCCTGGGATGTCTCCCCACTGGCTCCAATGGGCTTCAGTTCAAATGCCTACGACGAGCTCTTCTAATTCCTTAGACATTACACCATCCTTTTCTCCTCTCTCTTCCTAAAAGGTTTCATTTATGGGCTGCTAAGACTAAAAAATAACTAGTTCCATGATTGTATTACCAGCCATTTTCCTTTCCATACTAGAATTTAGGTTCTAATCTGCAAATTTATCATTTGATAGTGAATATCAGAAGTTTGTGTTTTGCATATAAAGAAGCTATATGTAAAAAATTTAAAAGGAAACAAGACAAAATTTAAACAAAAATAGTGCTGAACAAACAACATGAAGATGTTGCTGCATAACTCAAGTTATACCAGCAAATAAATAGCTAGGAATAAGCATTCATTATGTATCTAGATGCAAAAAGTCTTTTAATCAGAAGTCACTCAAACTTAAGCGTGGACTTTCCAGAAATCTGGCCTACTTTCATTTTTAGAACAATTTGTGTAATGTGCATACATTTCAATAACTCTTAGTTTAAATTTCCCAATGCAATCTAAAATAGCTGCAGATTGATTTAAAAACTCTGAAAAACTGTAGAATAATATGTAAGAATTTACTTCCTGGTTTTAATTATCTAAGATGATACTCTGTAGTCACATACAGGTGATGATCTCTTAGAAAATGTTGAAAAGTCAGTAACAGAAGACCTAAAAGCAGAGCACTATTGTGAAATCTTTTCTTAGAAAGAAGAAAATGTTGGATTTTGTGTCTGAATTATAGAGTGGGCAAATTAGCAAGTTTCTCCTGCATGCATATATTTTCATCATTTAACAAACTAAACAGAGACCACATGCTCTGTCCCCACCACTGAAAAGAGACTGTTTTCTTGGTTGCATTTTATTTCTTGCTGAATTTTAGACATGCTAAACTAGCACTGTAAAAAGTAAAAATACAAATAAAATTTGAGCACATCAGTTGCTCAATTGCATGTTGAGCGTAATAGTTCAGTACAATCTAGGAAAAAAATCCCAAACAATTACATCTAGAGAATCTGATAAAATCACAAGCATCTTTACATGTAATGTGTAATAATATAGTAATGGTTTTAGAGAGGCCTCTGGAGATTTCGTAGTAGTATACATTAATGAATTCTTCCTGACATTTGATACACAAAAATGTGTTGAAAGTTTTAATTCTCCAGTGGATCTGACGCACATTCAGAGCAGCCAAGTTTCCTATCTGAAACCTCCATGTCTAGCCAGATGGCCAACATTCCTTCCTTCTCACAAAGTCAGAAACCATTTTGAGAACATCTGTATATAACTACGCTTTCTGAAAATCTAAACTCGACGATTATTGGGGTCAACAGGAAGATTTATACTGATGTTATGCTGGCTTTAGATCAAGCCTGCAATGTCAAGTTTGTTAAGCATCAGCAGTTTCAGATATCTAATCCTAATGTTAAACATAATAATCTGTGAAAACTAGAACATCTGGTGTTGCATCTTGTTTTTTCCTGCATAGCTCATGACGTAGTAAGAGAGCCACTGGTCAATAGGAAGCAGGCAAAATAAAAAGCATGTATTACAAGGAGAAGAAAAAAAAAAGTGGGAAGGGGAAGAAAAGAAGAAGAAAACACTAACATTGATAATATTCATTCTTTTAAGTTGCCAGGTAGAAATGTAAAATTTTTCAAAGATTAATCTAAATCTACCAAGGGTAGAGCAGAATGTACACCAATGCTATGTTTTAATGGACTTAAAATGAATTTTAAAGGAGCATTTTCTTTTAAAACAGACTGAATGATAAGATTTTCATCCCACATTCATCAAGCAAAAGCATTTTGCATGTTTCAGTTTTTTTGAAGTACAACTCAGCAGATCCAAACTGCCATTCTGAAATCAAATTCAGTGGTGTTTGTGAGGACCTTAGCAAAAATTGTTTTTCTCATAAAATTGTGGTCTTAAAAAAATGAAAGTATTTAAGCTGCAGAATGTTGCTAAACATGCTTTCCCTTTCTTCTATAAAAATGAAAGTTAATAGAAACTACATAAATAAAACTAAACTCTCCTCTTTGGACACCATTTAACGTAAGTGCTTTTGGAGTTGTCCAAGCTAAAAGAAAAACCAACCCGAAAACCTGCCTCGTGAAAAAAGATACTCCTGAAATGTCTTTTCATTAGAGACATTGACTTGTCAAAGTTATACATCAGTCACACAGAACAAGCAAAAATCCCTCCACACCATCTCTTCTAGCTTAAAGTTTAATATTTTCATGAATTTCATGTAACACAGGAGCTACCTTGGCTAATTTTAATTCACCATTAAAGAAAGAAAAATTGACAACAGCCCTGCCTAAACTGACAAAGGCTTTCCTTTCCAGGAAGAAAAAGGAACAGAACTGACAAGAAGTGACAGAACACAGTTGTTTGTCATGTCATTCTCCTAACAGTGCTGGACTGAAATTTTTTTTTTCTTTTTTTTTTTTTTTTTTTTTTTGAAAAAGCTTAGCTTTTAAAGGCTTGCAAAAAACTTCAAAACCTACTTGCTGGCATGAGCTAAAGTAGGTTTAGAAAGAGAAAACTTGTGAAAGAAATACAAAAGCAATGGTTTCTACACCAAAAATATTACGAGAAATTATTCCTGACATTCAGAACACGTTGTAAGGCAGTATTTTGGCATGCATTAATTGAGGAAATTCTCTGGCAAACAGCTAACAGCTGGAATAAAATACAGGACTCGATCCTAGCTTTTTGACTCATGCTGAATACCTCAATTTACAATCTTGAAAGACCACAAATCCAACCATTGACAGTGATTACGAGAATGTGGCAGTATCTGCACTAATTTTGCAGGATCGTCCCCACTGGTGTGCTAACAGGGATGAACAGAACTTACCATCATTAGGAGGAACAATACTAACCGCAGTGAAACTAAGATGTCTCCCAGGCAGCAACTCATACATGTATCGGCTTTTCTTTGTAACGCGTTAACTCTCCGTATATTTCCCCCCCCCCCTTTTTAGCCATTGAGTAGCCATCCAGGTCCTCTGTCAATTAGGAATGGAGAATTATTTCACACACTCTTCCTTTCTTCCACCTCTGTAAGAACTGTGTTGATGGAAGGCTAGAAGAGCAATGAATGCATCTTTTTAACAGTCTACTTTGTCAAAAGCAAATTGTTATCAAATTATCCCAAAATATTTCTTTATGAAAAAAATTAAAACTTGAATATACCTTTTCTTCTAGAAAAGGTCCATTTTCCTATTCTATGGCTATTAAACAACACAAAAATGCTGTTTATTACAAGCATCTAAAGTATAACTCATAAGCCTTTGAGATGCATATTAACTAAACAAGTTTCACTAAGATTTTATTGCTCTGTTCTCCCCAAAAGTATTATGATGCTCTCTTTCAAAAACTAATTTAAATATAAAAGAAAGTCTCTTAAAAGCATTCTTCACTACAGAGATTTTGGTATTTGTTTCTAAATGAAACCAAATGCTTTTTTATTAAAATAAAACAGAATATTTTCATAACTAATTTACTTTCAGTCATAATATGGCCTTAAAGGATTGCCAGAAGTATTGTACTTAATCATAACACATTAGTCTTTCATTGGATTAGCAAGAAAAGCCTGAGTGACAGCCACAATAATATAGCATTACAGAAATTGAAACATTCGTATTTTTCACCTTCTTGGAAAAATAAGACAGACCCATCAAAAATAAATTAAAATTTTTCTATTTTAAGCTGATTAAGACTCATGCTTGGAACACTCATTCTTCTGTCTATGCAACATCAGAAGGACAGTTCACGAATCAGAAAAATTTCTGATTAAAAGGGCAAGAGAGACAGGCGAGTTAATAAAGATACTGTCTTCCTGACTATGTGAAAAAAGCACCAACGCATTACATGTCAGCAGTCCTTCATGTCAGGTACTTTATAAACCCCTTTCACACAACATCTAATTGTTTTAGTCTTGAAAGCATTACACATAATGGGCTTGTGAGGCAGAGCGCTGTTTGCTGGCTGTGCAGATACCTAGACAAGGCAGGAAAGGATGGGCATGACTGCCGGCTACCAGGCAGTCAGACATGAGCTTTCTCTGCCTTGCTCCAGAGGGACCTACCACCAGCAAGTTCCAAGCATGAAATGGTACAGATGCAGTTCACCTCAGAGCCGTCCTCAAATTTCAAAATAACTGTGCTTTCAGCACACGTGCTAACAGAGCTCTACATTAAAATTTACCTTTGTTAAGAAAAAAAAAAACTGTGCTGAATAAAGCAGTTCACTCACAGTTCTCTGAAGTACTTGGGCTATACCTTCACCAAGGAGACAACACTCTCACTTGTAAGTAGAAATGCTCATGAACCTTGCACAACTCTTATCAGATTTGATTTTTAAAGCTGTTTTGCATGATTTTCAGACACATAAGACTGGTAAGCAGCTGACTGATATAACTGCTCAGTGTGAGAAACTGGATGTGCGTTATCCCAAATAATCTGACAGAAATTATACGCAAGGAATAGTGGAATTTTCAACTGTATAAGAGACACTAACTTGCGTGTTTTGATTCTCCTTTTGCAAAAATCAGTTCACTCAATTCCACTTAAATCAAGATTGCACAGATTGTGCATAAACTTTTCCCACTGCTCATCTCTTTTAATCAGATATTCATGGCTACTGTATCTCAGTCACATGTTCTGATAAGACATACAAAATCCTTGAGAGGAGGGCACCAATAGTTAACCATACAAATCTTTTTTTGATGTCTGTAATGGCAGCTAAAAATTTATTCGCCACATTAATCTTGATCGCAAGTTCCAGAGGGCTATAAAGCCAATTTTACAAGCAGAGATTTCTTAAGTAAAAGATATGATGTTTAATGTTTATTCTGTCTTTAATTTTCTTTGGGGAAAAAAAACCCAACCTGTTCAAGTCTTTCATGTTCATATCACCATAGAGAGGCTAATCCTAAAGGATGCTAACAGTGCGTATGAATGTAACGGTGCATATCCCAGTACAGCGCATGAATGCAACAGTGCATATCCCAGTACAGCGCATGAATGCAACAGTGCATATCTCAGTACAGCGCACACCCACTAATCAGTGTTTCGGTGAAAGATGCAAGACAAATGCAAAACGCATCATTTTATAAGCCTCTCCATTACAGAAAGTGCACATGTTCCTGAAAGTGAGTCAGAAACAAAAGCTGTCTGGCTGGCCATCACCCTGGGCTTCTCGTGCAGCTGCTCGCTCTCGCTGCCTCTGCCGTACACGGGCTGAGACCCGGCAAGCCCAGCACACTGCTGCACCAGTTGTGTGCTAGTAAGGAAACCACATCTAAGCGATACTGCCTTAAACATGCTGCATACATGTTGGTGGCAGGCCATTTCATGACACACAAGTTGCACTGAACAAAACAGTTCCTGGTGTCCACCCCACAAATTTCTGAATTTGGGTCACTTCACAGCATCACAGTATCACAGAAATTATGTTTTTCATAGCATTAATATAAACTATCACTGTACCCATATTCACAACGTTTTCTCGAAGTAATGTGAATTGATGCGAATTAACAGTTACTTCAGGCTTTCAGACACACAAAGACTTTTCTGGAGACACCTACATCTTATGTCCTTGTTGCTTCTTACTGTCTATCTGTAACAAGAAGACCAGGAGAACACAGGCTGTTCATGCAGCCATGAACAAGACCTCCCTGCGACGGTGGCAAGGAACCACTGTATCTCACAGAAGCATCCTCAGACACCTAATGCAACCACAGTCTATAGGACATTTCTTAAACAGCAGGTGAAAAATCTGTAGCTGTACATGGTCAAAGTGAGAGATAACAGTGAGGACAGTCCTGATGGCACGTGAGGAGTCCTGCAAGGATACGAGGCAATAGCTGGCCAAGAAAGTTTTCAACAAGCACTGTTAACAGAGAAGTATCTGACAGTGAAATAGAAGAGGCTTACTGCGTATCACCTTAAGTCAGATATAATTTTGTTGAAATTAGGATTACATGACTGAGACAGAAAGGAATAAAGCATCATAATTGTGTCTCGGTCATTTAAATAGAAAGTATATGTAGGGTTTATATAAATGTTACTTTTTAAAAAGTTATAATTTTCATAAAAATTGTTCTCTTTGCTTTGTCCTAAACCCTCCCCAAGAGTACAGTTCCCAAATGACTATGGGACTATCAACCCATTCCTCTTCCATGACATGAATAATAAAGTTAATCTAGGGATATACATCTACTCAATTTAATCAAGTCAAACTCAGCTATGTGTATTATGCAATGAAAACAGCTCCTGGAAAACACAGCTTAAAAAAATGCCTTGCTTCTTTCAGATAGCCTACAGCATATGCAATTACCCAGCAACTCACTATCGATAGAAAACAAACAGGAAAAGGTTAAATTTTGCTTCAGTGGCCTGACTCTATTCCTAAGAAATTATTTTTACTTATCAACCTTTACTTTGTCTTTTTCAGTAGTTGTCACCTAACTGTGCTAGTAAAATTTGCAAATATTCTGCAAATAAGTACAAAACATAAGCACTGCAAGCATCCCTTAAGATACTTCTAATTTTTAGGTGTTAACTACTATGTTGCACGTATGTTGAGTCTTGCTCCAAAGACACTGAGTCAGCTTTAATTGTTTATGTAGGGTTTTAGTAACACACTTTGAAGCTAGACAGCAACTCTTTGATCTTTAAAAGCTTAAATTAGAGACCCAAATGTATATCCTCAAACCAGCAGTTAATCTGAATTAAGACTCAAAATGAGGGACTGATTCACATTTCAAATGAATCAAGCATTTTAAGATGACACTGGCTAACTGATTAGTCCCCGAAATATGTCATTCCTAAAGAGAAATAAATCCTAAGAAACATTTATCCTGTAAATTTTTTTTGGTAACATTCTAACGATCTCATTCTGTAACACACTCAAAGGGAAGCAATTCCAGTTCTTCCTGGAGTCAACAGACACTATAAAGTATTTAACTATTCACGTGACAGAAGAACTTTACAACTTCAGCTTTGCTCTTAGAACACAGCTAAAAGAAGGCAGTATTTCAAAATTGCACCAGTGCATTTCACACCAATGTAGAAAATTCTACTATAACTGAAAAGTAAAATATAAAACTTTTTTTCTTTACATAATAGTAGTTTGATTTTCTCCACATTATTTCCAAAAGCAAAGAGGTTCCTTTACCTCCTTCCTCTTCCACTTCAGTAATTATGTCCTAGCACACACATACCCCCTGCCCTTCTTTTAAATGATTAAACCAGCCACACCGAGGTTTGAAAAAAGATGAAAAGACAACTAGTACAATGATTCCTGATATTTCAGTAACATCACATAATACTCTTCCTTCAAAAGGGCAACACACTTAGAACAGATGTGCTAGTCTATTTAAACATATGCTTGGTAGGCTCAAAGAAAGCACACACAGATACCCAGATTTACAAAGAGACTATGGTTAAGCCTGCAAACAACCTTAATACAAGAAAGGGGAGCCTAACAGCATCCTGCCATGACTCAACTCTTGAATCTTGGGGACCCCACAATCTCTCATCCGTGCAAGAAGGAGACAAGTAAGTTAGACTTTGCCAGGCAGCTGCAAAGTGAGCATAGGATATGGCTAAAAGCACCAAGTGAAACACTGAGGAACAAGGTCTATTCAAGAGGATGGGTGGGTACACAGACAGACGCACACACCGAGCTGAAACTGCAGAGCTGCTGGCCCTCTCCCAGAGGAGAAAAGTCTCTCTCTTGCCTCAATCAAATGAGGACACTGTGTCTACTGCTTTACACTGAACAACAGGAAAAAGATAAAAGCATTCTTCTGATTTGAATCTTAAAATAGATAGTAGGATCCTACAACGCTTTTTAAAAAGTACAGTTTGGAAGAAAGGAGGGTAGGGGTCTACACAAACACCCAACCCTGAATGCTTTCTCAGTCTTCCATCACCTTCACTGGAAGAGTATCACAGGACTTCTCACAGATGCGTTTAATATACCTGCACCTCCTTAACCATATTGCTTGCTGTGTAGTCTTTTATTTACACCCAACATGTGGGACAGTAATCCCGAAATCCTCAACTTAGTGTCATCACAGAGCCACCAGCTGACACTTACTTGTACTATAGACGCCTTACATGCTCAGCGCTGGCTGTGGTCTTCAGCTTTTAATCATACCATAACTGCAGAGCCATGCTAATAGAAGTATAGCCTTCAAAAATGAGATACAATCCCTTTATTTGTCATTTACTGCAAAAGTCCTGAGGAGCAGCTTCAAGTTTTCCTCTATTATAACTAGTTTCCTACTTTCTCCTTTCTATTTTAATATTAAAGACTTATGAGCCTGACAAGAGGAAGATAAAAAAAATTCTTCGGTTGAGTATTCAACCAAGTTTCATTGGCCAGAGGAGGTTATGAAAAACACTTGCATGCTCAGCATAAAATAAAGTTGTATTATCAATTACAGGAAACATTCATACTGACACATAACTGATTTCAAAATATTAATTAACTTTAAAATGAGGACTGTATAGCTCCTCCACAGAGAGTAGAAGAACTAATTATTTTACTATCCAGTGAGACTTCTTTGGGACCTCTACACTGCTAGCTGACAGACACTGCAATCACGTGGAATAGTTGTGGCCTCCGATTCAGGATTTCTGTAGTACATCTGTTATGGTGCTAAAGAACATCTGTCAGTCCAGTGCACATGTGGATGCTCTTTGAATGGCAAGACAGACTTAAAAAGGAAGTCTGAAAAGAACATACAAGCATGTACTGTAGTCAATATTCATCTCGGTGGGAGGGTAGTCAGTAATACAACATTGTCACTGACATTAATGGGTTTTAGAATGAATTTCCTGCTAAAAATAGTAAGATTACACGTTATAGCACTGTCCTTAGTTGCGATGCTAACTTTGGGCTCCCATGAAAACCAAACACTACCCTGTACTTGCCCTAACCTTTCTCATCCACATTTTTCATCTCCCAACCTATTTCATGACGAACTTGTGAATTTTCAATTCAAAGCGTTATTGTCTACAGAAACAACTTGAAATTATCAAAACAGATATGCTGTATTATTTGCAAATTTCAATGAATACAGATTTCCATTATTTAAATGAGAAAAAAAATACAGGTTGTTTTCTCCTGGGTTTTGGTCAAGCTTCCTCCAGAATACAGGAGATTTGCAATCAGAAAATTGCTTCTCTATGGAAACACAGAAATGAAATATTCCTCATTTGACTCCTTATCTCCAACTACTGTTGCCATTTTCTCAGACCCTTTATTGGACAGCATAGACACATTAGAAAGAAAATTCTGACGGTAGAGTTGACAACTATTTTATAATGTACTATTACAGATTTGAAAGAAAATCAGAATCAATTAATTTCATTTGTTCTTAGTGACAGAACAAGAGGCAACACTTCAAGCTGCAATAGGATACATTAGCATCCCTACCAGAAGAAAAAAATTACAGTCACCAGATCATTAAACAAACTGCCAAGTGAAGTTACAGACTCATTATCACTTGAAACATGACACCTATCAGAGGAGCCAGAAATAATAAATCTGCCTTGCCAAAACAGTAATGGGTTGTCCATAAATTCCAGAAGAAACACATTCCAAAATTGAAGTGGTTTGATTAGGTTACAAAAATTTCTTGTTATTACAATCTGCATTATTTTGTTTAGTTGGTAATAATGAACATGAGAAGTGCTATAGCAAACAGCCTCCTGAAAGATTACTCAATTGGCAATGTATTTAATAAACCTTTTCATTATAAACCTTCAATTCTTTTCTTACTGTTTTGAAATTCATAACTTCAGAGAACAAAATGCAATTTGGGGCAGAAAATAACATCTCTTCAGTTGCATTTTTTGCATATATTTTCTATACATGTAAACAAGATCAATACCACTTGCTTGCCATTTGTGCTGCTCTATACCTTATGTGAGGAAAAACACCAGCTGGTACAGGACTAAACGCAGCGTCGGGCAACCACTAAAGCAGTGGCAGGTGGCCAGCTGCCACAGCCAGCTCCTGCATGGTGGGCACTTGGTGTCGGGGAGCAGCAGGAGGAAGGGGTGCTCCCAAGGCGAAGGCGAGCCAGCAGCAGGGGTGGTCCTGGCAACACACCACCTAGCATCTGGCAAAGGTGCAAGCCAAGGCCAAGCCAGAAAACCAAAACAAGTCGGAAGGAGAACTGGCGCCAGCCTGTGCCAGCATGGCTCAGGTGGGGATGGAGGGTGCCAGGCTGGGCTCCAGTGGGGCTCCTGGGCCTTGGGCAGGGACACCGCGGCCCAGGGGTACCCTCAGGGTTCAGACGCTCGACTCCCACCACCAAAATGTGTTGCTTCTGGTTTCGAAGGCACAAGGGCTTTGTCACTGTAACTTAAATTTTACATGTTGCTTTTTCTCTCAGCCTTAGAGCAAGTTCTATTTACAACAGCCCACTAAGTGTGAAAATTAAACTATTTCAGTACAACTAGGCTAACCTCTGTCAACAGGGTGTTAAAGCAGAGCCGGGTCGTGCTTAAAATGAGCATCTCTGCAGACTTCTGCCACACTGGGAGGAGGTTTTCTGCATGCTTTAGCGATTTAAATAAATGACACAAAAGTCCAAAAGAAACAAAGTTAGAACTGTGAAAACATTAAGTTTAATGGCATACGTACATTAATTTAGAGGGAAAGAAATTAGCAAGGGCAGTAACTAGTACTACAGCAGTGACAAGCACTGCACTGCCTACTTTGCAAGCACTGCCTTTAAGCAAGTTTCCATGGTTTAGGAGACAGAATATGAGGCCTGGTATTTAACCCCAAAAGTCATCAATTTTATTACAAATCTCAAGCTGCACAGTAGATGGCTTTCACAGATAAAATATCAAAATACGTGCACCAAAGCTTCAACACCAGTCCTCTCCCAAACAGAAGAGTAAGTGGCAGGCTGGCAAAGAACCTATCTCGGTCCAGCAGATCACCTACTTCAGTTTCAAGGACAGCCCAGAATAATATTTTGAAAAGACCATGAAAAGGAAAAATGTCAAAAAAATTAAAAGATAAAATCTTTGCATAGAAAACAGCTAGCTGTAAAATAACAACCAGAGTTACAAGGACTGACAATTTAGCAAGGTTCTTTTTTCTTCTTAGATATTAAAGTTAATTAAAATTGGTGAAGTCATGGAGTCATTTGTGACCTATCCTAAATGTAATATAATCTCATCTGAAAAGCATGAAATTACTCTGCCTGTATCTATTACTTCAATTCTTGATAACTATTATAGTCATTCAATAATCCAATTACTATAAATTACATTGCAGAAGTAGGTCCATGCAATAGCCAAAATAGAAGAAATTTATGACATTGTCTGCACAACATTAATGGACCAGAAGAAACTTACTAGGTAAAACAAACTGAAAAAAACAAAACTTGCTTTGACTTCCCACAATACATATATCTGAAAGTGTTTGAGTTGCTGCAGAATAGGACACTCCGTGAACATAGATACAGTTACCATTTTCAAATGCAAGAGTCAAAATGTGTATTGAATCTAGAATGTAATGCTACAATCGGTTTTTAATGTAGTTTGGAAGGTGCCAAGTTTGACATCAGTAAATAGGCACTCTTGGACACTAGCCAGACAAACTTCCTAGAATGCAGGAACAACATACTCATTTGTATAAAGCTCCATTTTTTGGTGCCCAACACAGAAGGACTTCATCTAATACTTGAGAGTATGAAGCCATTGAGAGTCAAGCTTTGCATGGTAATCCCCAGCAAGGAAAAGGTTTCCAGCGGAAGGGATAGTTAACAAAGACAGACACTGGTGGTCACTGACTACCTCCACTGGTTCAAAATCTGTTTTCATTTCAGAGCTTTTAAACACTAACAAGTATTTATCTTATGTTTATAAACACAAGGAATACTTTATTTTGGCTAGAGTCTAGCCCAAATGTATGAAAAAATTCTGGCATTTCAGGGTCAGGTCACGGATCAATGCCAAAACCACACGTGTTATGGGAGAAAAGATGATATAATCTTAAGAGTACAAGAGTGCAAAACATTTGACTGAAAGGATAAATGAAGGAAGGAGAGTATATCAACAATCGTTTCATTTTCCAAATTCTTTAAATCTAAAATGCAAATTATATTAAAAAAAAAAACCCAAACTAGCTTGTGAATCTGCTAATTTGGAGTATGAGCCCGCCTCATAAACAGTAAATGTAGAAAAATCAATAGCCATTATGCAAAGTTAGAGGAATGCCAAATAGTAAGAAACAACATTTGTATATATCCTCAGTTTTACACTTCAGGTTACAAGGATGCAACATTCAAATGAACAGGTCACCAAGCTTGATGTAAACCTACTGTCACTGCTCTCCTCAGCCAGCTGGAATCCATGATCTGACGGCTCACATCTACGATTAGAATCTCTAAAAGCCAGTGTCCCCACCTAAATCTACACAGCAGTATCCTTCTTCCTGGTACAGGAAAACATACTAAAATTATCCTAAAAAAGTTAAGACCATCCAACAATTTCCTTCTCGTCTAGGATTTACAGAAGAAAAGCACTTTGTAGAACATTTAAAACAGTCCTATGAAATGGGAAGAATGGGAGGGGTTTTTTTTATTTTGTTTATGGATTCATGGAATATAATGATCACACAAATAACTTTTCACTCTGTATTTCACTATATGGAACTAATGAGTTTTCTAAAATCCATACCCTGTAAGACAAAACCTCCAAACACACTCGGCATTAATTATCATCATTTGCAACAGTAAAAAAATGTATTTATTTTCCTTTTTGAATTTATGAGTAATTTCGGGCAAAAATCTGAGTTACACAACATTTTTTGAAAAAGTAACTTTTCAGAATTTGTTGTATGTTATCTACTTCTATGCTCTGGACTAAACAGCCCAGAAAATAAACTGTTCCCATACATTTCTTTAAGGTATTTACATTCAGCCTTCATATGCATCACAAATGAAATCTATGCTTCATGGAACATGAAAGCATGTTCTCTGAAATTCTTCATAAATGCAAAGCACAATCTGGCTCTGTAAACCTCCAGAGCTACTGAGGGGTAAGGCAGGCAGGAAAAAAAACAAAATATGCATATGCACCCTCATACACAAGGGAAAATAAGACTCAGGCCTAATTTTGACAACTTGGTTACAAAAATCCATATAGATTTATATACTGTGCACCCTCATTTAAGTTAATGCATCCCACAGAAATTGAATTATATTAATGAGATCCAGTGAATCTAAATTTACTGCCACAAAAGTGTAACAATCCATGTGGAGTGACCAGTATTATATGGATGAAAATGAAAAAAGAAATAATTAAGCTTTAGTTGTTAATGCAAGTTGTGAAATAACTACAGATGTTATTTACGTGGATTTCCACACAGCATTTCATATAGAAAAGAGATCTGCTTAGTGTTTTACTGCTTGAGAGAAATAAAATATTTCAGTTATATCTAGAAAATAGAGACAACCACAGCAATAAAGAAAAAAAAAAAAGTTTTGCTGAAAATAATTAGTATGTCTAACTTCTTGTTCTTTTCTTATATTTCCCTCTGCATTTTTCTCAGTCTACTTCTTTCTTTTCATATCTCTGCATGTTTTAGTTAGTTAGTCTTTCATCTTTTTAAATGTATGTAATTTTTCTCCATGGTTACAAACCAGGTTGGTTGTTTTTCTGTCCTGGTTGAGTTTCCAAGTTCTGTTCAGCTAGTTCATGATTTGAGTACTTTTATTATAATGAAATCCTGATCAGCACAACACATTTATATCACCTTCTCAGCTACGATTTTAAAAGATCTGATATTAAGTAATTAAAAATGGTAACAGAAAAGCTGGGTTTGAATTTGAAATGTAGTTCTGTCTGTCCCAAATAATACATCTTGAATACATTTTGCCTACTTTAAATTGTTAATATGAAAATAAAAATTCATTACCTAATGCTGGCATTTTCAAGGTTTTAATAAATGAATTGCTGCAGAAGAGCATCATACACTTCACATAATAGAAAAAAGAAATTAAAAGTCTAGCATTAGCTTTCAAAAGTCTCCTAGAAAATACTTTCTCCATCCCATTGATATATATCCATAAAGTTAAATCTTTGTATTAGAAAATAAAATATTCCTAGTTGTTGTTTAATAACACAGTGTCTATCCGATGTGGTATTTCTGGACTAATGGCCATTTTATTGTGTGGCTTTCAAGTGTTTTGACTGGGGATTAGATCTCCTTCTGTCCTAGTTCATTTTATTTCCAGCATCTTCGAAGTAGCAAGAGCCTTAATGTAACATGACAATAATTTTTTTCACTGACAAAAATCAAATATTATGACACTAGTTAGTACACTACCTGAAAAGAAAGTACTGGATACTAACGCTCTAATTCCATCCAGGTTATCTTGCTTCTATTTCACTTCTTGGAAGCGCCACACAGACTCATCGAATCACAGTATGACTGAGGGTGGAAGGGACCTCTGGAGGTCTCTAGTGCAGCCTCCTGCTCGAAGCAGGGTGACCTATGACAGGTAGAGTTTGGCCCATAACCACTACCCCTAGAGTCCAGCCATTCAGTTTGTGTTCACCCATCCAGACCATAATGTACCTGCATCCTGATACAAGAATATTGTGAAAGGCAGTTTCAAAAGTCTTACTAAAGTACAGATAAACAGCATCTGCTGCGCTCTCCTTGTAAACAAATCCCATCATTGTATTATAAAAGGCAGTCAGGTTGGTCAGGCATGACCTGCCCTTGCTAAGTCCACGCTGACTGTTGACAATCACCTTCTCCTTCACACGTTCCAAGAGGACTTGCTTCACAATGTTGTGAACGTCTGAAGTGAGACTGCCAGCCTGTATTTCCCCATACGTCACTTTAGGCCTGTTTTTAAGATTAGCGCAACACCTGCCTTTCTCTACTCATCCAGAAGCTCCCCTGACGTCTGTGATCTTTCAAAGGTGAGAGTGGCCTTGTAAGTGCATTAGCCAGTGTTCTCAGCACCCCTGGATGCAGCTCATCGGGTCCCATGGAGTCCTTACACGGAAACTCTGCCTTGATCCTCACCCCCTACTGGTAGTTCCCTTCCTTAGACTGTCCTGAAAAAGCAGAGGCCTGGGACACCTGATAGCTGAAGACTGAGGCCAAAGGTGGAATCAAGTAGAATCACAGAATCACCTAGGTTGGAGAAAACCTTTAAGATCCAGTACAACCACAAACCTAACACTGCCAAGTCTGCCAGTAAACCATTTCCCTAAGTGCCACATCTACACATCTTTTAAATCCCTCCAGGGATGGTGACTCAACCACCTCCCTGGGCAGCCTGTTCCAATGCCTGACAACCTTTTCGGTGAAGAAACTTTTCCTAATATCCAATCTAAACCTCCCCTGGTGCAACTTGAGGCCATTTCCTCTCATCCTAACTTGAGGCCTATTTCTCTCATCCCAAAGTACCTCAGCTTTGTGTCCACTTTCACCTGCCCCGTTCAGCAACAGTCCCACATTTCCCTTGTTCAGCCTTTTACTACTAATACAGTGGTAGAAGCTCTTCTTGTCACCCTCAGTGTCCTTTGCAAGTCTTAACTCCATCTGAGCTTTGACTGTCCTGACACCATTCCCACACAACCATGCAATGTTTCTAAATTCCTCCTTTGTAGTCCATCTTCGCTGCATTTTTGCATCAAAGCTTAGTCATGAGTTCCCTGTTTAACAAAGCTCTTATCCTGCCAAGTCTGCTTGACATCCTGAGTATCGTTGACAGACATTCTTGCTCATGGAGGAGGTTTCTAATCTGTCACTCCACTCTGGCTGGAGATGGGTGGACCTAATTAGATACAGATTTCACCATTACAAAAGTAATCTCATGCAGCAAAGTAAGTGACAGCAAGAGTTTATTAGTATGAAGATACACTAATATCTTACATCACTTAAATCCAGAAGTTTCCTGGATCAAGAAGATAAATGTCATGGCCAGATCTTTATTAAATATACTCTGAAAAATGTCTGTAATTGAGACTTCCTTTATTCTCCTTCATAAAATAACTCTAAGTCAAAAAAAGCTGGAGAAGAAGAGAGTGAAGAACATTTCATAATCCTCAAAATTGTACTCTTCTACAGATTTTCTCCTTTAGAGAAGACAGTGAATGGCAAAACAAACAACTGAACTTTGGAAAGGTGGCCTTCATCTACTTCTATTTCTTCATGTTCTTCTTTTTAAAAATAATTATTACAATTACAATTGGAATGCATGAAAAACACCTTCACCATGAAACTGCACAGAAAGAGATTGCTGAGGTAACTTTGTGCATCTCTAAGGATGGAGATTCCACCAAACCTAAACTCAAACCTTCAATGTGGGAATCATGACCTCACATACTACCTAGATATTTCAGGTATCTTACTTTTAAGAGGCAGACTCTCCCAGCTCCAATTGAAACTTAGCTTCAGCCTGGCAAAGCAGAAAAACATAAAATATACACACATACATACATGTGGGTGTAAGTAGCGTGCTATATGTCATACCATTCCTGAAAGGTTTCCGATTCCTGAATCGGAAATTCCCCAGTTTGCTGCAGAAAAATTAAGCAGCAATTTAAGCATAATAATTCTCCCACGCAATTAGTGAAATAAACTGAACAGCACTTAATAATCCTGTTCCTCTCACATATACCAAGCAAATGAGTGGTAGTAGATCTGTGGACTTGGTGTTTACAGCTCTGCATACTCTTTACAGAACTTGCTATACAGAAATCACACATGTAGCTCCAACTCAAACATTTAAACTGGTTATCACTGCTGTAAAAAGAATTAATGTTTAAGTAAGTATTTAAACTTCATCGGGATCAATTCAGTTGCAAACCTGTTAATAATACCCAGAACATGGTGATTATCCACAGAATAGTGTTCACTTTGTAATCATATAAAGGGATTCTGCTATCAAAACGGCCGTAAATCTGGATGCTAAAAAACAACTTAACAGAGCCAAGCATGCAAAACCATTTTAACAGAAAGAAACAGCTACAAAAACATAGAAGCCTTTTTTTTCCATAAAAGAAATTGGAAGATTAGGGAAAAATCACAAGCTGAACATAAGTCAATCATCTATTTCATGCTCCACGATGTGTAATTATGAGTACTTCATAAGATATATCTAGAATAATCCTGCTCAGTTCAGCATATTGACCAGGCCACAGTTGGAGTCCTGTAAACAATTTTTACAGGCAGATATGGGCCAACTGAAAAAGTCAATAGCAAAGAAAATGCATGATTCAAAGAGTCAGGGGATTGATGCTGCTTATACTACAGAAGATACATTGACAGTCTTCAGATACACAGAAAGCTGCTGCAAAGAGCAAATATCCTACTGCAAAGACCAAATTAAGTAACAGCAGACAAACTGCGGGGGGGGGGGGGGGGGGGAGTAAAGCCAAAGGAGTGAAGAAATGCAGATTAATCAACTCAGTCTGATCCTGATCAACCTCGGTGTCCAGGTGCCAGGGAGCAGCAAGAGTGGGCTGCTCCACCAGGGAAGGCAAGCAGGGAGCTCAGGGTGGCCATGAGGCAGGCAGAGGTAGTGTCCTTACCCACCAGGACTGTGGTCCCACAGTACGCGAGCAAAAAAAGTAGAGCAAAATGCCAGTCAAAGTACAATATCAAACCTGACAAAATAGCAAGGAATGTTTATAAACAGACACAGGTAATCCATGAAGAAGAGACGTATATTCTCCTTGAACTTGATCAAATTAGTCAAGTTCTCTCTCCTACCATTCAGTTGATACATGAGAAAACTTTGTGTCATACACTTACTCTCTTCACTACCGCTATATCTAAGTGTTGGCAGACTAACAGTCAAGATACTAGCAAGACTTGGCAACCTGCAACAGGAACTGAGAATAATTGTGAATTAAATCATTAGGGCACTGGGAACTGCAGTCACATTTATATATTCCATTTTGTAGGCAGAAAAAGCCCTATGTTACTGCTAGGTTATGGGTGTTACCTCTTGTTCAAGGATGCTTTAAAGCAGAATTAAAGTGCCTGAAATATTATTTTCAAAAGATTTTTTCTTAACTCTAATCTCTGCCCAATCTTGAGTTTATTTCCTAACTTTTCCTCATGAATTAATAGGAAGAATAATTTCCCCTAGCAAAAAAGAGGGTGTTTTGTGTGGTTCAAAGACTATCCATGCCTACTGCCTGGAATATTCTTCACTAATCTGCTCTGCCTCATTTCTTAAAAGAGCCAAGTAATGATGAATACTCTGCAGTCCATGAAGAAGAGAAGCAAAATAGGCAGCATAAGTTCTTTCCTCTACAGAGCTCCTCAGTTAGCGTAATGAAGGGAATTTGCAAATTGAGGGAGTATTTTCCATCTTACTTCACATAGCACATCTGAGAATAATACTCCAAATCACACCCTCTCAAATGTAAGAAAATGAGGAAGGAGTAGTAAGAAGGATGAAGAGAAAGAGTTGTCAACATTTATTCTTTCAGCCTGATCTACAGAGCTACACATTACACTAGAGCCTAAATATTCTAAGGGAAGTGGTGGTTTAGAGGGGAAAGGCAAGGAAGAGACAGGTACTCTACTCATTTGTACACTACTGGGGAGAGAGAGAGGGAGAGGGAATACAGATAATAAGAAGCCTGCATCTTTTAATCACATTTGGTATATAAAAACATAGAATCGAATTTACTGAGCCTATACCTGGACAGAGTAGTAATGCATTACAAGAGAAGTAGATCTGCAGAGTAAAACTGCTTTTGTCAAGGACACAACACTCCTACCATGGGCATTTTGGGGAGGTTTTATTTTGGACTTGCTATAGCATGGTCCCATGGACTGAACCCTCATTAGTGGCTGCAATTAATCAGGTGCATCTATGAAACACCTTTCAGTTTAGTTCCATCTGAAAGACATTCAGCTTGGATGCTTCTGTATCAGCATTTCAGTTCACACTAGAAGTAGATTTTTGAAGCAAATCTTCCCCAGTCATTCCCATTTCTCATGCTGTGGTCTGCATCGTAGCGTGGTCTCAGAGCACACGAGCTGGAGGTATGCTCCAGGGACAAACCTAGAGAGCCCAACCGCTAATGGGCATTCAGTCCACAGGACCAGGCTAGAGCTAATCTGAAATAAAACCCCAGAGATTCATATAGCATGAATGTTCAGTCTCTCTGTCTTACGCCACAAACCTACTCAAATTCAGACGGGCTACTTACCAACACAGGATATACCTCTGGTGCCCTCCAAACCACTTTACAGCACAGACTACATGGCAATAAATACAGATGATAGCGAGATTCACCTGAAAACCCACGTCCCTAACCCAAAGTAAAATATTAATGCATGTGTCCTAGAATGAAACAAAGACTCTTTGGAATGGAATGTTTTCCATCACCATTTTATGCTTTGTTTTGCAAGCCAGAGAGCATATAAATATTTGTTTGTTTTGAAAAAAACAAGCCCTGTACTCGGCTCACTTGTGGTCAATTCCCCTGAATAAAAAGGTCAGCAAGTCTCAAACATGTCTGAGTACATCAGGTTAGTATCAATGACAAACGGGACAGCTACAGCAAAGAGGACGAGTCTAAGCGGTAGCATCTCTACTAGCAAATAAAGCAGCTGAGGGCCTGGACGTCAGCTGGCACAACTCGTATCAGTGAATTCTAAGCGCTTTTGCCCTCCCTGAAGACATGAACCACAATTATGCTGCCCACAGGAATGGTCCCAAGTCGCAGTCGGGATATTTTCTGGAAGACTGCTAATTAGCCCAGGACAAAATTATGCTTAGGAAAATGCTAACAGTTTAACACTGTGATCAAATGCATTTTCATGCTTGGAGCTACACCATGGCTGCCTTAGTGTAGCTGGTAGCCAGTAATTCCCACCTACAGAAGGGAAAGGACAGCAGAATCTATCTTCAGAAGGGTACAAACTGAATTGAGTATCATTCTGCTTCTACAGCAGTTACTTGACCACATCCAACAGAACTCCCAGACCTTGAGCTATGACTGTATATCTAAACTATAGGTTAACCTGTACCACCAGTGGAGAGACTGAAAGCCTATTAAGTCTTGAAAAACAAAGACAAGTTGTTATGTTCTAGTTAACTGAAACAGTCATAAAAAATATCTGTAGAGCTCATTAGTGACAGCACCTTAATTTCACATAAGAACATGAAATTAGTTCCACAAGATATTTGATCTGTAAATATCAAGCAAGCTGATGACAGAATATTTAGATTGCAATTTACAATTAGCGTATCTAAATTTTCATTCTGTGTAATAATGTTCAAGATGACAGTCTTCCATTATATTTAAGAAGGAAAATACTTTTTAGTATTTCTTGCAGATTATATATGGAGAACAGACTACTGCTTAGATTGTTTCTTTAAGTCAGATCCAATTAAATATAAGATAGAGAATTAGCTCTCAGTGAGCTGAAGCCCTCGTAATGAAACACCAACACCACAAATAAAAGCAGAGATTATAGTCAGACAAGTCAGTTACAGAGAAACACTATTCTTAGCGCTAAATAATATTCCCTCATCTTTCATTTTGGAGAATGTTTTGATTACTTAATTTAAATGGAAAAGATCCCTTCTCCCTAGGACAGGAGTTTTTCAATTTATATTGATAATACTCTCTCGGCTGGCATTTGTTTGCCAAAGTTTCACAGAAATACTTGAAAAATAATGATGCTCTACAAAACAGTCTACTTTTTACCACTTATAAATTCCATCCAAAAGGAATTTATAGAACTGCACTATGTTCCTCTCACACCTCAGTGTCATAAACCATGGCAATAGGCTGGTGGGTTTGTTTCAGTTTTATTTATCTTAGTCCAGCATATCTAGCAGAAGTAAGTCATAACTTTTGTAAGGCAGCACAGTCTGGAGCTAATTTTCAAAATATAAAAATATTTTTATAGTTCTCCCAGAGCAGACAGCCCTAACACTAGTTGCTTAAAAAATATACATGAAGCACTCTTCACACTTTTTTGTGGCACTTGGCAATGAATCACACATTGGACTAATAGAGGGGAAATTTTATAAATTTTAAGAGATGAAGTCTTCATTTTATGCTATAAATTGATGAAGCAAGATGTTTTTGTGGAACAGAATTAGATTGACCCTGGTCAGACTGAAGTGACCCTAGAATTAGGAGAATGACAGAGTCAACTCAAGCAGGTTTACCACATTTAATTATATTTAGCTATGAAAACTACAGCCAACAGACATTAAGTTAACCTTACTGACATTCATGAAAGTCTGTCAACCTGCTGAAAGCTGAAAAGAAGAAACAGAGATAGCAGGGAGTTAAGTATTGTCTTTCCCTACCACAGACAGGTACAAGCAACTCAAAAAAAAACAACCCAGTGCTCCCCGAGGCCTAGGTAACACCTGTCTGCCTATTCACTCCTTTCATATCCATTCCCTTTAGTAGCTACCCCATAGTGCTTCAGTGTTCTTTTAAAAAAAAAAAAAAAAATTCTCCTCTCTTCATTTTTGTTTACTTCTTGTCAACTGATGTGATAAACTGTGAAATGGAGCATCTACAAAGAGTATATGTTCAGCTAATGAGAAAGCCTGAAAGTTGTTCGTTTGTTTTTTTAGGGGTAAAGCAAAGATTATAACGAAGGAGCAGAAATGAGTGAAGTACAGGAGTAGAAGGGTACATAAGCACAATAGCACATAAGCACAGTTAGTCACACAATAATCTAAAAAATGAAGAGGTGACAAAAAACAGTTCAAGTCAGGTTGTTAACTGTGGTTGGTTTGGGTTTTTTGCTGACTGGGAGTAGGAAAAACATTACCCATTCTTTCCTCTTTCCTGACATGCGAAAGATATTCTTGAGGCTACTACTCACAGATGGTTCCAACTGCTACAAGATTGCCCTTGGTAAGAATTACAAATCTAATTTTTGTTTTCTTACTCAAAAGGTTCAATTACAGGTCGTAAAAGTCAGGAGAAGGAAGCATTCTTCCAAGCTAAAATTTATATTGTCTGACTGTCATAAACAACAGAAAGCTCTTTGGGGCTGTGTATGCAAATGAGATCTAAACAATTGCACTTCATGAATTCTCACCAGTAGGTTGCTGTGATAGCATTTTGACAATTCAGACTTCAGACTTGCTTCCTGGACCACCTACCTTTAGAAGCACCCACACATTCCTGAACTAGGTATGCCTAAAACAGACTGCTTTCTTGTTGCATTCAGTATGTTTTCTGAAAAGATCATGTTGCTTTTGAAAGTCCTTTGAGACCACCACATTCTGCTACATCTCCAGCCTTGATTGCTTAAACTGAGTTGCGACAGTGCCATGCTTTTGTTAACGTCCCATTTAACAAAAAACCACACTGTTAAAAATTCTGAAAGTCTAATTTCAATGAGGAAAATTTTTTGCAAATGAAAGGTACACTGGATAAATTTAAGCCTCATCTTCTGAAACTTTCTAAGTAAAAAGAGTGATACATACTGAATTTCACTTGACTGGGAGAAAAGATGTAGAACTGTAAACAGTGAATAAATTGGCCCATACCCAATTTCTGCCATCCTTCCCTTGTAAATGACACTATGTAACAAATCAGTAATTCATCCATACACTGCTGTCAGTTAGTAATTCTGGCTACGGTAGATTTCAATAATTTTCTACTGTAAAGTGAGTATGAAGTTTATCTTAAGTGTACCAAGGAAATTAGAGGTTTGTGTGGAGTTGGATACAGTGGGTTGAAGACTGAGAAGGTCTTCATTTAGTGTTTGATAACCTTGGAGGATATGTAATTTCTATAGACAGTAATAATAAAAATTTCTTGCCTTATGAATTGAAAATGGTACTAACCATAACCTATTCTGTGATTTATCACTTGGAAGAAGTATCATATAACTAGCCCACGTATAATAAAGTTCTTGTCAGAAAATAGTGTCATTTCTTCCCCTCTATTTTTCACATATTACGAGTACAGACACATACAGGTAATGCACACTTGTTCCAGTAGAATCAAAGATTCCTTTAATGATCACAAAATCCTGAACAACAGACTTGGAGATTTTAGTACAGTAAAGTTACTCTTCAAAGCACACTAAAAAGTCTAATCCTTTTATGCAATGTCATTTTTTCTCTTATTATTTAAAAAAGACTATTCTTTTTAGCACATCCAGCATATGTACCATATGATGCACCAGATGCCTTAGTAATTAATTCATCTTTTAAATGAAAAGTACAATAAATAGTTGCATAAAACAGTGCGTTAATGCAACTGATAACTACACTGACAATTCAAAGCAAGAAAAGGAAATAGCTACATCACAAAGCAAGACTATCAGACTGAACTGTCAACATATGCTTACTTATGCCTCAACTGTATACTGGAAATGAACACACAGCACAGATTACTGTATATCCTCATATTGTCGTTCCGTCAGGGCTCATGAAGGGTGGCAGAAGAACAACTAAATGCTGCATTTACAAAAATGCTGCGTAAGACAGCAGGATATGTTGGAAAAAGAGAGAGGAAAAGACACATCATATAAAATTAGACTGTAATGCCTGCTTGAAGAGAGCAGAATATTTTACTAGTATAGAAGAAACTTGCATTTTATTAACACACCACCACCTATGAGTAATTCCTTAAGCCTTTCTAAAAACATGACTTAATACTGTTAGACAGGATTTGTATGGAAAGATGCACCTATGAATTTCCTTGCAGTATCTATGTCTTAGCTGCACCGAGTGAAACAAATGAAAAATCTCTTTGCCTGTTGATTGAACAGGTTTGCTGGACAAGAAAATGGCAACACGTCTTTGTGACAGTTTTCAAATATGCATGCGTCTTTGCAATATCCAATATAAGATCAACTCTTCTGACACTTTCCTCCAATAAAATTCATAGTTTTACATACACCTAGAGGAAAAAGCTTTTATAGAGGAAACAAAATAAATATTCATGACTGTCTCCCATATCATTTAGCACTATTTTGAATATGTATGCTTGTTCTTCTGTATTTTCCATGTTACATATTAGCTATTATATAAGCTACATAATATAATATGTCCATATTCGTGGTGATGCTAAACATGCTACTCTTTAGTTACACAAGCAGCAGAAGCAAGTATGTTTGTGCTCCTAAGTTAAACTAATTAGTATTCTCCAAAGAAGTCTGCATCCATTATTGGATGAGACAGGATGGTGCGTGACTTACTGAAGCAAAAAAAACCCAAACAAACGAAAAAAACCCAACAAAATCTAATTGAACTATGGAAGAAAATTTTAAAACTGAAAAACATTCTCCATCCACGTAATGTTTGGGGAAGTTTCATCATGTATTCAGAAAGTGTAAAGTACTGAAAGACAATTTACTCAATCCAAGTTTACAAAAAAACCCAACTCAATACCTTAACTTAAACCTCTTCCCTTCATCTTCTCCACTGGTACAGTAGGAATGCTCACCCACTGCACAGTTTACTCTGAAACTTAGTATACTACTCTTTACAGTTTATCCAGTGTACAGATAGATGTTAACAACGGTTAGTAGTATGAACCACAATAATAGCACTGTGGAAGCTCTGTCCACCAGCATGCACAGAGCAGCCAACGCACTCTTTCTCCACTGGCTATGTGAAAAGAGTCCATCAGCCCAGCCTGAGCTATCCTGAGCCTCATTTGAAGTCTCTCCATTTGTTATTAGGCCTCCTGCAAAACTGGGCATAAAAGGGAATTCCCATCAAAAGGTACAACCACCAAACTTCCATTATGTGGCAATGAAGAATCATCAAGAGCTGACGATGAAGGTTTGACACCAAAAGGCTTTGATTCCATCTGTCTGAATAAGACGGCTTCTGTGGTCCTCAACAAATCAATTAACCCCTCTGTGCTACACATCTCCGTAGGTAAGGTGTGGAAGTCAGTACTGCTTTAGATCAAGGAAGTGCTATGGAACTCGGATGCTCAGACTCTGGGAAGTATGTCTGTAGTGTGGATGATAACCACCTACAAAAAAAGCTACTCCGGATGCACTTTGCACAGCAGATCACATTACACAGAACTTGCCTGTCCAGGGGAAAAGTTTCTCCTCAGTTTTTATTTATCCAGTGACTTAGAAGCCTCATACAAACTGTGCAAAGGCAAAAATCCCAAAATAACAGACATGAACAGTCCTGCAAGTTTGGTGTGGTGGAGGGAAGCATTATAAGGCTAATAGATTTTACGGTATCGTACTGTGTGAGCATGTACTATGCCTCTTTAAACACAGTAGAAAACAACTGAAGTTTTGCATTGATTTTCCTGCCCAGAACTTTTAAATACTACAAATGCATTTTGTCCCTACTATAATCTGAACTTCACAAGGAGATGATAAATGAGATAATATTGATTAGATTGTGCTAAAGGGTTCCAGCTCTTCAAGGTTATATCCTTTAGAGAGTTTGTAAATCTCATTACAGAAATCTGCCTGCTGATATACATAAATAAAGAGTGGCAGAAGGGTTCCAGCACGACAGCTCTCGCTGCAGTCACACTGTTCTTCACACAGAAAGTTCGGACAAGCAGGTACAGAGGAGTTCAAAATGGTAGAATCAGCCTGCCTTTTTCAAAGAAAACAGACCAAAAAAAATTTAGATCATATCTGTGTTAAATGAGCATTACTGACAAAGGGTGTCTGGAATGAAGCACAATCTTGGGCCTCCATTGGGTTTAACTGCCAGCTTCATCAGTAATATGAAGGATGAGCAAATCTACTAAACTGATCCAAAGTACTCTACTTTAACATGCAGTTTTTACAGAATCTTAACTTCAGATGAAAGTCAGCGTCAGCCTTTCCCTGCTTTTGGTGGGGAAAAACAAAACAAAACCAAAAAGAACATGAAAGAGTGTGCAAAAAAGCAAGTACAATTATCTGCTAAATTCCCCTCGAATTACGCATTCATTCTTAACTAATGGAGAGAAAGAAGAGACACTTTCACTAGCCATCTGCTTTTCAAAAACTTTCATTGCTTAGGATTTCTCTCCGAGACACTGGGGGGGTGGGGAGGGAAGAGAGTAATACTGAAAAGGACCAGGGACCCTTCTGTTCTGGTGGGCAGCAGGCTATACAGAGCCGCCAGTGCATGCTGACAGCCACGAAGGCTAACAGCGTCCGCAAGAGAGATGCGATCCATGTAATCATTTCCCTTTACTTGGCACTCATTACGCTGCATCCAGTTTTGGGCCCTGCAATACAAGAAACACACTGAAACAGGAGCAAGTCCAATCGATGTCCACCAAAACAGTCAGGGGGCTGGAGCACTTCCCCTGTGAGGAAAGGCTGAGAAAGCTGGGCTTGCTGGAACCTGAAGAAGCAGTCGCTTTGGGGAGAAGCTCACAGCAGCGCCCCCCCCCCCCGCCCCCCATGAAAACAACCCAGCAGGGAGCAGGTTGCCCAGAAAGGCTGTGCAGTCTCTGTCCTTGAAGGTTTTAAAGATGCAATGGGAAAAGAGCTGAGCAACTTGGTCTGAATTCAACACAGTCACTGCTTTCAGGAGAAGGTTAGGCTCACAGACCTTCCAAGGTCCCTTTCAACCTGAATGAGTCTGATTTGTGTTTGCTGTCTCTATTATCGTGATGCTAGTGACAAGCAGGATTAGGTGTCAGGGTTGTAGGAACACGGTCATGCCCTGTTCCTTCTGCTGAGCTCTACTACCATTTCTTTTCTCGGCAGTGTCTGCACTCCCAAGTGAAAGTGATTCTATTTATATTCATCTCATAGAATGTTTAAAACATCAGAAAAAAAATTGCTTACAATACAAAACACAGATCTGAGGTGTAAAAAGAATACCAGTGCTGTTCTTTTTCTGAGATCAGACATTTTTCAGAGCAGCAGGTGGGCACAACAAGTCTTATTTCCATTAAGATGTTAAAGCCATAAGCTTGAATATGGTTTTTGTCAGTTTGATAACTGTTTTCATGGAGAGATGTACAGGTAGAAGCTGGATTCAGATTTGGTTTGTGACGGTAGGGAAGCCAAGTGAAGAAACATGAAACATTTGCATACTCTGGTACATAGTAAGTGCTTGGTAAATTTAATAGGATCTCAAAACTATCAATTCCACAGATTTTTAGGGGAAAAAACATCTTCCCAAGTTAGTAGGAAGTCAACGAAATTTGCACTGGAAAGTAATTATTAGGTTTCACACAACAGAACACATGGATACCCCCTGCCTATCATGAAGCTCCACCATCTTTTTTCTTGTGTTTTCCATCCCCAAATCAGGAGACAAATTCTGTTCACTTCACGACAAAAGTTTCTGAAATCAGCTTTTGCCCAGCAAGGAATTTTAATAGAAAATGAGTGTGTGGGAGGAAAAGCTTTAATTAATAAGTATATCCTATCCAAGACAGATCTCATAAATAATCTTGAAATCCATGCCACCGTAGGGCTGATAGAACTTTTAAGAAAAAAACAGAGGAAAGCTGAAGCTTCTTACAGTCACATACAGTATGACTGAATGCAGTCCAACCCTACCAAAATACTGGCGTGGAATATTAATGGTGATATTTTAGGAAGATGGCAAGATTAAATGTTGACCCTGAAAAGATAGATAGGGAAAAGGCAAGACACCGATGTTTGTGGTAACATGACACCTAGTGTTCACTTTCAGGAAGCTTCTGTATTAGTGGATGCCAAAGTTTGAAAAAACATCAATGCCCCAGGACTTGCTTTCAAAAAAAAAAAAAAGTAAATATTTATATTAGCATCTCTATCCAAGTATCAAATTACATAGACATAGTGAAGAAAAGAGGAAGAAAGGAACAAAAAAATCTGCATGTGCTGCATTTCCTCTTCTTATTAAGTACACAAGTTGGGTAACTCCAGGAAAGAGCGCTATCCAAAAAAAGTTCAACATCTTTTTCCTTTGGGTTTCTGCTGAATAAAAATGGTCTACTGATAACTTCCATACACAGCCACAAAAAAGCTACTAGAAAACCAGGTCTACTACATATAACATGCACAACAAGTTTAAGAGAATAGTCCCTATTCTAAAAAAAAAAAAAAAAAAAAAAAAAGCAAGTGACAAGGTTTATTTATACAAAGCAACAACGTATACACTTTTATTTATTAATTAAAAATGCTGGCATATCAACAGTATGAGTGACTATAAGGCTATCATTCCCTTTCATGCTTCTAGCAACACAATGAAAACCACAGTATCTAATGCATACTAGATCAACGGGACCATAAAATCCATGTAAAATCAGGGGACAGGCACTCTGACAGAGTGAGTAATATTTCCTAAGAGATTTGACCTCTTCAGTATTTCTGAGGGGCAAAACAGGGAAGAAGTATATGAGAAACCAGAACAAAAAGTTCACTACAGATAGAGGAAGCATATGCTGCTTTCTGAAATCAGCTCAATATGAACATGTGTCTGATCCAGAATGAAACAAGTATCACAAGTTACACTAAGAAGAGACTGGCAAAACATGAGACCAGGTCTGACTGAAACTTGTGTTCTATAGAACAGAACATAAACAACTGCACTTCAAGAATTTTATAGATAAATTGCAAGAAACATTCTTAAAAGAATTTGTTAGTGTTAAAAATACAAGCACACAAAATACATTAGTATTGTGTTTCAAATCTAGCATGCTGTCTTTAATTTAAAAGTATGCCGAATTACTTTCTGAGGAATACTATTTAATTGCCATCCTTCTGAAGAGGGGGAGAAAAAAAACAAAAAATCTACCTTTAAGTATTAAGACTGCCTAGCTACCACAATCCCAAACAATGAATTGGACTCAGCATGCAATATTTAGTAGTTAAATGGTAACTAGTGTTATTATATCTTATTTCTGAGGAAAAATGTGCTCAGACACAGTCAATACACCCATATTAAAATACACATTTTGATTTTAGCAAGGTAAACAGACCTAGATTCCAATACTGTTAAATAACTCAAGAAGATGCAAGTAAAGCACTTATCACATTGTTAATCATAAAACAAGTCCGTATTTTTTTAAAATGTTTTGAACATAATTCTCAGCACAGGTTGAGTATGTGGCATCTCTGGGAAGCCAGGCAGTTATGAACTCACTTAAATAAATATCTGCCATAAGATGTCCCTGTTGAACTTAAAGTCTGTACAGCTTTTTTTAAAGACTGTATGTACAAGCATTCTTTCAACTGTACACCTCTATTTAAAATACTCTCGAAAGTGAAGCTAAGTTGTTCTGTGTTTATTGGAAACAGCTTGCCAAAGCTTTAGATTCACAGCAGTATTTCCCATTTAGGGTCCAGGTAAACTATATAGCCACAAGCCTTTAGTTTCCTACCATTCTTCTCCAAAAGGTCAGTTCACCATTCATTCAGCATGTAGTTGGGCCCCAGACAAAAGTCCCATGAGTATCAGCAGGAACAGCATGTCCTATTGGCCTTAAACATACACATTTAACCCAACTACAAGAATACCAGTCATAAATTTCACCCAACGATAGTGATTATCCCTCACCTTTAACGGTGAAATATTCTGAACTGCCATACAACCTACTCAGCTGTTAACATTTTAGGTAATTGCTGCACAGATTATTTTTGCAGTTCAGGAACAGGTTTTACAAATTAAGAGCTGTGGAACAGCTTTAAAACACAGAGGATTCTAGAGTATGTTTAATTCAATTACTTCCTTTTGAATTACAGAACTTCTAAAACCGCAAAGGTTAAATGTTTGCATCTCTTCACACACAGTCAAAAGAGAGATGCAAATATACAGTACATACACTGCAAAAGCCAGCTAGGACAAGACAACAGTTTGTTTCCACAGATTTCCGTGCAGTTGTCATACATGCTTATGATTTCAGGTAGCCTCTACCCTTTGCTCCCATGCTTGCATCTTCCAAATATTTACTCTCAGTCTTACGATTACAGAGGCTCAAAGCAGTTAGGAATTCACTGAGAGGGGGAACATGTCTTTAAGTCATCCTTCATGCAGCTGAAATGAGACACCTTCTAAACAACGCTCTGGATAAAATATGAGGAAGGTAACACTATTTTCCTTTAAAAATTGCAAAGCCATGGTCACAGAAATAGCTTAAAGGACAGGGCAAAAAAATTAAAGGGCTGTTTATTTTAGCACCGGTAAACTATTTTATAATAAATGCAATTACTAATTTTTTAGATGCTGACTGAAAAACACTGCGATTACACTCCAACAAAATAACTTTACGTGCCAGGAAGAGCAGCACATTAAACCACAGAGTCTGTATTATTTTTAAAAGTATGCAGGGCATACCTACTACATTTTATATAAATCAGGGACAGCTGAGAACCGCCGTCAGAGGGCATCATTCATAAATGATTTTACAAATAAGCTGCCATGAAGTAGCAAGTTATTTTCAACTCCCTCACGGGCTTCTCTTAGAAGTGCGTGAGGTGCTAAATACGTCGAGGTAGCTAATTTCTTTCTTCTTTTTTTTTTTTTCCTTTTTTTTTTTTTTTTTTTTTGGTCAGCACAGGCTTACAGCTGGGTTACAAACCGAGCGATTCAACGCTGCCCCCGGGAAACCCGACCCCTCACACTGCAACCTGCCGCGCCGGGTTGAAAATCGCGATCGCAGCAGGTACAACTCCTACAACACGGGGGACAAACCCTACCCGACCGCGCTCACACCGCCGGTGCCCGCCCGGCTCCTCACACCCCGCGACCGGCGTCGGGCTGTGAGCGGGCGAGGCGCGGGAAGGCGGGCGCCCCCCGCCTGAGGGAGCCGCGCTGAGCCCGGGTGGCGGCCGCCGCCGCGGCCGCCCGAGAGCCCCTCGGCGTCGTGCAGGGCTGGCAGGCCGGCCCGCCACGGCGGCCCGCTCCGCACCGCCCCTCTTCCCCTTCTTCCCCTCACGCAGGCACCTCCCTTCCACCCCTCCGGGCAGCGTCGCCGGCGGAACCCTCCCTACCCCCCGCCCCGCCGCGGGAGTTGGTACCGGGACGGGCTGAGGAGAGAGCGGGTACTTGCCCAGGTGGGGACGAGGAGGCTGCCGGGGCGCTCGAGCGGTGCTGGAGGAGGCTGTTTCCCCGCCACGCTCATCTCCTCCCATGCAGCTGGCGTAGTCCTCTCAGACGGGCGGCTCGGAGGGACGCGGCGCCTCAAGCACCGACTCCCACACCCCCGCCCCTACCGGCAGCGCCGGCGTCCCGGCTCCGCGGGGCAGGCTCGCACCGCACCGCACCGCACCGCTCCGCGCTCTGCCCCACGGCCCGGGCGGGGCGGTGTCACTGGCAGGGCGGGCGGGGGGTGGGGGGGCTCGCCGGAGGCTCGGAGCCAGGAGGGGAAAGGAAGGCTGTGGAGTGGCGCTAGCTATTTAACTTCGCTCTTCTCCGGGGGGAAGGCTCCGCTGCTCTTCCTCCCCTCCCCTCTGCGGCCGCATCCCGACAGCCGGGCTCTGGGTGCTGCTACGAGCGCTGCCGCGCTCCTCCCCGGCACGGCACGGCTCCGCTCGGCCCGCCCGGCGCCGCTTCCCCGCGGGGCGACGGCCCCCGAGGCAGGGGCGGGTTTGGGGTCCGGCCTCCCGCACCTTTCCTCCCGGGAGAGCTGCCAGGCAGGGGAACTTCTGCCAGGGGAAGGTGGGCGATGTGGCGGGAGGCTGCGGGGGGTGAGGGTGCTGCCACAGCAAGGGGCAGCCCCCCCCGCCCCCGCCTGGCCTGCGGGCCATACAGGGCAATTGCGCCTGGCGTCGGGGTCGTAAGCCACAGCCACACACGGCCTCTGCCACAGCAAAGCACGCGGTCCTTGCTCATTGATCTCTGAATCAAAACCAAGAATGGTTTGACATCCCTCGAGTATTGCTGGTACTCTTGACATTGGATAACACGGGTCCGGCTGTCTTTTCAGTGGGAAAAGTCCCCACTCCTGAACCTTGCTCTTCAGTTGATCATTGGCTTCCATCCAAGTTCCTAACCATGGCCCATGGCCTGGGCCGTCAGTTTTGAGGGAACTTGTAGGTCTGTGGTGCTAATGGTAAGGCTGATCTTAAGGAGAAGAGGTTCACCCTGGTCCTTGACATACTACTCTATTCATAGACGTATTTTTCTTCTCTGAGGGGAGAGAGGGGAGAGCTCTTAACTTTTCCCATCAGTTTATTTAAGACGATCAGTGTTTCACGTGCATAGCCTTCTGTTTTCTTACCTAAATGTAATTTGAAAAGACACCTCTATTCCCTTTTGAAGCCTGTGCCTTGTCATGCATAGATGAGAAGCTATCATTCACAAATATATAACAAGAAAAAGGGTGAGTGGAGCTGGCCAGACTTTTTCTAAAGTTATTTTTAAAGATTTTCTCTAGGTAATTTTTCTTTTTTTTTTTTTTTTTTTGCAAAAGCTTTTGTAAAAGCAGCACAAGAGTTAAGCAGGAAAGAAATGTGCATCATCTACTCGGAGGAAACGCCATACAAAACACTGCCTTCCACTGCTGTATTTTACCCTAGTATGAACTCCTCTGTCCCCAAGTCTCCCAGTCCAAAAATACCCCATTTCTCTATTAAACCACATCTTGCCACAAGCAAATGCTACTTGCCATCTCTGACTACTGATTCATCTCTGCATGTAGCAGAGCCCTGCAGAAGATGGGGAGAGGTGGACAAGAGGGCAGTTTGCTCTGCGCGGTTATGGGGTTTCATTTGTTCTTCAGGGGTGCTCGGGGCTCTCCGTCTGTGCCTGAGTTTTCTTTGCTGTGCCCGGAGGCTTGGAGTTTGCCATGCAGCAAGGAGTCGGTGCCATTCTCCTAAAGAGGTGGAGCTTGTACTCAGAGCAATCTGCCCCAATCCATCCTGTGTGTAAAAAAGCCATTTATCTCGCTCCATGCCTGTAGGAAAGTGTGTGACAACACACTGGCAGTGCGAAGCATTAGAGGAGATGAATGTGGGCCACAGCCTAACAGAACCGCACAAACTTCCGTACATGCAGAGTGTGCTGGCACTGTGAGAGGTGCGAGTCTTTTCTGCTTAAGGTTAAAGACAGTCAAGGAAAGCAAAGCCAGACAGATGAGCTGCAACCTGTTTGGAGATGGATTGCCCCAGGCTCCATGGGCTGGGAGTTGCCAGGAACCAGCAAATAACAGCAGCTGTCCTGATGGGTATTTGCTAGTATGGATAATAGTTTCACTGTGATTACAAACTTCTCACATCCAGCTTTTATTCTCCTGGTTCTTCTTCATGCTTTCCTTTCATAAATAGGGTGCATAAGTGGGGATTAAAACGTGGAGATGCAAGTTAGTGTGAATACAAAATAAATGGCATAGCAGTATGATAATATACAAGGAATATATATGGGAAATGACTTACAGAGATAAGTAGAATAGAAAGCCCTAACTTTTCAGAATGTTTCTATTTATCTACCAGCTGTACTTTTTAAACTTAAAAATCTTTGTCAATTGGATATAATAAGCCTTGCACACAATATATAGCTTCCTGAGAAGCTTATCTTAACAATTACATAAATGATTTATGGAATTCTCTGAAAACTGGATAACATCAGACAGCTAAGGAGCTATTAATGCTTAGTTGTTTTTGGATTTAATGAGTACACTTTACAAAATTATATTCTCCTATGGTATTCCTGTACTGAAAGTAAATGGGTACATATGATTTGGGGGAGGATTAGGAAAAAATAAATTATTTTGTACATAATTTGAGCTAAGCCAATTTGTGCTATTCTCATCTAATAAATTTCTTTTTTTCAAGGGACAACCAGGTTTAATAGCTTAAGAAACCTATGAGCTTTTTAGGACTTGATGCCTTGTTCAGTTTGTTACGAGTGAAAAGCTTATATGCATTTTTCCCTTTCTTCTGTTCATAATTTTTCAGTTTCACTGCATCCCTGATCCTGCAAAAGGTTTTGCTTTTGCCATTCCTGAAATAAAACAAATGGAAGCTAGCTGTTGAGTAGCTATTTTAGTGATGACAGTTTTTATTTTCTGGATTACGTTAAATCCTATAATTTGGAATAAAGCAATTATTTGAAAATATCTAGCCCTTGAGATTTCATAAAAATCTACAAAATATCAAGAAAGTAATCATATAAAGAGACAGTAAGTCAAGAGAATGCTGCATGTTTTGAATAATATATCATGATTTTAAGTCAAACTCATGATTTTGGGGTGTCATGTTAGATAAAGCCCAGGAAGTTTCATTAAGATCTGACTTGGCTGACAATAGGAAAATTGCAAATTGTGTGAAAGAATTGAATAAAATCAGCATTCATGAAAACAGACACAAACTGCTGAATTTGAGAGATACCGTATTACAGACCTGTCTTTATTTCCTTCTGTTTTCATACATATGCTTGCATTTGTGCATACAAACACCCAGAGATGATACTTGGCTTAGAGAATGGAAACAGAAGACTATTACCACTAAAACAATAAATAATTTATTTTACTAAGCCAAATAGATGTCAAGGTTAAAGGCTTTTTAGAGAGAAGTGGATGAAAGAGTATAATTAGATTTTCCAGGAAATGTAGGTATGTCTTATGCAGACATTACAAACATTTATCTGTCTATACAAAAATATTCACACAGCTATTGAAGTTAAGTTGTTGTCTTAATATAAACTCCAAAATTTGCAGGTGTTCCAGTTTTAGTTTTTATATGTTAATATTTGCTGTATTCATCAGGAAAAAGGCCCTTTTGTAAAACTTAATTGCTTTGTGAACTTCATTATACTTAATATCTACTACCAAAATAAATGCTCCTTCGTTTAATTTTGTGTTGTGGGAAGAGATCAAAGCTATGGGGAAGTAAAACATACTTTTCTAAGGAATACAAGTTAGAAGTTTCTGACTTGGAAATCACGTGTAAGGCAAGGTAAAAATGCCACATGTTCCAAGGAAACTGCTGCCTGTCTTGATGAGGATGCTGCCATTTAGCCACCAGTATCCCCCAGTTTAGGAGAAGGAGTAAGGAAGACACTAGTACACTGACAATCAGCATTAGACCCCTATCTCAATCTGCTCCCCACTTGCCACTTTTTTTGTGCATTAAGCTCATGAGAAAGAGGCAAATTACAGGGATTAACAACTTGACAGCCCGTCAGAGGACAGTAAGGTGCCAGAAGCTGCTTAAAGTATACAATGATCAATCACTAAAATTTCACAGGTATGTTATTTTGCTTCAACAGACAAACACTTCCTTGCTCTCGCAAATGTATAATGTGCATCAAATACTCTCTAACTCGCTGTCCCAGAATTTTCCTCAGTTCATTGCGCAGGGTAAGAAACTGTAAGTGTACATATGGGAGTAGCAAAATGGAAAGAGGCAGTAAAATTATCCGTAACATCAAATGAAAGCAAGAGGCTGCTGTACTTCAAACAAACAAACAAACAAACAAACAAACACTTTCCTTGAACAACTGTTCACTCAGAAAGGGTGACTGAAATAAGCATCTCGTGCTTTTACGGCAGACGGGTTGAGCAGCAGGTGGGAAAGACGGTAAGGAAGTTTGCCAAACTGTCTCTCCTTGCTCCTGACCCCCTTATTGAGGCACAGGTACACCTTCCCAGGGCACCCCACTGCCAAAGTCAAGGATTGAGTAGGGCAAACTATTTTGGCTGTGACTATTGCAGGAATGAGTATTGACTGCATCAGTCAGGAGTTCAGCATCCCAAGCTATTCAAGAGAGCAATTTGTCATTGCTTTCCTGAGCAGGTTATTGTGAAAGATGATAAAAAATGAGTATCTGAACAACTGGACATCTGAAAGATATATTCCCAGTGGGTGTTTATAGAGGAATATCGGACTGATCCGTATGTGTTCTTACTTCAAAATCAGAGAATTTTGGTAACACTGAAAACATCAATGTAGACTTCCAGTGCTCATCACTAGCTGAGGAAAAGAAGCAAGTAGCAAGAGGCAAGCAAGTGCCTGAACAGTACTGTAGAACCAAGCAGGATTTTAGTAATGTTTCTTGAAGCTGCTGATAAAATACTTGTTCTTAAGCACTTTTTTTTTTTTACTTACCTGTCCTTGAAATCTGCCTTGTATTACCAAACAGAGGAGCTGATGTTCTGCAAACTGTAGTATTTTGTGTGTTCTGGTTCTCTACAGACAGCAGCGTGCCAAGACGTTCTGTGGAAGCCATGCCAATATGCAAGAGGGAATACAGTATTTTGTGGCCAAAGAAAGCACAAACAAGTGCTCAGCTTGTGAGAGGGGGGAGAGCTGAATTCTGGAAACCTATTGCCAGTACTCAGTTTTATCCAACGATTGCTTGGCACCAAAATAACTACCAGTTCTGAAAACAGGCACTAGGATATAGAAATCCCTCCTTCTTGGGAAGTGCCTGTGTCACTGTGATAGTGTGTGATGCTCCTTTCAGCTTTCCCTTTCTCTCTGGTTTCTGCTTATTACATTTGGTAGGCAATATACAAGCATAATGTGAGCTATTTGTCATACCACATGGTTTGTTTGTTTATATTCACTATTTATGGTTTAACACTATTTGACCAAAATCTATCCGATCATACGAATATACACAAGTAGCCAAGACTCATTTAATTAAGAAACAAAATGTGTTTCACAAAGAAAGTAAACTTGATTGTAAGTTGAAGCACTGTTAAGTTATAATCAATAAACACAGGCGATGTTATGTGGTTTGGGTCACCAATAAATAAATCAGATGATAGAAACTTATGAGTATGTAATTCATGGTTTACTTCTGCCAAAAATTCCATAGCCTGGTGTGTTGATTAATTTCTGTAATGATAGACATGATTTTTATAGATTTGTTGATTCATTTGTAGGTAATTCATGAGAAGAATCAAGGATGCAATACATTTCTTGAATTGTTCAAGTAGCTGACTATATGACACTATGCTATACTATACTGTACTTTTTTGAATCAATACTCAGCTCATTTTCAAAGGGAAGTGGCCGCAGCTTTATTTGAGGCAGACATGCTTTGTTAAAGAGAAGTGGAAGTGGACAATTAGATGAAAGAAAGAATTTTACTGCGGTTTTTATTGCCTGAAAAATGCTAGGAGAGTCTATATTTAATAGTCCCCATGCAAAATAGAATAGGAAATAAAAGAAAATGTTCATTTCAGTGGTAATATCCCTTTTCTGCTCATCTTTCTACAACAGTGCAAAAATTTGCTATGTGCTCTGGCAGCACAACATATTATTTTTTTTTAAATCCAGTTTTTCTCTAGCTTTTAAGCTCTCAGGTTTACAGGCATACTTGTATTCTAAGATTTAGGAAAAATGTGCCAACAAAATATTCATACCAAATTACTTTTCCAAAGACATTCAGCTACCTTTACCAAGTTATTTGTAATTTTATTTCTACATTGTTCTGTCATACTCATAGAATGGACAAATAAAGTGTTGATTAAGCTTATTTTCTGTCATTACAGACGAATTAAATGCAACCATTGTCAACCTAAACAAAAGCAACCAGTATTTTTTATATAGCCTTGTGCTGTGAGCAGCTGACCACAGGCTTTCTAATAAACTTAACGACTAACTTCAGGACTTTTCAGCAGTTATCTTGGGCAATTATGGGTCTGTAACAGCAAAATGGCTCAGGAGTTAGGAGGCTGTTGCCCAACTTGGTTTTGCTTTAGCTTAACACTGACTCTGCATTTGTATGAAAAAGTAAGTGGTTGTTGTGTAACTAACCTGAGGGGAATAAGAACAGGCAGGGTGGCCAAACAGACCTCTATAAAAATAACCCTCAGCAGACCCAAGAGCAGAGAGAAAAGCAAGAGCAGACTTTTCCCAGCAGAGAACTCAGGTCACTGGTGACTCAGTGCAAATCCTTCCTCTTCTCAAGTGAGGCTGGCAGCGTCCGTTTTAGGATCCTGAAGGTCATGGGAAGGGTAAGCGTAACACTAGGAGATAGGGTTAGATTGCAGAAAGCCAGCATATAACTGAAAGAATAAAATTAATGGGGATTAGTAATAATTGGATAATTTGGAATACATGTGTTAGTATCATTGTAACTGGATTAATATATGTCTTTGTTGTATTAGGCTGCCAAGACACTAATTAGACTACTCATAAATTCATGGCTCTGCATATGACGAGTGTTCTGTTAAGCCAAAATAAATTGCTTGTGGTTTAATGCAACGAAGTGGTGGAGTATGAAGGCAATGTAGGCAAAACTTTAAGGAGTTGCTGAAAATTTGGGAGGGAGAGAGAGCAGACAGCGAGCTGTGGGAAGTTTTGATGATGAGGAAGAGTAATCAGAAGAACCCCTTTTAAATGCCCTTGGCCAAAGAGCACAGTCTTCTGCTTCTTCCTAGAGGAGAGGAGCTCTGAATTTATAGAGGAGCCAACAAAGCTCAAAGAGGTGAGAAATGAAACCCTATAGCTCTATAGAGGGGATAAAATGTACAAAGGGAGAATAAAGGTCAAGGGAATCACCACCCTTTCCACCATACAGAAGAGGAAATAAAACCCTGCTGGAGCAGTATTTCTGAAGAAGCTTCTAGGAGATTCACTCTGTCTCATACACACACACACGCATACACAGGTGACCCGGTTTAGTCCTGATTTGAGGGGTGGGGGGAGGCTTTTGTTCTGGAGAACAGGCTTTTTCTCTAAGGCAAAGACTAAAAAGCTGGGCGCCCATTGAAGACACTAAAGTGTCTTGTACTAATAGTAATTGGGGATGCATGTGTGGAGCTACCAAAATACATTTGCATGCAAGCAAGATGGCATCTGGCTTAGCTGCATTAAAAATAGTGTATGGCCAAATGATTTTAGTACCCCAGTGAAGGTAGTTATTCAACCAAAACTATATAAAGTAGAAATAACTTTGATAGAGTATCAGGGGAAGAAAGAGCCCTCTCAAATTCAGAGTATTTTATATGAGAAGATGTTCTCAGACTTTTACCATTTCAAGTGTGAGACCTGTATCGAATATGCTGCAACTACACAGCCTGTATGAGGAATGTAAAACCACATGATCCTGGGTGGGATTTAAATTGTAGAGGCAGGACCTAAATACAATTTTGAGTGCATATCACACCAGAAGTTCTGAATTTAATCAGTATAAAGAGCCGTGTCTATAATCCTGTTACTTGCTTCCCCCCCACCCCTTTCTGTGATTTCCTTTATGAAGCTGGCATATTCAATAACAGATTTGTTTCACTGAGTTCCTTCAGATTTTCTTAGCAATTTTGTTTTAATGTACTGAAAGACAATACATAAAACTAGCCACTGATTCAATTGCTACTCTTTCTGTCAGAGGTGAGCTGTTTACTCTGAATTCTTATTAACATTTATGTCCAAGGGAGTTTGCAGTGAGCTTCAGTGAGACGAAGATCCAGCTGTAAATGTCATACTTTGTGTAAAAATGCTGTTACTATTCTGATCAAGTCAGTGGCCTCTTCTCCATACACTCAGATGTAGTTTCTATTAAGCAAAAGAAAATTGTTTAGTTAAAATAACCTGCATATAATTATTATCTGATGTTTTATACATACTTTAATTGATCACTCATGACCTTGAATTCTTCTAATTCTTCTTGCAACCGTCATCTACTTTTGTGGCCTCTTACCAGTTGTTAGTGGCCTTCTGCTTGTGATACCAATTGGAATTTATGGTTTTAGGTGGGTCTGAAATTCAATCCAATTCAATATATATTGATAAGCCGTACACTGTAAAGAGGAAATCAAAGAACTGAAGAATTCTCCACTCAGCAAGGATGTATTACCAAAGCCATTGTTAATGTTTTATGCAAGAAGATCACTTGGGCAAAAGGTAATTGATATAAATAAGGTTCTTTTTGACTTAGAATATACCTACTGAAGAATGAAAGGGGCTTGTATGGATTGCTGTTGATATAGTAAGCACAAAAAATACTGCCACAAATAAGTCGACAGCACTTTTTTGTTTGTTTGCTTGCTTCTAGCATTCCTCATTCTATTTAATTTTCTTTCTTCTCCTTTGAAAGAAAACTATTCTGGTTTTGGTTCTATAAATTAAGGAACTGCTTTAGTCTTCTATTGCAATATTTAAAAATGATAATGCAGTGATATGTTTACCTGTATTATCATTGTGATGGAAATAGAAAGGAAGGTGGTTTTCAGAAGCTCAGATGTGGTTTTGGCCCCGACGATACTACTGTTAACTATGCCAAGAGAAAAATGGCATCAAGAAAGAGGAATCTGCATTAAAAATGAAGTACTGTAATACTATTTTTAAGGAACTGTAGAACTCTGGAAACAATCTGGGTTACTAAATAGTTCAAGAAGACCTACCCAGAGACTCCAACCATGTATAGTTTGGACTTCTTCAAAGAGCAAAACAGAGTGAAAATCAGTTCTATGCTCCTACAAAGAAGAATGAGAAAAGAGGCTCCAATTCAGGTAGTAATATACAGCAATAAAAGAGTGATCACATTTTCTTTGGAACTGAAATTTTTTGTCTGTCATATATAAGACTTCAGTGTGTGTCATTTGTTACTTAGAGACAGCAGTCAGTTACAGCAGAATTCCCCTATGGAAAAAAAACATGGTAAAGAAAAAAAAAAAATTTTTTTTTTTTAAGATACATGCAGTCACAAAAAAGTTTCTGATTTAATCTATGATGACAAATTTAAATGTGATTCTAAAATTCCAAGGGAGGGCTGAGGAAATAACATTGCAATGCAAGGAGAGCTAAAGAAGAATAATGAAGAAATCTTCTTAGAAAAGTGCCATTGTCTTCTCAAGTGTCAGTGGGCAAACCACTTATTATCTCTATTTCCCTATTTTCCCTCTGTACAATTAGGCTTATTTTTTTATTAGAGGAGTGTTATTGGGATAAATAAACTAGGAATTTTGAGGAATAAAACTAACTTCAGAACATAGTTAATGGAATTAGGTGAAGACACTTGTTACATTAACTGGTACAGAAATTAATCTGCTCTGAGCCAGTGCCTGCGATTTTACATTTGTGGGAGAATAGGAAAAAAATCAATAGTAGATTATGTAAAGTGAAAAGACATTAGCTTAGGCTGTTCAACATTTAAGAGTAACAAAATAATCTTAAATAGGATGAATTACTGGGTAAAGTCATATGATGCATTCAAAAGTGAAGGAACAGTCTATTTATTTTGGGTATGTATCCTATATATGTACCTAACCTGAAAAGGGAAGTTTTGCAAGGTGAGAAAGGCTTTTTAGTTTTAATAGCCATGATATATGAGTCCATAGTTCCACAATGAGAGCAATTTGGTAACAGCATGTGATTAAGAAACTTCCACAGCCATCCTGTATGTGCTACCCCTTGGCTTGTGCCAAAGGAATTTTGTTTGCATTGCTGTAGACCACATCCCTGAACAAATCAATGTTAAAAATTACGTAGGAAAGGGGAATGAGCTGCTAGGGGAGCAGATAGAACAGAGAATCTCTAAAGCCAGTATTGCTAGTAAATCCCTCATAAACTGAAACTTGAGACAAATTATTTGAGTATGTCCCAGGAAATGGAAGATTTGAAATGCTGTAAATAAAAAACAAACAGCCAACCCAAAATATCCCCTAATACTCCATCACTCCTTGAATTTACCAACTCTGAGTACACAAGCAGTAATATAATTAGTATGGTTCAAAAATATGGTGCAGAAATAGAGAACAGGTGTTAGGACCTTATGCCTACACAATACGTGTTTCAAGGAGAGTAATTTTTGTCTGGTCTCCTGAGCTGAATGCTCCAGCAGTTGGAGAGCACCTTTCAATTTATTTCCAGCCAACACATCATCATCCTGGATGAATACCAAAAGCAGTTTAAGCACTCTGAGACCACTCCACAGTGCCGACCCAAGCGTGGTAAGTCAGAAGATTCACTTCAGAAGTGAATCCAAACTAAAACTCTAATGTAGATCTTTTTTTCTTCCAGCTCTCCTGAGAAAGTATCAAAAGATCTTGCAATTTGCTTAGGGCTTTCCTCTAAGGTAGGAAGGAAGATCCGCAAGAACAATTCAGTGAGGTGAACAGCACACCAGCGAGAACAGTTCATGCTCAATAGCATCTGTGCAAAAACCTTTGATAAATATAAAATAAATATTAGTAAACCCCTAAGCTTGTCTGAAACTGAATGATGACCTAAAAGCCAGATTTTTGCTCTCCTCTTCACTAGAAAGAGAATTCCAGAGGAGAGACGGCTGCCTTCTGTCCTCTCACCATCACAGCCTTTGAACATAAGCTATCTCCAGGTTTGCAGTATTTCACAGGAAGAGTGAGATGGACTGATTCTGTGACTTATGGGTTATAAACATTGGGCAATTTAATGAAAATGCTGGAGACCACGTCAATGGGTTGGGCTATGACTTTTAACCATGCAATAGAAAAAGATTTTGAACAATCTTGCTACTCTGTTCTGTATTATCTGCAACTTGTGTTTTCTTATATACAAGAAAATACTGAACAAAACAGGTATCATCACTCTGAAGAAATGGTAAGTCACCTCCTAAAGAACTATGTCTGTAAAACTCCTTCTCCATACATCTATGATGTAGCTATAGGGTACTGATTAGGCAACATATCTGTCCAGATTAATTTAGCAGGAATTAACATGAAGCATACATTTATTTCTAGTGAGTCAGTCATCTGGGCTTTTAAGAATCTATTCGTGCAACGCAGTAATTCATTAACACTTTTCCTGTCACTGGGATTTTCCTAATTTATTTGTGTAACTGCCAACATCAAAGATTACTCCTGAAATAAAAGATCATCCCATTTCATGGCAGAAAGAATTAAAACATCAAAGTTTGCTAGCAGTTCAGTAAATTTGTACGTTAATATTTTGTGCCTGACAGAAATGCCTCACTAGGTCAGAATACTGAAGCTTTTCCAGAAAGGAACAGTTTGCCTTACAGAAATATAGAATAATTAGTGCTTTCATAATTAATCTATTAGGTAAATATTTTACCCAAAAGAGTTGATGCCAACCTATGCCAAGTGATTTGATATGCTCAAAAAACATTTGTTTAGTTTTAAACTGAGGAAAACTATGAAATACTGAGTAAATCTTTGATCTCAAAAGTGTATTCCTCATAGCGTAACAGAGGCCTCAGAGTGTCCTTAAAGAAAGTTCAAGACACAACATTGAGACAGTCTTCTTATAGAAAGGTCAAATGCTTTTGTTAAAAAAAAACAAAACCAAAACCCCCCACTTTTCCTTTAATGTAAAGACATCTAGCATAGTCAAGCATGTTTTGTATCACAGAATAAGAGCTCAACCCTAGTTCCAACACAAATAGTATTGTAACCTGGTTCATGAGGTTTTGCCTGGCCTGTATTTCAGGGCTATTTAAATTCAAGAGCTTCAAAGAAAACTACAACTAAAATTGTTAAGTTTTGTTTCCCTAACATACTTCTTTGTATTTGAAGCTGTTCTCATTTGTCAAAGGATCCAGCTTTTGCCTCACCGAGATCACTAAGAAGTAAAAAGTAAAATCTGAAGCCAATGATCGGCTGCTGCTCACTTCACTTTAAAATGTTTGGGGGAATCTGGTATTTTCCTTCAATATTGGAATTCAATAATATTAGACCATTCTACTAAAATTCATCAAGCTAGTCCACTATGATGAGGCTTTGAAATGGGCCAAATATTTAAAAGTAGTCTCTAATTTGCAAGCCCAGCTTTGTGTGTACCATTGATAGTATCTCTGTTTGAATGTGCAAATTGTGTTTTGAATTGTGAAGTCATGTCTAATTTGTGCTATTAGTATTTTGAGTAAGTGCTACCGTTGTTTTTAAAAAACCTTCCAGGAGCTGTGTTTGGAAACTCAGTGTAGGTATAATATTATAGGTAATGCATTTTGCATTAACATTTCTTATGATTTCTGTATTATTTATCTTGAAATAGACATTTCATGGTAAAAAAAGTATGAAAAGACTGCACCTCCTTTGAAATTCCAGTGTTATTTTTGAAAAATACTTTTGGACCTCTGTGTTCACTTGCTGACATTATCACAGTTCAGTGTCAATTACAATTTAGATATAAAATGTAACGACCAGTCATCATTATCCCATTTTCCGCATTCTGCCTCACCTGAAATAGTGTATTAATTTGAATAAACTGAAAATAATGTGTCTTACAGAAATTTACAAAGAGGCCACTAAATTATGCAGGATCAAAACAATCTGGATATTATAAGAAACCCCACCGTGATTGGTTATTGTATTAGCTAGCATAGCTGAATAATCACCCTAAGCAAGCTTGCTTTTCTTATTTAGGCAGGTATTGTGTATGGAGATACCACCCCATCTAGCTCCCATTGCCTGGCCAGGGGAGTTGACAGAGAGAATTGCAGCCCCCCCAAGGACTTTCTCCTCTCCATCCTTGGGGAATGCATGGCACCTTGACATATGCAGGTAGAATCATAACTATAATTTTAGCTATGAGTAAAACTGGCACTAAAAAAGAGAATGTATGTGCAATCTCTGAGCCTTGCAATCTTTCACTGTGGCAGAATACCTTTTAAAAAACACTGTCATTTTTGTAAGGGAGAAAGGAAGTGGAAAACACCAGGGATTTGGGTTGGGCTTTTTTTTCCTTTTTACATGGGATGTTGCTTCTGCTACTGCTAGTAATACTTCATCTTTTTGGCAGCATAATAACACTTTTTCAGTGTTTTTACAAGCAGAAATGCTTAATGATGAACAAGAATTTTAGGCCTTTATATCTGCAGACTTCCAGTCATCTTAAATCTATCTCATTCGTCGATTTAGAAATAGTTAAAATCTTGTAAAAGCAGTCATCCAACTAAAAACCATTTCTGTTTTTCTCTACTTTCAACCTGCTCTCCAGTGTAGCAATATATATTTTTGTGTGTGAGAAGATTTGCAGGGAGTTTACTTTTCCCCTTTGGTACACAGAGGCTCATGTAAACAGCATCTGTAATATCTGACCTTCTGTGCACAGATTCCCCAGTGCGCCCTGAATAAACCACAAAATCCAACCCCTTTGTATTTAGATCCCTCAAAGTGCAGGGATATGCTGTAAGTCAATCGAGATCAAAATATTTAAATAAATTCTGATTATTTGAAAATTAAATAAAAGAAGTAAAATCCATGGATTTTCTTGCACTTTCAGAATTTGTAATGTGTTTCAGAAAGGTCTGCTGAAAATGGATTTTTTCATTGTAGAAAGCAGTAACTGCAATATAGTCTCAAAGCACATATTTCACTTGCCCATCGCCTTCCTGAACTTCAAACTCTGAGGAACAGTTTCCTAGACCTAATCTCTTCCCACAGGCTTGTTCTGTCTCTTTAAACATAAATTAACCAATTTTTAGAGCACTGTGAGAAAGAAGAGTGAAATATGTTTCTGTCACACTAAAAAACAAAGCAAAACAAACAAAGAAAACCACTTGCAATTTTTTCTAACAGAACCACATCCACCACTGCTGGTCTCAAGTGCTGCAACTTGGCATGGAAAGACCTCTTGCTGTGGAAAAGTGCCTCTGCATGTTCTACCAAACATTTGCTTTGAGCTGATCAAATTGTGAGAGTTCACGAATCATTTACTGGGTAGGTACAACGTGTTTACTTCATACATTTTTGCTAAGTTTGTAGTATATGAAGGTTATCTCCTGTGCTGCATAATGAAATGTATTCTGCAGATGCACAGATCTGAGGAAAAGCTTCAGCAGGAGTCCTGCTGTTGGTAGCACTCGTCAAAGAAAATCCATCGACTGCAATGCAGACTGTGAGGTCTGCCGCAGCTGAGTCAAAAGCTCCCTTTTCTCTTCTTCCCGGGAAGCGTCAAAACTTGCTGAGCTGTTCTGCTCCCTTCCCCTCTTGTGTAATTTGGGAGTCCCACGGATGAGAACTGTTCTTGCAGCCCTTTGTTCAGTGGAAATAATTTCCCTCCTTATGGTGTGGGGGCCCCTCTGTTACATTAAGATATTGACCTGAAGTCTCTGGCTAAGCGTAGCCTTCCTTCAAAGCTACTTGTATTCTGCGATACCAAGTGTGGTCCTGAGACAATATTCAAAATATATTGTAGTGATACCCGATACAAAGGCAGGGGCAGAAAATAACGTAGATAACACAGCACTAATGAGAGTTTTTCATTAATAAGGGTTTCCTCTCAGTAGTTTTATTTGGCAAGATTTCTGTCTCAAACCTTTTCATTCTTTGATGTTTCTTGACTGGAATTAATTTTTCATGTGCAACTGGTGGTGTGTTGTAAGACAGGTGAAATATTTCAGAAAAAACATAGAAAAATTTCAAGTAGCTCTTTGAATGTGTGACTTGTTCAAACTGCTTTAGACGTGCTCTCATTACTCTTTCAAGTAGTTTTTAACGAATGAGGTCTGGCATGAATGGGAACATACGTGAACATATGAAGTGTATTAGGTAAGTGGAAGACCTTAAATGTGGAAGCCATTGACCACTTCTGTGCTGAATACTCAATGAAAATTTCTGCGTGTCGGTTTTGAATAGTATGCTGATACTTACTAAATTCTACAACGTTTCATTATTCTAATTTTGGAAGTCCCATTAGAGGCAATGCTTACAGTAAGGGAATGAGTACCTCTGTCGTTAAAAATGTAGGAGGAGTTTAATTTTATCTTCTGTAATCAGAGTTACAAACTCTTATTTAGCTCTAAGTACAGCGACTTTCCACAATGTAAATTTGACCAATCTGGATATTAAGATTTTTTTTTTAATTATTTGTATTATGGTAGTGTATAGAAGCTTCCAATCCTATACATAGACATGTTTTAATACATATCATAAGGGAAAATGCTGGTCTTGAAACTTAAAGAAAAGGCAGACAGACCTGGGAGGAAAAGTCTTGGCAAACAGAACTTTCGGTAAGCTCTTAATTGACTTAGGATAAGAAGTCCATTTATAGTGAAAGGCTTATGCATTTTTGGAAATTACACACGTGGCAATTTCCCTAAGGTTAAACAGAGGGATAAAAAAAGTTGTGAAGTGTACCCAAGCCTTGCAACAGACATTAAAATGATAATTTGACTGGAAAACTATTCATATAGTTCACATATCTGAAAAATCACTGTAAGGAAGCCAGCTGTCCTTAGTGCATTACAGGCACAACATTAGCTAAAGTTAAAGGGGTGCTATCCTTATCTCCTTTTTTCTTGTCCACACGACCGATAAAAGTTGCAAAGATCTTGTGCAGAAGCTACAAGACTATTCCCAGATAATCCTTCAACATAAACTTATCTGGGCTTATGGCAGCTTTGTACACCTGGAGTGGGAATAGAAAAAGCAGCCTTTATAGTCCTGACCTATAATCCAACCCTGTAGCAAACAAAGATGACTGCCTGCCAGTTAGTAACATGTTTGGGGCTCTTTGCAGTCCTTTTTTCCTGCTGGAGAGCAAACCAACAATCCACGGGTTCTGCATTTTCTTAGTATTGCTGCTTCTATCTCAACACACATAACATGCAATTATATGAATCAGTTATCAAACGGAAGTGATTGCAAGCACTAACCTTTTCAGGCATCTGTGCTGATGTGCTGAGGGCTGGGTCCCAGAGGAAACTGTCTGCAAAATTAGCTCTAACATGTTTAAGGCAAAGGTGAAACTCTTAATCCTGGAGGCATCAGCTCCTCCCTATGTAAAATACATCAGAATTCTAACGAAATAATTTCTTAACAGATTAAGTAGTGTCTGTAACTTGTAAAATGGTAAAGCCTACTGTAACTGAATATTTGAATAGATAAGGAGAATATTATGATCTGAAACTAATAAATTTTATGTAAGGAAATTATTTAAGTACAGTATTAGTTTTTTAAAAAACATAACAAGTTCAAATATTTCAGTGTTTCATGTAAAGAAACATTTTCATGTAGAGATAATCATCATGAACAGAGGAAATAGAGAGGCAGAAACAATAAACAAATGACCAAAATAACCTAAAAAGAGTAATAATAAAGCACCATCAATGTGAATTCACTTTAAGTGTCTCAGCAATGGGATGCCTTTACTCATGCTGGGATAGGTGCCATGCAAGAGATTATTTCTCTTTGTCACAGTGGCTCACACTCACAGCTGGGGAAGCTATAGTAATGTTCCGAATACTACAAGGTTTAAGATAAGAAAAAAAAAAATGAGAAAAGTGAGATTAGCACTGTGAAAAACCTGCATTTTTTAGTTTTATAACGGTGATGCAGCAATATGAAGCAGGAAATCCCCAGAGAATATGCCAAGAAGAGGAAAACAGAATGAATTAGGAAAGAAAGATGAGATGTAGTTACTGCAGCTCTGTGACCAGACTGTGTTTGTAATCCCATGAAAGCAAATAGGCTCCTAGGTGACCTTTGGGGAAAACAGGTGATGGAAATCACAAACAGCAGACTGGGAAGTGTAAAGACTTCATGAATACTGAGATTATAAATTAATTCTTTTGCTGATACTTTGGACACAATTAGGAAACGAAAAATATTTTTCACATGAACTCAAGAACTCTTAAATACAATGAAAAAATGCACCCATCAGAGAGTACATTAACATTCTTTATTTTTAAATGTGACTACTTTTTATGACTATTCTTATGACTGCAACAGACCCATCAGTCATTGAATTTAGTTCCTCTCTGCCATAGTTGATACAGTAAATAGAATGACATAGGCAGTTTAAAACAGTAAGTCTGAACATGACAACAAGCTTGATAGGCTGGAAAGAAATACACAAGCACTATCTCCCAGTTCCTTTCAAAATGTTTAGCTATTCTCTACCTTCCCTGTCCACCAGCTTGCTCTAATCTCTTGTTGGTCCTTGTCCTGGAAAAAAATTGTCACAAAGTTAGTTTTCAGTATCAGACTAGAACCACCGAGTAGTAAAATACAAGTTCTACTTAGTTCAAATATGTGTTAGACCAAAAAGAGAAGAAACAGAGTGAAAGTTTATAGTCCATGATTTACAGATTGTCAGGCTATGCAATTTCATGGCACCTTTTAATGTTATGTTCCACCGGAACTACTAAGAGATGCAAATTTCAACACCAGTGTGAAAAGTTTGAAGGTTCAAAGGATGTTTAATATTCAAAGGTGAGTATAACCTGATGTGAATGTTTCACCTGATGGTTTTGACTATGCTCATGGTTTTATGGTATCTCTTATCAGTCAAAAGAATTTTAAAATGCAGGGATGCATATTTTTTTTAAATGTAACTGAAATGTTGTTCTCTAAATTGATTAATTTGCTGAGGATTATGTACAACTAAGCAGTTTGGGGTGCTCAGGATTTCTAGTTTTAGACCATTGACTCTTTCACAATAGGACTTGCCTTTAACAAAACTTTTCCTTTGTTCATCAGTGTGCATGGGAATGCCAAATCTTCTAAGTAACTCCCTAGGAAGTTATTTTTGGATGTAATTCTTATATGTGTGATATACACACATCTCCGCTGTAGAGCAAGTAACCTCACTGCAAGGGGTTTATGAATTATTTTGACATCACTGCAGCACAGTTTCATCCTGCTTCAACCATCTAGAAGCTTGGTATCTACTCCAGGCCTATCTAAGTCTTCTCGATAGTCAAAGGAGAAAAAGACACAGTAAGTGCCAAAGGTATGAAACTCATTAGAAGTTGACATGTTTGCCTGGTGTTGGCAGAGACTGTAGGAGGTTGCTCTGAGATAGCTAAAGGTCAGTTGGACAGACCATTGAGATCTGCCTTCTCTGATAGCGGATTGAGCTGGGGGAAAACACAGGTCACAACCAGAATTTCTTAGAACCCCCTTTAGTCATTAAGCTGTTATTAATAAAATCAAGCTGCTCTTGTTAGTAGCAGGCAGCTGCTCACACAGTATGTGCACTTCTTCACCCACACGCTTCAGTGGCACACTCGCACACTCACTTGGTTACCCACCGGTGCGCGGCAGGGAGAACAGTCTCCGCTGTTTGCTCAGAAGCACAGAGTTAAGTTATTCCACAGCAGATAGCAGAAAATAGCCATAGTAATGCAAAATCACCTCTCAATCATAGAGATACCTCTCATGAAAGAAAGATGGAAGCCTACACTTTTCTATTCATGTATGCACTGTGTATGTGTACTACCATCTATTTATTATCAAGACAAATGCCTGATCACAGCTACATGTATGACAGTATCTTTCACAGTCAACATTATATAAATAGCATACAAGATGAATGATCCAGGAACCATAGTCTGTATCAGCTGGCCCAAACTCATTTTTCCTCCAAAGGAGTAAGAGTACTTTGGAAGGGTTATAGTGTGAATGCAGGGTCCTGAGCACCAAGATTTTCCCTGTGCGTCTGCTTTCCACTTGCTGATAGGGACACAACCATTGTGCTGTGCTGAAAACCATTCTCTTTTGCAAAATATTTACATTCTTAACAATCTAATCATGATTTATTTCCTGTCATTATCAAAGTTGGAATCCATGTCTAGTAGACATCAGCATTACATACTGGCCTGCCTGTTCAACAGCTGCTTTTTCAGGTCCCTAAAACAAACTAATGTGAGATAATGGGAATAACAATCCAGAAGCATGGTGTAATTACTTCTTCAGCATAAAGAAACGTATGCAAAACTTGCAGCATAGATCTGACATTTCTTGAATGCATTTTCACAGTTTAAGGTTCTGGTATTTCCTCTTTGTCGTGGGCTTTAGCATGATCTCACTAACTTATTTGCTATGGGATTGTCTTCCCTCTTTCTATTTTTAGGCTTTAAATTTCTTTCATTTAATTTACTTTCATTTAGTTTGTTCTCTTAAATTGCATTTTTGTTTTCTCCATGCATGTTTTTGTTTCTGTCTTTATGAGCTTTTGTGATGGGCGAGTTAGAATACATTTGACTAATGTTACACAACTTACCTAAGCTACATCCAAGTGATTCGTATGGACTTTTGCAGTTGATGCAAAGATGGAAAGAAAGTAATTTCTAAGGTAGAGTTCATCTCTTCTTAAAATTGGCATTTAGAAGAAGTCAAATGAATTGTATTTTTAAGATTAGCTATTTCTCTGACACTGACTGCTTGACTAACCTGGGAAACCACCTCTGAGGTCCAGCCTAAAATTAGATGAGATATCCAACCCTGGAAAAATTCCGGAACAAATTCTGTGAAGAAGTGCTGTAGATGCTGATGCATCTAAAATCATTCTTGGTGATCAGAAGTTCCCTTGATTGCAGCTGCTGCCATCTTTATGCAGCCTGCTGGTGTTCTGGGCGGTGCTGCTTCCTCTCTCCAGAAAACTTGCACTTTACTTCTTTGTATGCTGTTCCAGTCTGAACGTTTTAACAATCTTCCTTACAGCAGTTCTATTTAAAGGCAGGACGCTGAAACGGTATTTTATTCCACATCTACTGTATTAATTGTCTCTTGCTGAAAAGGCTAAGCTGTTAGTATTTTGTGCACTTACTGGAGTAAATGGCTGTGTGGGAGCCTGATTTTCTGTTCTGCAGCTTACTCCTCCTTTTTGCCTTGCCAGAACATGCAAACCGAGCCGAGTGAATTGCTCCGGCTTCTAATTCACTATGGTATAGTGAACTTACATCAACCTCTTCTAATGTCACTCTCTTAGTCTTAGGCTACTGAGGCCCATTAACATCTGATCCCAAGTGGGGCCTAAGGATTCATCAAAACTGGATGTTTAACTCAACACAAAAATCTGTTTTAAATATTTGAAATGCTTCCTACCTTTTCCTGCTTTATGAAATGAAAGTAGGATCTTTCAAAGGCTTTGTTCTTGTTAGGAATGCAATGATCTGCAAACTTCTGTGGCACAGTCTGATAACTTGTTCTTCCTGACTTAATTGAGGGTAGTTAAATGTCTCAGAGCCAGCAATTTATTTTAAAAAATATATTTATGCTATTGGGTTTTGTGACTCCTCTCACCTTCATGAAGAGATCAGTGGGGGTTTTTTTCAGGTCTTTATTTCACCTGCATTCCCACTACTGTATTTGAATCCAAATTGCTTCCACATTGTAATTGCTTTTTCTTCTGTGCCAGCATTTCAGAATGCTTTCTTCTGTTTCTGCGCTTTCCACTTTTGCTCTACTATCACAGTTAGTGAGGTTTTTTGAGGTGTTTATGAATGAAAAACGACTGTAATGTACAAACAGTTAAGTTACCAACATGGGTAACAAGCTTTTAAAATGGAGAGATAAGATTGGTGGACCATGTCTTTGCATATCACATCTTGTGTAAACCAGGAAACTCATTTTAAGAGGCCACTCAAACACTTTGGCTATATATTGCCTCCTCAGGTGCCTGAAGCTGCTGAAGCTTACTTTTCAAAAATCCATTATCCTTATTTTCTATGCACTATTAAACAAAAATACTGATTGTTACATATCTATCCATTATAAATACTTGAGGGATTATTTCTTCAGCACAATGAAATGAAAATACTTTAATTTGGGAAAATACAGTAGCTCTGTGCTTTAAGCAGCTCCAAAAATATTAAGCCATTTTACTTAACTCCAGAGGGACAATGTTCTCAGCTCACTAATGGTCTTATATTCCTTTACCAGAAAATTAAAGTTGTAAGTATTGGTAAGCCTATTGCTGTTCCTGTTATTGCTTTATGCTTGTGTTGGAAATAATTAATTGGCTAAAGTACAATTAAAATCTTATCTTTAAGAATCTGAGCATGATATGTGGGGTATGTACTTACAATGCTATAAAATAAATGCTCTGCAGAATTACTGTGCTTTACTTTGCTTTGCTTTAGAGTTGTGTTCCTCTGGTTTCTAATCAACATATATAGATTTTTTAAATAAATCAGTAGAATGCTTTCAAGCCCTATTTCAAATTTTCTTACATTTAATTATTGGCTGTGTGTATTACAATCCCTATAAGCTTGAAGAACCACAGTAGTTCAGATGACATCTGAAATCTGCTATACTTCTGACAACGCCCTTTATAGATCCTCTGGCTATATCTATACTAGCAAATTAAATGTGCCAAGTACAATTCTCTGGCACTGAGGCTGTTAGCAAGCAACAATTAAAAGTTTAGCCTCAAAACTGGGAGGGGGGATGGTGGAGGCACACTTCTTTCAAATACTCATGAATTCTTTGGGAGATCTGTTACTTGACCTGGACCAAAAATATACCAAAGTCTGGTAGCTGGTTGTCTACTGACTCTATGCAGAGGACCAATGACCTGCAATACTTTCTGACGCTGGTATAGATGTGACCTCTGAATCCCAAATCAGGAATTAGTTCTGCTGCAAGTATGTTGGGCTCTCTCCTGGCTTTGAGGAAGTATCCACATCAGTCTCTTCGTTTCTGTTTAACCTCCTGCTTAGGAGGACTACCACTTGGCTGTGCAACATAGAAATGATTTTGCTGTGGCTGAATCTGGTATTTTCAGAGATTTTACATATCTTTCCAGAACTCCTCTGATACTTGCTAATAAGAGACCACTTTGACAGCTATAAGCTTTCTGAAGAAGCTATAGATGGCAGGATAGCATCTGCTTTCAGAAATCCCTGCTATATGCAACAGTTGTATACACATGCAATACTAGTTTAGCAGAAGGTGTGAGCTCAGATGTTTCAATGTCTCATATAGTCACATGCTAAGAATTAAGTCAGAAGTATTAAAAGCTCTCAAAATAGGGATTTAAATTGAAAGAGTGAAATAATTCTCATCACAATGAGGCATGTATCACTGAAACTGTGGCTCCAGCAGTTTTTGGGTGGCGGGGATTCTAACTAGGCAGTGCAATCCACTTCTGTCAGTGCCATTCGCTTCTGTCAGTGTATACATCTTGTCCTGGTGTGTCATGGTGCTGAACTCAGTGCTGACATGTGCCATCCACGCTTCGCAAGGGGGAAAACCAAAATATAGTAAGATTTTATTGAGGGTTAGGAAGTTCCCATGGGGATGGACCCCACTGCTGTCCAGATAAGAACTGCTTCTGCATTTGAGTGAGTTTCTAAAAAAACAGTCACTGAGGTTCCCGTGAAATACAACATTTTCTAGTGACATAGACAGCTAACCTCTACTTAGGAAACAAAATAAACGGTACTCTTAGGCTACCTTTTTTATTCCTGATGTCACATCAGTATTATTAGTGATAATGAGTTCTGGAAGTAGGGGAAAGTACTGAGGAAAACCTGTGGGAATCGCTCACATTACAACTTATTTTACCACTTCAAGCACACTGTCATTGGATATGTCTGTCTAACAGCTGAGGTCAGCTTACTTCTTAAAATGCCAGTGCTCTACCTGTGGCATAAAAATATTCGTATTTTTAGATTCATCCACTACAACTAATGTTAAGTAGCAGTTTCTCCTGAAGACCAGCTATAGAATAAGCATCTAGTCTGAAACTACCCTAACTCCAAGAAACCCTAGAGGAATGAGTCTGAACACACTCTTTGGGGACTGCTTCTCTCTAACATGCATGAGTCCTCTGACAGGCTAAAAGCTCTGCTGTGGTAATGTCAGTGCAATTCTTTAAACACCAAATTTGAAATATATGTGTATCTTTTAATACATTGTATATATATGTATATTTCAAATATACTTGGTATATATACTTGAAAAATATACATGTATTTCAAATTCAGTGAATATACTGAATATTCCAAATACATATATATATATTTCTAGTTTTTTTTATTTCTCACATAAGTAGCAACATTTATTTATTCAGCTTCTTGTCTAATAGGTGTGTATTTCTTAAACAGACCCAACAGCTGGTCTCTTGAGAAGAGAAACACTGTGATTAATGCTATTTATAGAGAAATACTAAACAGCAACTCCTTTCAGTTAATGCCCTTGGCTAATTTTTGCAAGCATCTCTGTTTCCAGTAATGGGATTTTCTTTAGAAGAGCAATGTGAAGCAGCAAATTTTTGAACTATAGAGCTCACAGCTGAACACTTAAACCTGAAGAAGCAACTCAGAAATATGGGTGTAAGGAGGTTCCTACCTACTGCTAGTTCTCTAAAAGTGAAGCACAAAATAGCTATGAACACTTATTTTAAGCAGCAGAAATACAAAAAAGCAGCAAATATTTAGAAAGAAATAGAAAAACTTCTCAACAGAAGTTGAAAAGAATGCTTTATTCTCGATGAGTGATTTGTAATCTTACTGCCTCCAAGCCTGAGACCCCATGTCTGTTGTTCCACGTACTGCTTCCTCACTTCTCCTATGTTAGTCCATGTGCTTTGCCCCTTCTTTTCCTTGCCTGCAGACCACTGTCATTGCCATCCCACTCTCTGCCTAGCTTACACCTCTATTCACATCACTGTTGTGTGTCAAGCTGCCACATTAAATTCAGACTGGTAGCATGACTTTTGTACAAAATGCTTTTATGGTTTAGCTGTGTTTTCCCTGGAAAGTTTTTTTTTAATTGTTCTAAATTGTTGCAATGTAGTAAGCCAAATACAACTGAAGGAGATGAAATGAAATTTTACATCACGTTGTAAGACTGACATTCTCATGTTCATAAAAGAAAGTTTGATAAGTGGTTTTGGTCACTATTTTAAAAGCAAACGTGATTTTATTCTATTTCACTATAATATAATCCATCAATGTATGCTATACATGCCAATATTCCTTACTTTTGGTGACAGTTTTTAGAGATAAATAACTTTGTATCTCATTTCTTATGGAGTCCTTTTCATCATGAAAAGAAAACACACGCAAAATGACTACAGTACCTCAGTTGAAGCATGGATTAATTAGCTGCATCACTGCTTTGTGAAGGAGTAGGACTGAGCAAAACCGAAGTCTGAATAAAAAAATCCTGAACAAATCAGGTTGCATAACAATCCTGTATTAAGCAAAGCAGTCATCTAAGTTTCTTCTTAGAGCAGAACAGCATCTCATATTCCAAAAAAACTGCCGGGGACAGGTCAGAAAGCACAACAGGCTTCATCCACTACATTTGGTCCCAGGTTCACGGTAAGAAATGAAGACAGTCAGGGACAACTTCTCCTTTTCCACATAATTAATTCAGTGGCAGAATGAAGTGCAAGAAACTACTTACCTGCCTTTTTTTTTTTTTCAGGATCACAGCAGCTTTCATCAGCTCTGGCTTTTCACAAGCTTGTGATTGACTCGCTGACCTGGTAAACTATGCCAAAGTAGTTTTTCTTTCTTACTGAAGGCAACAGTTCCCACATATGTCAGTGGCTGCAATAATCGTTGAATATAGTTTCATGCTCTGGAATTAATTAATTAACAAAAGAAATCTGAACTTGGACCCATTTAACTTCAGATTTGAAGAAGGACTTGGTTCTTAAACCTTATGACATTTCTCTTCTGTGGTAGCCTGTGACCACCATAGTTACCCAACAACCAATTTAATGCCAAATTGCTTAAAATACTAGATTTTTAATTAAAAAATTGCAAAATACATATTCCAGGTTTTTTTACAAAATATTTTCTTTTTTTTCCACCACCCATTTTTAAGAATGTCAGAGGTTAGATGTGGAAACAGTTACCTTTCTGAAAATATAGGCTAAGAGTAGAAAAAAAATATCAAAGTTGCATTGTGTCTACAGAGACAATTGCTTTAATGTAAGCATCTATGAGACCACACTGCATATATTGGTGCCATTTTTCCCGTGATCATTCAGTATAATAATTTTTTTCCAGTTTATATACATTTTTAATAGATTTATTTTGATCCGTATGTGTCTTCTTGAGTACTGTGGTGATAAGATGATGGAGGGTTGCTAAGGGCCAGTAATAACAAAGGAACCAAAAGGTCTGGGGACATCAAGGCTTGACCTTGTCTCCTCCTTTCAGGTCCCTTGAGATGCTCAGTGAAACCCCTGCCTTGACCTGCTCAGCTGCCATTAGGATGGCAGCAGTAGAGCTGTGCTGGAAAGAGCTGGGGTGGGAGAGGTCTTCACTCACTTCTAGAGTCTGAAACAGCTGTCTGCATCACAGCCTATTCACACCAAGGGAATGAGCTTCTCATCTAACAGCCTCAGATGCAAACATTTTATAATTTTGTCTAAAGAATGATTATTTCATTGGGCAGCACTGGAGTTGAAGGAGGAGATTCAGGGAATACAGGTGGTGCTATCAATGCCAAGCTGGAGGAGTAAGGAGTTTGGCTGTGTGTCATGGTTTAAGCCCAGCCAGCAACAAAGCACCACGCAGCCGCTCACTCAATCCTCCCCTCTGGGCCCCGGTGGCATGGGGAGGAGAAAATATAAAGAAACGCTCATGGGTTGAGACAAGGACAGGGATCACTCACCACTTAACGGTCACGGGCAAGACAGACTCAACTTGGGGAAAAAACAAAATCCATTTAATTTACTACCAACCAAATCAAAACAAGGATAATGAGAAGTAAAACCAAACCTTAAAACACCTTCCCCCCACCCCTCCCTCCTTTCCGGCTCAACCCCACTCCCGGTTTTCTCCACCCCCTCCCCCCCACCAGTGGCGCAGGGGGACGGGGATGGGGGTTGGGGTCAGTCCCTCACACCGTGTCTCTGCTGCTCCTCCCTCCCCAGGGGCAGGGCTCCTCACTCTGCCCCTGCTCCGGCCTGGGGTCCCTCCCACGGGAGACAGTTC
>JAVKLA010000017.1:9135622-9167098 GCA_034782735.1 Sagittarius serpentarius | reverse complement strand
GGGGGCACCCACCTGCTCTGGCGTGGGGCCCTCCCCGGGCTGCAGGTGGGCACCTGCTCCCCCGCTCCCCTCCCTGGCTGCAGGGGGACAGCCGGCCCTCTCCCCGGGGGCTGCAGGGCCATCCCCTCCTCCGGCCCACCTCCTCCCCACCTTCCTCACTGACCTCAGGGTCTGGGTGGGGGTTTCTCTCACATCCCAATCTCCTCACCTGCTGCAGGTTCACCTTCTTAAATAACATTAGCCCAGGGGCGCTACTGCTGTTGCTCATTGGCTCGGCCTTGGCCAGCGGCAGGTCCGACTTGGAGCCGAGGAAGCTTCTGGCAGCTTCTCACAGAAGCCGCCCCTGCAGCCCCTCCCCTGCTACCAAAACCCCACCACCCAAACCCCAAACCCTGGGCAAGGGTGGCTGCAGTTTACTAAGGCACCCAGTGTTCTTTTCCTCCCAAATCTCTTTCCTTCAGGGGTAATTAGAAAGGGATGAGTAGCCTCAGCATTATATATGAGCCTTGACTGTGCTGTCTGGAGCCCCACAAGCAAGGTTGTACCTCAGCTGGTCAGAGCAGGTAGGAAGACAGTTGTGTCTCTGCGTTCTTCTCCAGTGATTAGAGAGCAGCCGAGAAGTGAGAGGACATACTGATGCCAGTTGAGCCTCACTGTGGGTTTCTCAGATAAATTCATTAGCTGGGACTCATGGGTCTTGAATGATTAGTAGTATAACAACTGGACTGCAACCACTCAGTGGGTGCTAAAACCCATATGGATTAAACAGTCCTTCTGGGCAAAATTTTTGTTCTTACTCTGAGTTCTAAGTAATTTCTTCCTCACACAGAGCTAGATGGGCCCAGGCTAAAAGAAAGTAATTTTCTACTGTTGTTTTCGTGTCTTCACTGACCATGGAAAGTACCTAAAACATGGCACTGTAATGATTCAGATATCTGGGAAGCTCTTATTTGGACCAGCAGGAGACCATGAAGAGTCAAATAAAATAAGCAAAAACATAATATAGCTGCGGAAAATTGGCTATTAAAGGTTATGTACTTAACACTGAAGGAGATCATCTTTGAAAGAGGATTTTGTTCATAATATTTTCTTGTCTTTTATACATTTAGCGCCTGCTGACCTTGTTAGTGTACCTATGCAAACGTATAAGTCTATGTCAAGAATGTACAAAACTAGCTGAGCGTTTATTTACAAGTAGAACTATCTGCAAAAAAAAAAGGAAGAATTTTCTACCAAAACCAGTAATTTCATCAAGATTGTTGTTTGTCTTTCAATCTTATCTGTTTTGGTTTCAATATAAGAGTAAAATAACATTTTATATATATATATACATTTATAAAGTATAACTTCTCATAAATTGCTAGAATCATCATGGTTTAGGCAGGAAAAAATTTTAGAAATCACATCCCTGCAGGATGGAAATCTGTAAGCCAAATCTGCCTGGGAGCACGTTGAAAATAAGACTAATTTTTTTCTTTCTTTCTTTTACCCATATGTTGTTCAGATTTTCATAAAATAGAATTAAACATTTCTGAGTCTTTGATGAGAATAAACATACAGCTGAAAGTTAGGGTACTCCTGTATTCATCTCAATGGTGTTCTAACTCTGAAAAAAAATGGTGGCAGATTCACTGCCAGTATTGTTTATGTATATAGTTTGATTTAGTCAAAACTGCATAATTACTAAATGTCGAGAATCATTTAAAAGCATATTTCAAGTTGATGAAATGGAACATACAAATCTGTTTTAAATGACTGTCATTTAATATTGAATTATTTTGTCTTAAGCTTGATAGGATCCCATTTTCTGTTTTATTTGGGTAGAATAGTTTCAGAAGGTTTGAAATTTCTTAGGTCATCCTAGCCAGAGTTGGTAGTGGTTGTGAACAAAGGGAAGAAGAAATGGCTAGAAATGTGTCACTGAGCAGCTGCTGCAGACAACTATAGAAATCAAGGGCAGAGGACATTAAAGGGACTGCCACAGCCTCTTCTCCTGAAAGAGCAAGCTTTATACAGTCATGGTGCATGTATATAAGTGTTTCCCTACATTTCTTCCTCAGTTTTTTAATACATCGCTCAATTAAAAATAAAAAAAAGTACAGATTTGGCATGGAACAAAGAAAATAAACTGTACTACAGCTGTAACTGAAGGACAGTTAAACATCAGTGATCCAATAGGTTATAATGCCACAACCATGGTGAGTATTTTTGCTAAGTTCAAAGTTAACCAGCAGGCACAACTCTAAAGGAAACCAAACGTTGCTGTTTCCAGTGTTCACAGAACTATATTTCTATTTTAAGAAAAATGGGAGAAAAATAATTGCTTTTGTTGGATCCTGGTGCCACAAATTTGCAGTATGGATCTGTGGCACTAAAGTAAAATCTCTGTGGTTCAGGCTTTCTCTGGCTACATTCTTTAGCTATATTCTCTAGCTACAGCCTTTGATCTATACATGTAGGTCAAATGTCCATACAGAATAACTCAATGTCTTACCACAGATACTGGTCAGCAGCAGATATTTAGGGAAAGGGTATAAAAACTACATGATGTCTAGAGCTCGATAAACCTTCCTGTCTTTGAACAAGTTGTGTTCTAGTGAATTTACAATCCAGAGGTTTCTCTGGACCATCAGACTTCAGAGCATGACTGAGTCCCGTCTTCTATGAATGTCCTGTTCCCTTTAAATGCATATATAATTTTGGGTGATATCCTGTGGCTATGAGTTCTGCAATTTAATCATCTACTACTTGAAAAAACAGTTAAACAAGCAACCAGAATGCCTACTGCAGGTTTTAAGCCTACGGCACGACCTTTTGTTTAAGTGCCACCTGCTTCTTGTGTTACAAAAAATGAGTATTCTCTTCATCTTTTACCTCCTTTATATTTTTATTTTATCTTGGATTTATTTTTTTTTCCAGGTGCAGAGATCTGCTTCACTAGTGGTCTTTCTCTGCATAGAGGCTGCTCTGTAGCACTGACCACTCTTGCTGACATTATCTTCACAGAAGTAGTTTCAGATTTGAGAAGTTAAATAATTTTCATATGTCTAATATTGTCTATGTTAGATACAACCCTAATTCCTGACTGTTGAAGTTCGTGTAGCTCCGGCTACAACTAAGGATGTTTCAAGGAAGGTGTCATCCAACAGTTGTAGCAGAAGTGAGAAAGGAAGGATGGTGGAAATACATGAGTCAAAGGAAATGCTGATGGGCCACCTGCCTCAGAAGAGAAGCAAAGGCAGAGGACCCGAAGTTTCTGCTTGGAAAATATATGCTTTCCAGGCCCATTCAGCTGGATGTAGGTGAGTTGCCACTGAGTACTTACTTCTTCATATAGTCACTTGGCTAAGAGGAAGTTGGAATCCAGGTGTCATTACTGGCCAGTGCCGAAAGGAACACTTCCACTTACTTTCACAAATTTTACCTCATACTACAGAAGACAGACTTTCTACCTGAGGTTACCTTTGCTCACCAACCAAAATAGTTAATAGTTAACTCTTCACAGTTATAATAAGTTTAAACTGTTTTGGTTTATCTTCCAGTTTTTGTCCAGTTTAGTTTCAAATATTATTGCCCACATGATTCCTGTGATTTTGTAACATTTGTACAGTTATTTAAGTCACTGTAATTGGGCAAGGTAATATTATCACTATCAAAGTGTCAGTTATTTTGCATTCAATCCAAAGTGGTGCTGTGTCCCAGAGGAGATCTTCCTACACTTACCAGCTATGCTAGGATTTATAATTCTGGTGCACATCAGAAATACATAACAAATCATATATAAAGCAGCACTAATTAATTAATTGAAAAAGAAAATCTAAATATTTGCAGCACTGACTAGATCTGCACAAGAGCCTTGAACAATGCTTCACTGACTTTAATCTGCATAGCAGCTGGCAGTAGAGCCTCCCCTGTTAACTAAAATTTTATTCGCCATGAAACTTTCATTCTTGTATATCCTAAAAATATGTGTATAAATTAAGTTACTGACGATTTGTTGATAAGCTCATATTAGCTACTGATGATAATTGCAAGACAGTAAAAGAATGAACATATATTGTATTATAGGAAGGGGGAATACAAAATCTGGCTACTATCCCTTTTCGTGCATCCAAATTAAATTTCTGAACAGTTCAATTACAACTTGCTTAGGCATGGCATTAAATCTTCTGCATTCTGCAACATGCCACCAAAATGAGTGACATCTCCAGATCATTAGATTTAATTTAAGACAGAATTTCAGGAGTGTAAAATCTGTGCTACAGCTATAGAAATATCATTATTTATTATAGAGTAACAGGGTATTTATAGTAAGGTCTTCAGGATATGTTAATTAAAATAATATGAATAACCTCTACTGTACTTTTAAACCACTGACAGCTTTACCACAGTAAGTGCCAGGGTGAGGCCCTTACAAAGCTGTAACACATTTTAAAACATGACATAACATTCACATATTTTCCAGAGTAGTCATTTAAATTAAAATTGAATTGTCAGACTGTAGATTTTAGGAAAGCTTACTGAATCACAGACCAAACTTATTCATGATGAAGGAAAAGGACATGGTGTTTCACAAAATCGTAGAATAATTTAGTTTGTAAGGGACCTCTGGAGATATCTAGCACCACCTCCTGCTTGAAGCAGGGTCAGCTAGAGCAGGTTGGTCAGGACCTTGTCCTCTTGAGCTTTGGTTATCTCCAAAGTTGGAGATCCCACAAGACTTCTGGGCCATCTGTGACAATGCTTAGCCACACGGTGGGGAGAAAAAGTCTAGTCAAAATTTCCCTTCTTGCAACTTGTGTCCATAGCCCGCTGTCAGATTGCTACAAACTTCCAAGAAGTACCTGCCTCTTTGCTCTGTATCCTCCCATTAGATAGATGAAGACCACAGTGAGATACCACTGACTGCATATTTATTTATTTATTGTTATATTGCAATAACTGCAACTTCCTTAGATTTTTTTTTTGTATTTGTAAAGTAGCTCCTTGGCCTTTGTCTCAGCCCCAGATACTATGGAATTTGCTGTTCAGACATTACCCTGCCTATAAATGATGAAGGCAAAATAATCTTTCAAATTCCTTCTCAAAAACCAAAGATGCTGGGGTAGGAACCCCAGAACAGTACTTTTTCCCTTTAGTCCACTTACATTCACACGACAAAAAGTAAAAATTAGGCTGCTCTGGAAGGCTACATGTAGAAAAAATTAGACTGGAGGATAAGGGAGAAATACGGGAGACCTACATACCACGTAAAAATGAAGAAGATATGTGTCATCTCACCAAACAGAGCTATGAGTCAGTCAGCCACAGCCAGAAATTTCTCCTATTGATAATCCTTAGGTAGAAAATTCTAATAATGATTTCTGAAGATATATATATAGCTAAGGACTTTGTTTAGAGATGATAGCCTTCTATATGAAATACTATTACTCAGTAGTTATAGTGTACTAGTAATAATTCTGTTAGCAAAACATTCTCCTATCTGAAAAAAGCATACTTACAGCATGATAAAACAAACATTATATTCATTTTAAGACAAGTTTTATACATCCATGGATTAAAAGAAATTCTTATTAAAAATAAGAAGCCAAACAAACATAAATATACAAAAATATATACACACATTGTACTATGAAAATAATATGATTATTTGAAACTGTGTTAGAAGCACTAGGCACACAGGCAGTGTGAACCATAATTCTTGTCCTTTTTCACATATACTCAGGAGTGATTTTGCACACAAGACATCCCTTGCCCAGAAGAGAAGTTGCTACAGCTTTGCAGCCTGTGCATCTCTGTCAACTTGAGCCTGTTGCCAGTGTCTGAACATTCAATGATTTAGCAGGTATAGATATAGCCCAGGGAATCAAGGCTGTCAGGGTGTCTAACTGAAATAACTCAGATATAATAGCCACCAAAGATGGACAAAAATCTCAACCCCACAATGCACTAAAAAAAAAAAAAAAAAGCTATTAAATTTCCATTACCACCATCTTGGTGGTAACAGGTATACTTCAGATGGATGCATGATTCATGAAAATGAATAATTAATTATAAAGGACTGTCTCAAAATGCACTTAGCAGATGTCATCACAATTATTTAAGTGCCACTTCCAAGTGAGTAACATCAGCAGTCTAATTATCCCATGGAAAAATCTAAGTACCTTGTATTGACCTTTGTAGAGCCTGACTGCTGGCTTGTAAGTATATTCTTCCGTTAACCTTTAGACAGATCCTTGCATAATGCTCCCAGAGGCTACACATAACACTAAGAAACCTGCATCCTGGAAATGTTTCCCAGGAGCACTGAGAAGATGGAAAGTTACTCAAAATTCACTCGTTCTGAGTATTTGAAAAATATTGTGGTACTCCAATGTAGTACTTGTGCTGCCTTAATACAAGGAACTTGATGAAACAAACAAATTATGCCTACTAATTTTAGTGCCTGCGTGATCTGCACTGATTAGACATCATATCACTGTTCTGCATGGGGCCAGGGGTGAGGAGAGAGAGAGATGGTGTGGGGTTCTTGCTGGATCTCAGTAAGAAAGGCCTGACAACAAATGGCTTAATAAGATAACTGCTTTACTGAGACAGAATAAGAAGAGGAATACAGATAGCAAGTAAATCTTATGTCCCTTCTGATGCTGGGCACCCTGCGTTCGTGCAGAATCAGAGGGACCCCAGATGGATTTTCCCATGGCACACTGCAGATCCTGTCCATGGAGGGAAGTTCCTTCTTTTTGGTCATTGGAGCTATTATGTAATTTTCTTAGAAGAAAACAATTCTATTCATAAAAGATGTTCATATGAGAACTTCTTGCTGCACTTTTAGATAAAGGCAAGACTACGGAGGTGACATAATTCCTCGTACCGAGTGGGAGCTGCTTACAGGGTGCTCTGCTATAAGGCAACGGCTGAGGTTATCTTGCAGCCAAGGGAATCGTGCAGCACAACACAACCTGAAGGCATGGCACAGACCTACTCAGGTTAACTGCTATGTGGATCACTGAATCAACCATATACAATGGTCTTCTGGTCAGGATCACTACAATCACCTAAATGGACTCTTATTTTGTGCACTAACACCAGAGGACAACCCTGGAACTGTGGTCTGCCATTGACAATCATACAATGTTGGTTATTCCCTGCTTACTCACCAAAAGATTAATTGAAGACTTTTTGGACTATGGAGCAAATGGTTGAAGGCTGAACAACTGTTCCCATTATGAAGTGTTTTTTCTCCTTATGTATGTCAAAATTGTCTTGTGCTATCAAAGTGTATACATGGAGGTGAACCTTTTGGCAGGGCTAAACACCTTGTTGTATAACTGAGCCTACTTTTTGGAGGCAGAGGGCAGTGTCAAGTAACTACTAAATAGGACCCAGAATATTCCAGTGTGTTGAATATTCTGGTAAACTCCAGGTCTATTAATGACTTCCCAACAAATGATGAGAAAAATGCACCTTATTGAATATTTTACTGTAACATTGTGAAGAAAATAGATGACTGAAGCAGACACAGTAAAATTTGATTGAATTTTTAGGGTTGAGGAAGCCACAGCTCATTTCACACTTTGTACTTTAATGTCATCTCAAAACTCTTTGGAAAGTTGTGATTTGGTTTCTTTTAGCTCTTTTTCTGCAATATGTTATTTTTTGTCAATACTGTCCATCATCAGGTTGTTCAGATAAAAAGTAAATATCCCTTTGTAATTACAGCTAATGTTCTAGTGTTCCTCCCAAGTTTGAGTCCATTTAGATGCATCTGCCTTTTGATTAATGACTTTATAGATTCAACAGTCTTGCTGTGAAGTCAGTCTTCGTTACCACATCTAGTTCTCCAGAGAGATTATTTGGTTCAATGATCATAGTTCTTGTTATTGAGCATTTTCTGGATATTCAAATTCTAAGCTGCCAGTCTTACAGTAGCGTGCAGTATTTTGTCATCTTCACTTTGAATGCATAAATATCAATATAAGTATACAATGCATTTTTGAAAGATGTTCAGAGAACTCTTTGAGAACAGCTTAAGAAGTGAGTTATAGTGTGTGATGTCACAGTCCTTTAAAGGTAGATGAGGAGCTGGTCTCACAGTCTGAACTAACTACAAACCAGAAACCACAGAACTGCATTTGTTTAGCCCTGTGACTTACACTAAGCTTCTCCTGTCAAAATCAATGACAATGAATAGAACCTGCCACCAATTTTCTTGGTTGCATTTATCATTTGTGTATTTGTACAAGTTCTACCTAGAGAGCACTTTGTTCTTTGTCTTTTCAAGGCATTTGCTTTCCCTCTATTGAATGCTTACTCTTTTGAAACAAAAGGGCCCAAAAGTTTTCACTGTGAATGTGCTGTTTCAATTATTATATGTAGTCTCAGGTATCTTGCTTCACCCGTGATCTGATGAAGTCCAGAACTCAAGTGTAATGGCAGATCTTCTGTGCTTGCTAATGAGAGTGTCTACTGGTACCTTCACAGCTTGATCCTTATTTACACTACTTATTCTTCAAAACTGTCAAAAAAACCTGTGTTATTGCAAATTGCCTCCAAGTCTACCTAAGTTATGTAAAGAAGAACACTAACAGATATAAAACCAAAACTAGTACTACAGCATCTCGTTTCCATGTTGGTGGTAATCTTGGAATGTCAGGTATAATGGGAAATGATTCTGTTTGAGCTTGACATACCTGTGTCTACACGTATGTGGCAACAGGTACACTGGGTGCTTGACTCACCCTCATCAAAACTTCTAGTGCCACTTGAGTTGGCCTGGAGTTTTCTGCTGGTGTGCGGCTCAGAAAGGCTCACATCTACCCTAGTCCCTGTGTCATGTTACCATCCACATGTAGATCACTCAGATATTCTAGTCAGATGGCACTTGACACTTCTGTCTGCATACCCAAATCAATCCCTGTGCCTAAGAACCTATTTTAGTGAGTAGAGTTCTAGCCAATCCAGTCAATGGAGCCTTGAGAATAATTCAGCTTGCTGTCTAAAGAGGACACTTTGTGACCGGTCAGATGATTTGCAGTGTAAACTCATTGCTAGGTACCAGTTTAAGTCAGATGCTTAACACAGAGGCTGAATTCAGTTTCTTAAACATATCCGTCTGGTCCCACTTGTGATGCCCCAAAGTTGCCCATATGGCTTTCAGATAGAGCTTTAAAAGGTCAAACGTCTCTTGAAAGTTATGTGTCAGATCTGCCAACATCACACAGATATTTCCAGTACACTGGAGTGTCTCAAATGACACCAGATGCCTACATTTTGGCAGATGAAACTCAGCTCATGATATCCAGTAGGTAAAATAGGAGCTTAGACTCATGATGCACACATGAACATCTATGTGCAAACACCTAAATTTGGATGCCACATTGTGGCCCACTTTGTCAGCATAGAACTCAGCTAAGCCACAAAATATACTTGACTCATATTCTCATACCTCTGAATGTATCACTTACCAACCCAATTAATGGATTCTGAAGAATTAAAAATGAACCAGAAAAACAGGGCTGGAGAATTTTGCCCAGTGTAAATGACCCATCATTAAATAATGATCCTATTCCTTTTCTTAATTCTTTCGTATGGTTATCTGGTTTAAAGATTCTTTAAGGAAGTAACTTAAGATATTTTTACTCCGTCAGGCTCACAGCATAATGCCAGGTGTAACTGGTGAGTTCTTTTTTTGTGGTTGTTGTAAACCTAGCTTATACATGGTGAAGGTTAAATTTTCCTACATATAAAAGAAATTCTACTAAAAATTTTAGGTCAAAAATACAGGTTATACAATGCATTCATGAAGAGTAATTTTTGCAGAAATATTGAACAATTCAAGTGCACCGATTATGAGACAACTAAAGGTACTTGCTGATGAGATATTGATTCTTAGTACATCCAAAGATCCTGCAATGTGTAGAAGATTGTCAGAGAACTGTTTCTGACCCCAGATTGCTTAAGAAGAAAATTGTGGGGTATGATGATGTTGTTTTGATAGTAGATGTGCACTAGCTTTGTCTGTATTCAAAGTCAGGAGCCAACTCTGAACTGCCAAGCATGGACATGTGTTAATAATCCTAATACAACCTGCGTCTCAGGGTGGGTTAGTTATGCTCAGCCACAGACAAGGAGCTTCTTATTTTGACCTGAATCTTGACTTCAAAGTGTAGCGCCTTGCTTACACTGGAAAGGGATTTTAGTAACGTACCAGTCATATTCCTGTAGCTCATATTGCTTACCAAATTATTATGAATGTCTGTATCATCTAATGTTCCACTATGTTTGAGAGGTGAGCAATTCAATGACCCTTGAGCAAGGATGGATGTATGATTAGAATGGGCTAATGAAACATTAGGTCATCAGCAAGTCACTTCTTAAAGGCTATGTAAGGAAAAATAGGGACTACAAAAGGGACCCCAAAAAGTACAAGGACAGGATGATAGTGATGGTCATGAAAGTACAAGTACAGGATAACACCAGAGGCCCTAAAGGTGTAAGTGTAAATTGCAACTGATCCATTACTGATCACTTCAAAAAACCAAACCCAAACCTTTAAGGGCTGGGTAGGACCAGTTTTAGAGTATTACTTGAACATGTATAGGATTGTGTAGCAACCAATTTCTCCCCACGACGGGCAGCATAGGTAGAGCCATCTTTAGAATGACAATAATGAAAGCCACTTATTGTGCAGATGCCTTAATTCAGAACTGGATATGCAAAACTGATCACTCTCATATCTAGCATGGCTATATATCTAAGTATTGTTATTATCATCAAAGGGAAATACATGTTCTGTTGGTTCTGTCTGGCTTAGCCTTCAGTTGCTTTTGTTTGATCTGACACCCTGTCCTGGAAGCATGATTATAACTTCGATGCTATGTTCTACAGATATACCATTAAATTTGGCAGTATGGGTGAAGTTAATAAACCGTCAAGAGACAGTATTATGCTGAAGGTCAAAGAATAAAATCACATTTACAGGTAAAGGATAACTCTTTTTCTGTTCTTATAGGAGAATCACATGTGGCCATTATGAAAATAACTGGTCAATACTCACCCCATTACATGGAAATACAAGTTTATTTTTTTAATAGTGGACTTTGGCTTGCTGAAAAGTGAGAAAGCAAGAAAGTGAGATCTGGCATAGGAAATTCTGCTTAGCTTTGCCACAAAAGCTATTAATGAAAATGAGTTTCCTCTAGTGCTGCTTCTGAGTGAGTAAACTCCCTAATCTAATGACAAACCGTATACTAGAAGACTTAGCCTGGAGGCTGAACAAGAGCACTACATGCTAAGTTTCTTTTTATTCAGTCAATGTATAAGATCCAGGTCACATGATGTTACAGCTGTTTCTGGCTTTCTTTAAAATAGTTCCTTCCTGCCTTTCTCTCCTTAGCATTTGTTTATTCAGGAATTGTAGCATAGAATTTTTAAATGCTTAAGAAGTCCAGTGTAATTTAGTTTAATACTGAAATATATATTACAACAGAGTAAAAATTGTTTTAAAAACAAAGATCTATTTTACAGTCTGGAAAAAAAAAAAAGGCTATCTGGCTAAGTAGTCTTGTCCTGGGTTCTTGTGGACAGCAAGTTGAACATGAGCCAGCAGTGTGCCCTTTCCACAAAGAAGGCAAATGGTATCCTGGGCTGCATTAGGCAAAGTATTGCCAGCAGGTCAAGAGAGGTGTTCCTTCCCTTTTATTCAGTGCTGGTGAGGCCCCACCTGAAGTACTGTGTCCTGTTATGGGCTCCCCAGTAGAAGAGAGACATGGACATACAGGAGAGAGTCCATTGAAGGGCCATGAAGGTGATGAAGGGGCAGGAGCATCTCTCCTATGCGGAAAGGCTGAGAGCCTAGAGAAGAGAAGGCTTAGAGGGACCTCATCAATGTCTATAAATACCTGAAGGGAGGGAGCCAGGCTCTCTTCAGTGGTGCTCAGTGACAGGACAAGAAGCAACAGGCACAAACTGAAACACAGGAGGTGTCATCTGAACATCGAGAAACACTTCGTTACTGTGAGGATGACCAAGCACTGGCACAGGTTGCCCAGAGAGGTTGTGGAGTCTCCATAATTGGAGATACTCAAAAGCTGTCTGGACATGGTCCTGGGCAACTGGTTATAGATGGCCCTGCTTGAGCAGGAGGGTTGGACCTCTAGAGCTCCCTTCCAACCTCAACCGTTCTGTGATTCTGTGATTTTGTGTTTCTAAGAGTTGTGTGTCTACATTGAAACAAATTCCCTTGATTAATAAAATCAAATAGTATTTTTCTTCAAGATCTTTCTTGATCCTATGCTAATTCCACAATGAGTTGCAATGTAATTAATCACAGAAATACATTTTGTATGTAAAATGTGGAAGAGATGATAAAACTCACGTGTGGAGTGACATGAGCTTTCCATTGATGGCAGCAACCTTAATTCCAGGCTGAAGGCTAGTATCTTTTTTGAATTATTCATTTATCATTTTTTTTAACTGGCCCAGTAGAGAATCTGTGTGACTGAAGTAAGCTTAAGCATATAGCATCAGGAATCTTCTCTCACTTGCAAACTTAGTGATAATGCCAGAGGCAATTGCTCCTCTTTTGGAGGTGCAAACTGCCTGCAAAGGTTAGTGCTTTCCAGTCAACTAACTCAAGGAAGTGGGTATCCGTACTTTCATTTTTCAGCTGTTGCTCTTTAAGGGAAGTGCGTGCAGCATGGCGCTAGAATAGACCCTTGGTATAGCAGCGCATTTATTCTGATAAGAATTGCATAGTACTACCACAATATGAATAATAATAACAAGCAGTGAAGCCTTATCACATAGTCTTTAAGTGACAGCAAAATATGAGTGGAAAACAATTTCTGGATACCAGCTATTGGTCTTACTTGCCATAAATTGCCCAAAGAGATAACGCTTTGTGAATTGCTCAGAAGTTTGCAGGTCTGCATTCCATGGGTGCAGGAAGAAACAAGCCGAATGCATAATTTTCTGTAGCAATTCAAGTAAAAAACTTGAATTTCAGTAATATCCTGAAGGAAGATACAAGCCAGCCTCATGTGTGTCAAGAACAGATTATCTATAAAAGCATAAGCAGTTGCAAACTCTAATCCTACCACAAAGTTACACACAGCAATGTCCAAAGTCTGTACCTCTGCTGTGAAAATTTTCTGAAAGGAAAAAAAATCATCCCTCAAAATGTGCTTCATAAGAAGTAAAGGAGAGTGTCGTTGAAATTTCCATTTTCTTTTGAAATGCAGCACTATTTCTAGAAGAATTTTGAAAATACAGACCTAAATTCATGCTGGGATTTGTATAGGTCTTTAATTTTAGACAGGAAATTAGTCTCAGTCAGTCAATATGTCTGCGTGTATAAAGGAAGTCAGTAACTATATTTAAGTGTTTTGCTGAATTGGGGTCACGTAACAGCAAACTAACAAGAGCCCAGCCTTTGGCGCGTCTTAACTAGGAACTCTGTAAGAGTTGATATTGCTGCTGCAGCTGACAGAGACAACTTAGAAATTGAAAAATCATTAATGAAAGCTTAACATTTTTTTAAATAAAATTGAACAAAATCCCTAAGGCAGATAACTGTGGAAGCTTTCATGAAACAAGAAGAGTTGAAGACATGATTCTGTTTCATCACTAAGGACAGCAGTAAAACTATAAGCCTTATGCTGGTACGGCATAGCATAATATATTAAAAAGAATTCTATGTCTGTTTCTCTTTCATCTTTTTTTCCTGTCTTCAAAGATAAGCACTCTATGAGGTTAATATTAGAATGACAGGGACACTAAATTGGAAATTCATCGGGGGTTTAAAATACCATGTTTCAGGATTTACTGAATGGATGGGGAAAATAAAACAGGAAATGGCATATTCAGTGCAGTAGAGCGGTGAGCTGCCAATAGATTGACACTTAGGCTGAAATAACAGGCAAAGCTAAATAGAAGTTAATAGTAGAAGAAAGGCCTACTAAAGGACCTTTTAAATTATTTATTTATTTTAGTAGTAATTCTAGGAATCTTTATACTAGAAAAATTAGAAGAGTGGTAATAATTCAAAGTAACGGAAGAAAGCCTTTCAAAGAGATCAGAAATTTAGATCGCCTTTGAATAGGCAAATTTGGCTTTTTCCATAGGTTGCAGTAGTTTGGTTTTGTGGAAATTTTCTTAAACAGTTTTCATAGGAAGAGGCTGGTTTAGAAACAGTCATAGAAATAAAGGAAAAAATCAAGAATAGTGCAGGAAAAATGAATAGTGGGGGCAGATAGAGGAACATATAACTTACTGTATGCGACAGCTCTTAAAACCGGCTGTGTGGGAGGCATAAGGATGAAATAATCTGAGCCATGCTCTGCTGTGTGTAGATGGTTAATGTTTTTCATTCTAATGCCCATCAGAAAACAACCAGAAATTCTGAAGGTAACTCAGCTTAGTTTACAAACACCTCACCTCCTGGTCATCATCATCACCAATGATTTATGCCATTCTGTCTGCCCTTACTGCTGACTTACACTGTCTATAATATATATGTGTAAAAATATGCTCGCATATATTCAAGATCTTTATTATTGTGGTTCTTTAAGAACAATATTTTGTAACCAGAGCTTTATAGGATCTTAGGTAGGAATTCTCTGATGATGTGAGTAGGCAACAAGAAAAATGAAATATGAAATGAAAAAAACTAATAAAAGCTGAAGACATCTATTTTGTGAATGTATTCTGAATGTATGTATACATACGTATATGTGAATATACACATGCGTATGAGTTTTGATAGTGTTTGAACAGACAAATGTAATAGTTAAGGGAAGACACTTCAATGAATTACCATATGCTACAATTCTTCAAGTGTCATTAGTGCTGCTGGTTAAACTATTCTCTGGAAACCAGTTCTTGGCTGAATTTAAGTCTTCTCTTTTTGTTCCTGTTTGTAAAGATTATGCAAAACTACCCTCTCTTTCTGGCTGATGTATTCATTATTCACACAGACAAAATGAATGATTTCTCAAAAATTTTCCAGCTATGTATTCTTTGCAAACTATTTACATTGACTACTCAGTGAATGTGATACATCTCATAAATCAAATTATATTTTTATTTTCTCTAATTGGTTGACTGAAACTTTTAAAAATCAGAGAATAATAAATGGCAAGTAGTTAAGGAAAACAAAACACAGCTAGAGCAAATTTTTGATACACCCTTGTTTATGCTTAATTTTGTAATGCTTTAAGGATTTATGAATATTTTCATGAATAAATAACTAGTCATAAGTGACAAGTAATATGAACTAGCATATAACAGTAGAATATTTCTGCAGTATAATATTAGTGAATTAGTTCTTTCTGTATTTGACCAATCCAATCTACACACAGAGAATGGAGCTTAAATATCCCAAAACCTCAGGCAAAACCTATTAAAATTGCTGTGACTGTGGCATCTGAGGAAAGTTTAGAGTGACAAAAAAGACTACTTTTTGTATTGCAGATATTTCTACTGTAATTTTTAACTTCTCAAAACTTCACATTCGAAGTTTATAGCACAAGGAGTATTTTCCAAGATACCTTTAACTGGTACATCTGATGATCTTAAAATCCCAATTAAAAAGTTGACACAGAGGTAGCTTTGGCGTGTTTGCTGTTTGTTATGTTTTGGGTTTTTGTTTTGTGTTGTTTTGTTTTTAATTTCGAATGTGAATAGGATGATATCTCACAGCTATTCTTGAATTGCTTGATCAAAAAATAGCACCACTTCCAAAGATGGAATAAAAGTAACAAAGAAGGAGAAGCGCACGTTTGTACAATGCAGCTCAAAGACTGAGTTCCTCATGCACTGGTCCCTCACAGATTCAGAGATCATTTCTCTTTCCATTCAACTGTAGTTGCTGGCACAGGTGGAGAGGTCAGCCACTCCTGGGAGGCTCATGAGCTTCTGAGGACAGAGCTCTAGCTGTGGACAGGAATTGATGCCCACTAATGCAGCAGATAAGAATCACTTAAATTTTTACATGTCCTATAATAAAAACGACTTTTATTTCTTTTACTTATTTTCCCTTTGCAAATTCCTGTCACAGCAATCCAGCTGTGTCTCCAGAAGGGAGATAAGAGGAGAAATGCAACTAGGTATATTACTCTGTTAAAATAGTTGGGGAGCAGCTAAATACTGAGATGATGACAGCTCTATGAATGCTTACACAGATAAATAGGTGATACTTTAATGTGCATGGTAAAGAACAGATTTTTTTCATGATGCTTCATTTTTTTTTCTCTTTAGCAGTAACACTACCACATTCCCTTCTGAGAGTTATAGACTGAAAGGGTGGTCTTCAAATCTTGAATCCAAGTTAGCAGAGCTTTTTGACCTCAGAGTAAAATATTAACGTAAGGTTTTGAAAATAAAAGCTGTCTGTTAAGTAGACATAAAATGATCAGAAGAATACTAAAAGGAGAATCAGGGACACAAAAATACACTAATCATTGAATTGCAGAGTACTTTTCAGCTAATAGTAAATTGTTCTTCAAATATATTTATGGGAGACTGAAGATAGAAAAGAAAATTGCTTCACTGAAATTATAGCTGAAAAGGGATAGAAAGGATAAAAGAACAGCAGATTTGCTGAACTGGTGCTTTACTTACGTTTTCAGAGGAAAATGAGGATGGAGTGCAAACAAAGACAGGAATCATATTTCTTGATGTAGCCAAGAACCGAGGTATTAGATACAGTGTGGATAATAATAGAAATCGTGTCAGGTATAAGATAGATGACTTTGCAATTGGTAGATTATTGGTTTTCTTTTTATATGTGCACTATATTTGTACATATATTTTCTCTTTTACTTGTCAGTGTCCTTCAAAGCCTTCACTAATTTAAATTTGATGAATATTTACACCTGAAAGAACAGTTAAATTAAAAACCTTATAAGCAAACTACAAGGATTATATACATAAGATATCCTAATGAAATTTTGAAAAAATAAAAATAGTATTAGTAAAATTCCAGGTTTATTATTTGATAAAGTACACATATAAATCTTATTTGCCAGGATCAGAGTAAAAGTGTATATGTATAAAGACAGTTCAGCATAATGCAGTGTAATCCTGGATCTTCTGAAAGAATGATTTGTTGAATTTGAACTGCATCTCATTTTGTGTGCAATGCTACTCTTAACTTACTCTTCTGATAGACAGTAAAAACAAGGTTGTGCTATAAACTTATAGAATAAACATGTAAAAATGAACAGGCAATAATATCTTCCTACTAATCAGATAAATTAGAAAAACAGGGATTAACCCTCTTAAAAGGAGTACATAAGTTCAGATACAGAAAATAATCAGTGTGTAATTCTTTAAATATCTTTTTTCACTGTCTTTTTCCAGGATTTTTTTTTTTTATTTCTTCTCTTCTAAAATGAAACATGAAAAATATACTCTTGGTTGGGGAATAGTGTCCTAAAATTCAATCTAGGCGTGCCACAGAAAAATTACTACAAGTACACAAGCAAAAGATGGTTTCAGCTCCCTCATTCTCAGAGAAAAGTTTAGAAAAAGTTACGTTGTTTAGACCCAAACCAGGGCAACTTGCACAGTGTAATCAGACATATATCTACTTGTATTATGCTTACTGATTAGACAGCCTTTGATTTGTTTCTGTTGTAGAATGACACCACTGTTATAATAGTATAGAACATGGTATGTAATAAGATAATGGGAAGTGTTAAATAGATATGGATAGGTAGAAAAAATATTTGCCTGAGTCAAACTTCTCAGTTGTTTTTTTAATATGTATCTGAACTTGTAAGGTTCTTAAATGTGTCTTTAGTAATGCCAAGCTTATGTCCAAGTGCTTTGCTAAAACAGTTTTAAGACACCTTTTTTCTATCATTATAGTGCAGCTGTTATAGCAACTTCTGGATTAAAGTCAGTCTTAAACTTTTTCTTTTGCTTTTTGTAAACAATTCTCACTCATAAAATGTGAAAACTAATCTGAACCCTATAGCAAGTATTATCATTGCTACAAAACATTTCTGTAAAAAGAAATAACCCCCCTCTTATGTACAGTTTCAGAGACATGGTTATTTCCAAAGTACTGTGTCATCATCTACATTCACATGCCAGGATAAAATCTGACAAGGCGCATGTCTTTATGTAGGGCTGCTTTAACATCCCAATGAATTTAACTAGACTTTCAATTTTTCAGAACAACTTAAGAGGTGCAGTAAAGCAAAGAACTTTGATTGTCTGGAAGGTGCACGATGGTCTCTGCAAACTATAAGAATCTTACAACCTGCGAGATTCTGAAATTCTGTGTCTGGATAATAAAAGGAGCTTGAAAAGGGTGTGCTACCCTCCAGGTTTGTTGGCAGATGCTGACATAGGCTCATGATGTTGATGTTCATGAGTTTTCTCACTTTCATCCTTCTGATTCTCTCCTCTGTCATTCTGTGGGGGGGAGTAAACGAGCGGCTGCTCAGGGCTGAGCTGCCTATGGGGTGTCCTTTTTTCAGCTGGGATAATTTTCCTTCTAGTAGCTGGTACAGCGCTGTGTTTTGGGTTTAGTAGGAGAAGTATGTTGATAACACCCTGAAGTTTTCAGCTGTTGCTAAGTCGTGTTTAGACTAAGTCAAGGACTTTCCAGCTTCTCCTGCCCAGCCAGCAAGAAGGCTGGAGGGGCACAGGAAAGTTGGAAGGGGACGCAGCCGGGACAGCTGACCCAAAGTGGCCAAAGAAGTATTCCATACCATGGGACGTCATGCCCAATATGTAAACTGGGGGGAGTTGGCCAGGGAGCACGGATGGCTGCTTGGGAGCTAACTGGGCATCAGTTGGCAAGTGGTGAGCAATTGCACTGTGCATCACTTGTTTTGTGTGTTCCAATTCTTTTATATTATTACTAGTATTAGTATTATTAGTATTATTAGTATAATTATCTTCCTTTCTGTCCTATTAAACTGTTCTTAATCTCAATCCACGAGTTGGTTTTTTTTTAATTCTCTCCCCCATCCCATTGAGGGGGGGGGAGTGAGTGAGTGGCTGCGTGGTGCTTAGTTGCTGGCTGGGGTTAAACCACAACAGGGGTTAACCCATAAAACCCCAGAAAAAATACTTTTATAGCATCCATTGACATGGTATTCAGAGATTCCTAAAACAGAGATGCTGAACTCCTGAAGGTTTTTATTCTGTGAGTTTGACCCATAGTATGTTGGATGTTTCAGGGCTAAATTTTGGGGATGCCTAGCTAAACTCTGTGAGGAGTAGGGCAGTGGGAATGATGGCTTTGCCCCTGTGTTGGGTTTTATCTCTTTCTGGTGGTGATGTTGGTGTAGTGATATCTGTGGGGATGCTATATGGTCATGCTGGATGGCAGTTCTAAGGAAAGTGAGGGATCGCAGTTTAAGTGTGTAGGTGCATATGGATTAGTTGGAGAGTTATTAGGGCTTGTTGGACAGCAACAGGAATTTGAAGGGCAAGTGACAAAGTAAAACAGATGCACATACACTGTTCTGTAGTTAAAGAGCCTAGACAGTGGACAGGAGTGGACAGGAGTGGACAGGAGTGGACATGTGAAGTGGATCTTTATAAGGTGCTGTTCTGGATGCATGTTTTAGAACAAGAGTAAGAAAGTAATTTTGCCAAACTAGCAGCAAATATTGCACACTTCACAAAGGTAAGAAAACCTGCTTTAGAATATTGCCTTTTTTCCCCCATTCACTGGGGCTGAGTAGTTGTTTTGCTTTTTATTTTCTAGGCTCTTAGAAATCAAAACCCACCAAGAGTAAACTATTGACAACTTAGAGACTCTAGCTGGATTAAATATGGAAAATTAATCTTTCACCTGCAAAAACAGAGCAAATTAATTTCTGTTGTGCGTAATCTCAAAGGTTACTCTGAAAAAAAGACATTTTTAAATAGTCCAGGATAGTTTATGGATTGATAATTTTAGCTTCAAGATACAGAATCATTAGATCTAGGCTGTAAAGCCAAATTTTGCAAGGAGGAGGGGGAAAATACTTTCAGGAGCCTATGTATCACACTACCTCCACAGTAGATTAGTTCATGATGGAAACGTCTAGATTTCCCCTCTGCTGCTTGATTTTGTGGCCTCCTACAGAGCATCACCTACTGTTGAGCTATGTCTTTCAGAGTCACAGAATGATTGAGGTTGGAAGGGACTTCTTGATGCCATCTAGTCCACCTGCCCCGATCAAGCAGGATCAGGTAGAGGAGGTTGCATAGTACCATGGTTTTTAATATCTCCAAGGCTGAGAACTACACAACCTCTCTGTGCAACTTGTTTCAGTGCTGACCATCTTCAGCGTATTCAGATGGAATTTCATGTGGTTTTATTTGTGCTTGTTGTCTTGGTGCCTCTTGTCTCAGAGCGCACTATGAAGGCTCCATCTTTTTCATGCCCTCTCATCACGTATTTCCCCCTGACCCTTCCAGCTGAACGGTCCCAGCTCTCTCAGCCTCTCCTCACGTGAAAGATACTCCAATCCCTTCATCATCTTCACAGTCTTTTGCTGGAATTGTTCCAGTATGTCCATATCTTTCTTGCACGGGGGAGCTCGGAACTGGACACAGCACTCGGGTTGCAACCACACCAGTGCTGAGCAGAGGGCAAGGATCACTTCCCTTGACCAGCTGGCAACTGTCTTCCTCTGGCAGCCAGGAGGCTGTTGCCTTTTTTGCCACAAAGTTGTATTGCTGGCTTATGGACAGCAATCCTGTTTCCCCTATGTGGACATTTATTTCCTCACATAAACTTTCCCAGGGAACCTGCCAAGGAGGTTGTAGGCCTCTCATGAGTCAGTAAAGCATGCAACATACAGGTATGACCATGCCACAGGTCCCTATAGCTGGTGCTCTACCTTTGAGGTGTACTTTCAGAAGACTGCAAATGATAGTCCTCCTTACATGCCACCTAGCTTCACCATCCTCTTGCCTTTCTTTGGATCTGTTTCTTGATTGCGTGTGCTGCTTTTGGCCCTTGATGTGCAAGTGAAAACTGGGCCCAAGGTAGGATTAGATTTTATAATATACTGGGAAATTCTATTTTATTGGGATAGAAATGTTGATAAGGTGGAAGGTCCTATTTTGTTTTTTACCTTGTAAAACTGCAGTTACAAACACATGGAGCTAACTCATGGGGAGTCAGATTATGTTAAGTTTCTGTAAATAAATATAGAAAAAAGCATTGTCCTTAGGTGAATGTAGTTCTGTTCCCAATAGTTTTTACACCAATAAAATCGGAGTAACTTCATGTAGTCATTCCAGATTTATCTGTAGCTGAGGTCAGACGAAAGGCCTGAAGTTATCTTATAGTTGCATACCACAGAGACCAACTGTGTTGCTGTAGAATAGCTGAGACAAATGTTACAGAATTTTGCAAGAAAGAATAATTTATTTCATGTTCAAAGCCTTCATGAAAACATAATGTATAATGAAACATGAATAGTCATACAAGTTTCGAAGAGAAAAAAGGCAGAAAAACTTACAATAAGGATGAAGGGCTCTGAAGATCAGATATAATGAGCACTTAAAATTCTGGATAGCTGTCCAGTTTATCTAAATTCTTAAAGTCTAAGACCTTGCTGAACAGATAGTAAAACAATTTTCCAAGACCTGTCATTTCATGTTTGCGGAAAACACCCAATAAACTAGAAATAATAATGGTTTACTTTGTTTTCTTGAGAACTTAGACTTAAAGAATGGAAAGGATGAATCAGAGGTTTAAAATAATAGTTAGATTTACATTTGAATACTAACATATACAGAGTAATAAAAGAACTTATAATACCCTGGATACTACTAAAGCTTACCAGCAGTCACCATCTTGTAATATCTGCAACAGGTTATGGATGAACAAGGTATAAAGGTATTTCCTTTGCAAACTACTTGAATCTTCAGATGACAGCTATGTTTTATTATAGGTAGGATATTAAAATTAAAGAGCTGTGTCATTTTAGGTGTGACTGTATGGTGAAAACTTTTAGTAAATACTGACTTTCCAAAGTATATGCTTTATTTATGTGAGAAAGAGATTCTCAGTAAATGAAACGTGAATCTCCTAGTCTTTTATTCAAGGTGATTGTCCTGGTTTTGGCTGGGATAGAGTTAATTGTCTTCCTAGTAGCTGGTACAGCACTGTGTTTTCAGTTCAGTATGAGAAGAATGTGGATAACACCCTGATGTTTTTGGCTGTTGCTCAGTCCTGTTTAGACTCAGTCAAGGACTTTTCAGCTTCTCCTGCCCAGCCAGCAAGAAGGCTGGAGGGGCACAGGAAAGGTGGGAGGAGGGGAGACAGCCAGGACAGCTGACCCAAATTGGCCAAAGGAGTATTCCATACTATGGGACGTCATGCCCAGTATATAAACTGGGGGGAGTTGGCCAGGGGAGGAGTGCTGCTCAGAAACTAACTGGGTATTGGTCGATGAGTGGTGAGCAACTTCATTGTGCATCACTTGTTTAGTGTATTCCAATTCTTTTATTATTATTGTCAGTTTCTTGTTGTTATTAGTGTCATTGTTAGTTTCTTCCTTCCTATTGTATTAAACTGTTCTTATCTCAGCCCATGAGCTTTACCTTTTTTTTTTCTCTGATTCTTTTCCCCATCCCACTGGGTGGGGGGGAAGTGAGTGAGCGGCTGTGTGGTGCTGAGCTGCTGGCTGGGGTAAATCATGACAGTGATTTTAATGTAAAGGAGGAAAGTATCTTTAAAAGAAAGGATCAAACTTTGTTATAAATTAAGCTCTGGATTTAGGTGCAGGGTTATGGACTTCCAGTGACTCCTCTTGACTTACTGTGGCTCTTTGAGAAAACACCTAATTTATTCGTTTTCCGTTCTGCTGCCAGCTTTTCAGTGGAGTTAGGTTTAACTGGGATAGTGAGGATTTTCACACCTCTTTTCCCACAAATCCAGTAATTACTTCTATGGTTCTTCAATGTTCAGTGTCCAGTATTTCGTATTCTTTCTAGCTCCTAAAGCTTGTGCATCAGCTGCGAGGAGCCAGGGAAACCCTGCATCACTGTGTAGAGCTGAGGAAAGTGTGTTCCTCCCATCGACACTTGCCTGTTAATGGCCAACATTTGTGTGATTCTACATCATAAGAGTCCTCTGTCCCAGAAAGAAATTTCTGAAAAGAGGAAAACTTTTAATCCTTTACAGATATTGGGCTACATCTAATCTGTATAAATATTAATGATGGAGCCAACCGAATGCACTTAGTTTGGTCAGGTTTTTTGCATGTGTGAGGTTTTAAGATGAAATGGTCATCTTAGCATGTGGAGCCTACATTCTTGGAGATACGCCAACCCAAATGGACAAGACTCTGAGCAACTTGCTCTAGCTGACCCTGCTCTGAGCAGGGGATTAGACTAGATGGGAGGACCCTTCCAACCTCAATCATTCTGTGATACTGTGTAAGCTATGTAAGTCTATGCAAGGGGACTTACCTCCACTCGATATATATTATAGATGTATTGTGAAACCTGGCATTATGAGCATTTTATTACATCACTACTGGAAAAAGTAGAAATGATAAAATACAGAAAATAATACAACAAGAAACATGTTACTGATGAGATCAATAGTAATCAGCTTCAAACACTGCAAGAAAAGGCCTTAGTCCATGCTCCTCTGTACCAAACAACTCTGTAAGCTTGAGGTAGAGCTTCCTTTGGATCTTCCCCGTTCTAGGAACTTTACTGTATACAAATATACCCTGAGTACACTTTCTCCTTTTTATTTTTGGTGTTCATTTGTCCCATCTGGTTAGAAAGTAAAGAAAAGAAGACATTTCTTTTGTTGTTTGGTGAAAACCTCCCCTGGTGAAAACCTCCCCCTTTTGAATGCCTTTAGACCTTTGAGCTACTTTTAACCTCCATTAGGTTTATTTACTGAGATATTTTGGAGGAGTGGGGTAAGTTGAAGGATTCATCTTTAAGTCTCTGGTGGGATACCTAAAGGAGAAGATTCCAGCATGGTCCCATGGTGCTCAGAATATCTTTTACCTCCTTTTTACCTGAATAAGTTATGATGGAAGAAGATGCTAGGGTCAACTCCAGGAAAAGTTCCATGGTGACAATGACATTGGGAAGAACAATTTTCTTCTCATCTTCAAAGGTATTCTCTGAAACCTTGGAGAAATGAGAGGTACCAAAAGAGACTGATTCTGTGGATCTGAGTTTCAGCAGTGAAGGCCAAACAGACTTGGAATACTTCTGCCTTACACACTCCGCAGCATATATAAAAACTGTTCTCTTCTTAGGAAAACTGGTTCATCTGGGATGCGACTACCGCTTGTGACAACTTGATGGAACAATATCTCAAATGGAAAACTAAGTAAGAGTTCAGTAAATTGATGTATATTAATCTGTTGTTTAGGAGCAAATGTAGAGATTTGTTAGCAAAAAATATTTTATGTATTCTTTCACATTAACAATTTCAATGGTTCCAAATAATGTCTATGTATAATTTTCATCTACTAATGAAATAAGTGATATTTTAGTAATTTCATGAAATGCATAATTTCAAAGTTTGAATGAAATTTATACCCAACACCTGACAGACACCTTGTATAGAACTAATTTTTACTGCTCCAAACTTGTCAAATAGTTTTGAAAAACCTTGCAGATGTTTTTCTCCATTCAGAACACTTTACCAAGAGTGGAAATTTACAAAAGTGTATTGAAATTAATTCTCAAACCTCTTCCCACAGTTTTCAAGAGAATTCCATCTAAATGAGTAATCTATATTGTTTTGAAAATGTATTAAGTATGCTATTTACCCTCTGTCATAGGATTTTTTTTTAAATTTTAAGTATTACAATTTCTTTTTAATGATATTTTCTAGTAATATGGCTGTAATCTCACATGACTGATACATTGCTGGATGACTCGTTTTTTGTTATCATCTTTAAAGACAGAAGTCAAACACACCTAATGGCAAAAAATCCCCAATTATTCATATTTATGAGCTTTTAAAGTGATTTAGATGCTACGAACTATTTCAAGACACATAGTAAATACATTAAAATATTTTAATTCTGAACTTCATTGCCAAAAAAGGTACTAATTTCACTTGATATAAGAGGTGAACTATCCTTGCATGATAATATACTAAAATAACTTTCATGCCATACTTTTTCATATATGACATACTATATAAACTGGAATATATTTTTGTCTAAAATTATTAAACTGATGTTTTTCTTGTACATCAGACCTTCATTTAATTGCTAATAGTGTTTTATTTTTATAATAATGTTTATTCTGTGTGAACAAAGTCTAAGAAGGTTCAGTTCAGTTTCTATTTTTTCAAGAAAAAATAAACTTGAAGAAGAAATAGGAATGACAAAACATGTTTAAAGCAAAGATAATGCTCCATCTCCAGAAGCTCTGTCTTTCTTTAATAACCAAATGTTATGGTATATCTGCAGAGAATAAATCACACAGCTACTCAGTTCTGGACAGTAATCTTTCCTGACAGTACAACATTAATACTTTCAGAGAAATATAGGAAGACTTTTATTTTTCACTTTCAAAAACAAATAGTGTGTTACACTCTCAAAAATATATTCTCATCACGCAGAAGCAGGGAAATGCTACGTTTCCAGTTCAGTTCAAAGAGGTTTGTATTATTTTCCTAACAAATAGCTAATACCTACTAATATACGGTCCAGCTTGCACATCACGGACAGTGATAGTGCGAATGTAAGGAAAATGGATAAAAATGTATAAAGGGTCTCTATTCAGTGAAAATGTAATATTCATAATGTGAATTTTAAGAATGTCCAGTGCCCACTTTCATTTCAAATCCTTTAGTATTTTATCTTCAATAGGATAATGAAGGTAAAATTTAATGAAGAAGTGTGTGCAGGAAAATAACTCTGTGCACTTATGATGGTGTGCATGATGTTTCTTTTCACCACTTTTTTAAAGAAAAAAGAAACAGCTGCTATTGAAAAAGGCAATGCAGACATCAAAATTAAATTCATTGTCACTGTGAGAATTTAAAAGGATTTTTTTCTGAAGATAGGATTAAAAACTCTCTGTAATTACCAAATCTTAGCTGTTATTTTATTTTAATTTGGTTTTGGGCTATGTTGAAAAATGAACACTTTCTTCAATTTCAATACTGCTAATGAGCAGAAATTTTCAAAGTCTCACCCTTCACAGACAACAACTGAAGACAAACTAAGTAGTTATAACGTCTTTCTCATCACTTCTGTGATGATTGCAATTACTGCCTGCAGTGAATATGAGACTAAATGGGTATCTTCTACCGGATAGATTGTGCAATATTTCAACATCTGAAATACCTGTTCTGAATGAGGGGTAGAGTTTTGGGGCCTGTGGAGGCAATCTCACCTCTGTTCCCTTTTCTAATTCACATGAGATTAGGAATCAAGTGAAAAATAGGAAAAAAAAATTAAACAACAGTGGAAAAGGAAAAGGAGAATATAGGCAACAAGGACTACAGTGACATATGGCTGCCTACCCTTCCCGAGAGCCATTTTCCCTGTATTTGGCTTGGGCAAACTGATCAAGGAAACAAGTGTTTCTCTGGGAAACTCTTATCTATTCTACTGCAATTCACTTCTGGTTATATCATTGTGGTTACAAAGGCAAAATTTCTGTCAAAGCCACATTGGAGAAAAGTGTGGAACACTGAACATTATCCATAGATGTCCAGTCTAAAGTGAGAGGGGCTAGAAGTTCACCCCTTCAAAGAAACAATGCCTACCTTCCGTGGTTTGCTCAGAAATGTTGTATGAAGTTGTGGATCTTTTTCAAAAGATTTTGGCAAAATGTCACTAGTAATGTCTATATCCTCTACTAAACAGTGAATCTGTACCAAAAAGGACTGCCCAGAAAAGCTTGCAGTTAAAGTGTAAGACCAAAGATGGATATGGACACAACAGATAGATATTACACAAGATAATAAGGCCTATGATGTTTTTCCATGCTTGGCACTTTCTGCCTTTGTCAAAAAGAGATGTTGAAATTTTTAAAATTTTTCTTTCCCAAAGCTTGTTCACAAGACTACTAATATTTTAATAGCTTCAAGTAACTTTTTTTTTTTTTAATGTGCTATGGTGCAATAAACACTGTCTTATACAGGCATTCCACTGCTACAACCAGAGCAGGTTGCACAGTTAAAATTGTACTGCTCTTTCCTCAGTATTTCTAGCACCCTGATTACCAATTCAGTTAGTGCTGAGCAACAGGTGGGCTTGTTATGGCTTGTGAAAATGCAAAGTTGGTGACAAAAAGAAACTAAATGTAAGTATACGCTACTTAAATTCAGCATGTCACTTAACATTTTTGTCTGGTTCAACTGTCTATAGAATCTAAGTAGAATTAAGGATCAGGTTAGACAGAAATGACATCCTTGATCCATGAGCCTCTGTTGCTGCACAGTATTAAATGCTTCATATCTCAATAGAATTATCTCCACCTGAGAGGGAAAACCTTTTCTACATCATACGAGCATGCTGTAAAGAACACTTAACATGCAGAAAGGAAGAGCAGCTGATTGATGAAAAGAAGTATCTGCTGGGATAGGCTGTATATACAACCACTAATAGTGCTTTAAGACTACTATACATTGACTTAAATTGCTCCTATTTGCAGAGGTGCTATGTCAGATCTTACTATCCTCAGAAAAGTGAGGAATATATGATAGATGTCATAAGCAAGAAAGTATTTCCTTGCTTTTGTTAATAAAAAAATCTAGAGATTAGGAATGTAACCTTCTTCTCTGGAAATCATGAAGGCAGATGGATTAAGACTTTGTCAGAGTTAGTAGCCTGCAGTTGCTATTGATGTTACTCTTATGGGACACTAAGGGCAAATTTACCATGATTAATCTTTCCAGAAATTCAGTCCTACCACCTCCTCCATTAGGACAATACAGAACATTGAGCATGCAGTGAGCTGTAGAGTACAAATGATAAAGTGTATGATACCATGATTTGAAAGCAGAAAGGAAGAATGTCTGGTGTCAAAGCTAAAATTAAAGCCATAGCAGGGAATGCCCAGCTGGTCATGGAAGGGAAGGTAGAGTGACATGACTGCCCCCCCCCGCCCTGAGTGCAATCTTTGCTGCCATTGCCTATGACATCCTCTCTTCTATCTGCTATGTAGCTAGGGGAGACACTGAAGAAGTGGGAGAAGGAAGGGTGCCCTTCAGCACCTGGAGGTTGACAACTCCTTTTTCATCACCTGCTTCCTTTCCAACATTTCTCCACCTTACAACCACAAAGGAAATCATTAAGGAAGTGGAGAGCACCAGTCCTGTTTATTTCATGCAACAAGTCTGTCTCAGGACAGTTCCAGGCAATAAGGGGTAAGTTGCTGGGGGAAGAATTTCTGAAGCTGGAGATACAAACTGAGGCTCTTTCATTACATTCCTCTGCCCAAAACCCCTGTAAAAAAATGTGCTGGTTCTGTTTTTTGTCAGAACTTTGAACACCTCTGAGCATATTCCTTCTCTATTGCCTTCCTTGTATCAGGAATAGCAGGAAAAGGGGAGCTGTGCAGAGAAAGACTGACTAGTCAAAGTCACTAGTGCTAAGTGTGGGATGCAGAAGAGTTCTTTGGCAAAGTGAATAAGGGCAGGTGGGAAGAGGTAGAAAATGGGTGAATATTGTGCAGAAGCTTATTTTGAAGATAGGACATTTGAAAACGATACAGCAGGCAAGAGGAAATGAGGGAGAAAGTCACACCTAAATAACAGAGTTAGATGAGTTTAGCAGATTACGAGCTGGCAATGACGGTCAATTTTAGCACTGAGAGGAATCTTACTAGACTAGGGAATACAATAATACAATATCCAATAATTATGAGTTTTATCTAGAATGTCTGCATGCCCTTCATCCCTGTCTCAGCACATTTGTCTGTCTACTTTAAAATAACTTCTTTAAGACGACGGTAAACATCTCCTCAATCTTTTTTGTTCCTTCATTAACAAAGCTACTGATTAACAGTTAAGTCCAATAGTTATCAAGGTGATAGATCTGTTCTTTGAATTGGGCAGGGTTCTAGGAAATATCTGTCTTTTACGGAAAACTGAAAAATCAATGGGAAAAATGCAAAGATATCTGTGCCTTGAAGACAAGGTACCTTTATGCTGTCTTATGTTACTGTGCTGCAGTACAGAAATCAGATGTGATTAACAGTTAGATTCTGGAACAATAAAATGACAGTTTAGCTTGGAAAGGACAATTACTTTTAACCAATCTTATTTCAAAGACAGAGAAAATTACCCAATGTAAGTAAATAAACCCTTTAGAGAGAAGAAGCAGAAATATGCTATAAACATGTACACCTCACATAGCAAATCCAATTTGATCTGCATTCCACTGAGGTATAGCAGTCCATAGGTGAATGCTCCAGAAGCAGGATAGGCTTGGCCACCAATGAATGAAGGCTGGCATGCTGTTCCATTGCAAAGGGATAGCTGAGAGGTAGTAACAGATTACCAGTTGAAGCTGAAATCTCTGTATGATGCCAGAGTGCACAGGAACGTTAGCTAAGTAAACAGGAGAACACCAGGAAGAAATAAGTAATGTTGCCTTTTTCAGTTACATCAGTGTAACTGTTATTTCATCCAGTTCTGAAGTCTAAAGTTGGAGAGATTTTGGAAAAATTAGAAAGGGTTCAAAACAGGTAGAAGAAGGGATATGGAAAAAAAAAAAGTGGGGGAGGGGAGAGAGAGTGTTAAGATACTCAGTTCAAAATCTAATATGTGGCTTTTTTTTGACAAAATATTTCCATACAAAAAGGCCTTTTTGATAATAAACTATAATGTCAATACACAGAATAGTCACGGATCAAAATGTTTGGGCAGGAATCTAGAAATAAGTGTAGAGGAATAAGACAAGAAGAGACCACAGATACTGGCAAGGTTCTCCCTAAGCGATATCCCCTATTGCCCCTGCCAGGGACAGACAACTGAGCTAGAAGGACAGCTGTTGTAAGGCTGTATGACATTTCTTGTGTTTACTTGTTCTTTAATCTGAAAAAAGGCCTTCCACAAGGGATAACAGTAGAATGATAAAACAAGGCAGTACTAAAAAAACATAAGGCATAGTTTCTGATATTGATGATAACAAACAGATCTTGACCTACATGGGGCATTACATAGAGATTCATTTTATAGCCATTACAAGTCATTAATGAATCTACGAAACTGTAACTTAGCAATCAGGTTGCAGTGGCCTAAGGAAAAGATCATTCCTTAAGATAACTATGACAAAAGTTCATGTGTATTCTTTTAGGCTGTGGCAAATGAAAAGAAGTTGATCTTTCCTATTTTTGCTTTGCTATGTTAATAAGTACAATTATCATCATTTTTTATTTGATTAGATGTGGATAACTTTGATGGATCACGTCAGGAACTAATACTAGATTGGACAGGATAACAGAACATGCTTGTGTTGGAAGAAATGTGCTTTCACCTATTTTGTTTAATCCTTAGTATTGAAGAAAGGAACCTCCGGGTTTTTTTGAAACAAAGGACTTTGTCTTTAAAGCTATTTTCATTCAGCTCTGTAACGGTCTTTGTCTTCATGTCATGTATCTTTACCAATGAGATGTCCTCAGTGATAGATACTCTAGCTGTTAAGTGTTGCAGTAAATCTGGAAAAGTACTGCTTTGTTTTGTGTTTTGTTCTGACAGTACATTTCAACTTTGTAATGTATTTTCATAAAATTGTGGGTTTAGTTCATATCTACCAATTACCTCATTGAGCTAAATCACACAAGTCCCTGACAAACAAGGACTGTCCCCTTGTCTGACTCTGGGAGTTTTCACAGCTAATGCCATGAGCAGTTATGTAGAGCAGTTATCTTCAATTAGTTAAAGCCAAAGGGAAATAAAGTTCAATGTGAAGGAACTTCAGCGATCTACAGCTGTAGGAGTGAGATCCATTAATCTACACAATGTCTAAATACCATGCAAGCAAGGATTATAAAAGTTAATCTTGTTGACATAAATCTTTAATATTTGAAGGAGACTGCCAGAATGCCTTTGCCATTTGATTAGTGTTTGTTATAAGTAAAGAGAATTTGTTATGTTGAGTACATAAACTGGGCAATAATGTCAAGGAGCAATGCCTTACAGGTTGAATAAATTACTGAACTATTGAATATATGGTCTATTAAGACACTAAATGAGTTTGTAGAATTCTGCTAAGGTCAATAAAAAGAGTCAATATATATAGAAACAAGCTAATTAGTGGAACTGATGAAGGTGCCAATGAAATCAGTGGGTATGTAATATATTATGGGTGCAAACCACTATTGTATAAGAGTGTCTTGTATTATTTTAAGAGGGCTCACTCTATCTGAACCATGTTATAGCACATTGACATTACTGTGTCCAGCTCTGGAGTCCTCAGTTCAAGACAGACACGGACCTGCTGGAGAGGGTCCAAAGGAGGGCTACGAAGATGATCAGAGGGCTGGAACACCTCTCCTATGAAG